>OY720458.1:31075676-31112506 GCA_963082715.1 Harpalus rubripes | reverse complement strand
AATAGTAAATAGTAAATAGTAAATAGTAATAGTAAATAGTAAATAGTAAATAGTAAATAGTAAATAGTAAATAGTAAATAGTAAATAGTAAATAGTAAATAGTAAATAGTAAATAGTAAATAGTAAATAGTAAATAGTAAATAGTAAATAGTAAATAGTAAATAGTAAATAGTAAATAGTAAATAGTAAATAGTAAATAGTAAATAGTAAATAGTAAATAGTAAATAGTAAATAGTAAATAGTAAATAGTAAATAGTAAATAGTAAATAGTAAATAGTAAATAGTAAATAGTAAATAGTAAATAGTAAATAGTAAATAGTAAATAGTAAATAGTAAATAGTAAATAGTAAATAGTAAATAGTAAATAGTAAATAGTAAATAGTAAATAGTAAATAGTAAATAGTAAATAGTAAATAGTAAATAGTAAATAGTAAATAGTAAATAGTAAATAGTAAATAGTAAATAGTAAATAGTAAATAGTAAATAGTAAATAGTAAATAGTAAATAGTAAATAGTAAATAGTAAATAGTAAATAGTAAATAGTAAATAGTAAATAGTAAATAGTAAATAGTAAATAGTAAATAGTAAATAGTAAATAGTAAATAGTAAATAGTAAATAGTAAATAGTAAATAGTAAATAGTAAATAGTAAATAGTAAATAGTAAATAGTAAATAGTAAATAGTAAATAGTAAATAGTAAATAGTAAATAGTAAATAGTAAATAGTAAATAGTAATAGTAAATAGTAAATAGTAAATAGTAAATAGTAAATAGTAAATAGTAAATAGTAAATAGTAAATAGTAAATAGTAAATAGTAAATAGTAAATAGTAAATAGTAAATAGTAAATAGTAAATAGTAAATAGTAAATAGTAAATAGTAAATAGTAAATAGTAAATAGTAAATAGTAAATAGTAAATAGTAAATAGTAAATAGTAAATAGTAAATAGTAAATAGTAAATAGTAAATAGTAAATAGTAAATAGTAAATAGTAAATAGTAAATAGTAAATAGTAAATAGTAAATAGTAAATAGTAAATAGTAAATAGTAAATAGTAAATAGTAAATAGTAAATAGTAAATAGTAAATAGTAAATAGTAAATAGTAAATAGTAAATAGTAAATAGTAAATAGTAAATAGTAAATAGTAAATAGTAAATAGTAAATAGTAAATAGTAAATAGTAAATAGTAAATAGTAAATAGTAAATAGTAAATAGTAAATAGTAATAGTAAATAGTAAATAGTAAATAGTAAATAGTAAATAGTAAATAGTAAATAGTAAATAGTAAATAGTAAATAGTAAATAGTAAATAGTAAATAGTAAATAGTAAATAGTAAATAGTAAATAGTAAATAGTAAATAGTAAATAGTAAATAGTAAATAGTAAATAGTAAATAGTAAATAGTAAATAGTAATAGTAAATAGTAAATAGTAAATAGTAAATAGTAAATAGTAAATAGTAAATAGTAAATAGTAAATAGTAAATAGTAAATAGTAAATAGTAAATAGTAAATAGTAAATAGTAATAGTAAATAGTAAATAGTAAATAGTAAATAGTAAATAGTAAATAGCAAATAGCAAATAGCAAATAGCAAATAGCAAATAGCAAATAGCAAATAGCAAATAGCAAATAGCAAATAGCAAATAGCAAATAGCAAATAGCAAATAGCAAATAGCAAATAGCAAATAGCAAATAGCAAATAGCAAATAGCAAATAGCAAATAGCAAATAGTAAATAGTAAATAGTAAATAGTAAATAGCAAATAGTAAATAGTAAATAGTAAATAGTAAATAGTAAATAGTAAATAGTAAATAGTAAATAGTAAATAGTAAATAGTAAATAGTAAATAGTAAATAGTAAATAGTAAATAGTAAATAGTAAATAGTAAATAGTAAATAGTAAATAGTAAATAGTAAATAGTAAATAGTAATAGTAAATAGTAAATAGTAAATAGTAAATAGTAAATAGTAAATAGTAATAGTAAATAGTAAATAGTAAATAGTTAATAGTTAATAGTTAATAGTTAATAGTTAATAGTTAATAGTTAATAGTTAATAGTTAATAGTTAATAGTTAATAGTAAATAGTAATAGTAATAGTTAATAGTTAATAGTTAATAGTTAATAGTAAATAGTAATAGTTAATAGTTAATAGTTAATAGTAAATAGTTAATAGTTAATAGTTAATAGTTAATAGTTAATAGTTAATAGTTAATAGTTAATAGTTAATAGTTAATAGTTTAATAGTTAATAGTTAATAGTTAATAGTTAATAGTTAATAGTTAATAGTTAATAGTTAATAGTTAATAGTTAATAGTTAATAGTTAATAGTTAATAGTTAATAGTTAATAGTTAATAGTTAATAGTTAATAGTTAATAGTTAATAGTCTAATAGTTAATAGTTAATAGTTAATAGTTAATAGTTAATAGTTAATAGTTAATAGTTAATAGTTAATAGTTAATAGTTAATAGTTAATAGTTAATAGTTAATAGTTAATAGTTAATAGTTAATAGTTAATAGTTAATAGTTTATAGTTAATAGTTAATAGTTAATAGTTAATAGTTAATAGTTAATAGTTAATAGTTAATAGTTAATAGTTAATAGTTAATAGTTAATAGTTAATAGTTAATAGTTAATAGTTAATAGTTAATAGTTAATAGTTAATAGTTAATAGTTAATAGTTAATAGTTAATAGTTAATAGTTAATAGTTTATAGTTAATAGTTTATAGTTTATAGTTTATAGTTTATAGTTTATAGTTTATAGTTATAGTTTATAGTTATAGTTATAGTTTATAGTTTATAGTTTATAGTTAATAGTTATAGTTTATAGTTATAGTTAATAGTTATAGTTAATAGTTAATAGTTAATAGTTAATAGTTAATAGTTAATAGTTAATAGTTAATAGTTAATAGTTAATAGTTAATAGTTAATAGTTAATAGTTAATAGTTAATAGTTAATAGTTATAGTTAATAGTTAATAGTTAATAGTTAATAGTTAATAGTTAATAGTTAATAGTTAATAGTTAATAGTTAATAGTTAATAGTTAATAGTTAATAGTTAATAGTTAATAGTTAATAGTTAATAGTTAATAGTTAATAGTTAATAGTTAATAGTTAATAGTTAATAGTTAATAGTTAATAGTTAATAGTTAATAGTTAATAGTTAATAGTTAATAGTTAATAGTTAATAGTTAGTTAATAGTTAATAGTTAATAGTTAATAGTTAATAGTTAATAGTTAATAGTTAATAGTTAATAGTTAATAGTTAATAGTTAATAGTTAATAGTTAATAGTTAATAGTTAATAGTTAATAGTTAATAGTTAATAGTTAATAGTTAATAGTTAATAGTTAATAGTTAATAGTTAATAGTTAATAGTTAATAGTTAATAGTTAATAGTTAATAGTTAATAGTTAATAGTTAATAGTTAATAGTTAATAGTTAATAGTTAATAGTTAATAGTTAATAGTTAATAGTTAATAGTTAATAGTTAATAGTTAATAGTTAATAGTTAATAGTTAATAGTTAATAGTTAATAGTTAATAGTTAATAGTTAATAGTTAATAGTTAATAGTTAATAGTTAATAGTTAATAGTTAATAGTTAATAGTTAATAGTTAATAGTTAATAGTTAATAGTTAATAGTTAATAGTTAATAGTTAATAGTTAATAGTAATAGTTAATAGTTAATAGTTAATAGTTAATAGTTAATAGTTAATAGTTAATAGTTAATAGTTAATAGTTAATAGTTAATAGTTAATAGTTAATAGTTAATAGTTAATAGTTAATAGTTAATAGTTAATAGTTAATAGTTAATAGTTAATAGTTAATAGTTAATAGTTAATAGTTAATAGTTAATAGTTAATAGTTAATAGTAATAGTTAATAGTTAATAGTTAATAGTTAATAGTTAATAGTTAATAGTTAATAGTTAATAGTTAATAGTTAATAGTTAATAGTTAATAGTTAATAGTTAATAGTTAATAGTTAATAGTTAATAGTTAATAGTTAATAGTTAATAGTTAATAGTTAATAGTTAATAGTTAATAGTTAATAGTTAATAGTTAATAGTTAATAGTTAATAGTTAATAGTTAATAGTTAATAGTTAATAGTTAATAGTTAATAGTTAATAGTTAATAGTTAATAGTTAATAGTTAATAGTTAATAGTTAATAGTTAATAGTTAATAGTTAATAGTTAATAGTTAATAGTTAATAGTTAATAGTTAATAGTTAATAGTTAATAGTTAATAGTTAATAGTTAATAGTTAATAGTTAATAGTTAATAGTTAATAGTTAATAGTTAATAGTTAATAGTTAATAGTTAATAGTTAATAGTTAATAGTTAATAGTTAATAGTTAATAGTTAATAGTTAATAGTTAATAGTTAATAGTTAATAGTTAATAGTTAATAGTTAATAGTTAATAGTTAATAGTTAATAGTTAATAGTTATAGTTATAGTTAATAGTTAATAGTTAATAGTTAATAGTTAATAGTTAATAGTTAATAGTTAATAGTTAATAGTTAATAGTTAATAGTTAATAGTTAATAGTTAATAGTTAATAGTTAATAGTTAATGTTAATAGTTAATAGTTAATAGTTAATAGTTAATAGTTAATAGTTAATAGTTAATAGTTAATAGTTAATAGTTAATAGTTAATAGTTAATAGTTAATAGTTAATAGTTAATAGTTAATAGTTAATAGTTAATAGTTAATAGTTAATAGTTATAGTTAATAGTTAATAGTTAATAGTTAATAGTTAATAGTTAATAGTTAATAGTTAATAGTTAATAGTTAATAGTTAATAGTTAATAGTTAATAGTTAATAGTTAATAGTTAATAGTTAATAGTTAATAGTTAATAGTTAATAGTTAATAGTTAATAGTTAATAGTTAATAGTTAATAGTTAATAGTTAATAGTTAATAGTTAATAGTTAATAGTTAATAGTTAATAGTTAATAGTTAATAGTTAATAGTTAATAGTTAATAGTTAATAGTTAATAGTTAATAGTTAATAGTTAATAGTTAATAGTTAATAGTTAATAGTTAATAGTTAATAGTTAATAGTTAATAGTTAATAGTTAATAGTTAATAGTTAATAGTTAATAGTTAATAGTTATAGTTAATAGTTAATAGTTAATAGTTAATAGTTAATAGTTAATAGTTAATAGTTAATAGTTAATAGTTAATAGTTAATAGTTAATAGTTAATAGTTAATAGTTAATAGTTAATAGTTAATAGTTAATAGTTAATAGTTAATAGTTAATAGTTAATAGTTAATGTTAATAGTTAATAGTTAATAGTTAATAGTTAATAGTTAATAGTTAATAGTTAATAGTTAATAGTTAATAGTTAATAGTTAATAGTTAATAGTTAATAGTTAATAGTTAATAGTTAATAGTTAATAGTTAATAGTTAATAGTTAATAGTTAATAGTTAATAGTTAATAGTTAATAGTTAATAGTTAATAGTTAATAGTTAATAGTTAATAGTTAATAGTTAATAGTTAATAGTTAATAGTTAATAGTTAATAGTTAATAGTTAATAGTTAATAGTTAATAGTTAATAGTTAATAGTTAATAGTTAATAGTTAATAGTTAATAGTTAATAGTTAATAGTTAATAGTTAATAGTTAATAGTTAATAGTTAATAGTTAATAGTTAATAGTTAATAGTTAATAGTTAATAGTTAATAGTTAATAGTTAATAGTTAATAGTTAATAGTTAATAGTTAATAGTTAATAGTTAATAGTTAATAGTTAATAGTTAATAGTTAATAGTTAATAGTTAATAGTTAATAGTTAATAGTTAATAGTTAATAGTTAATAGTTAATAGTTAATAGTTAATAGTTAATAGTTAATAGTTAATAGTTAATAGTTAATAGTTAATAGTTAATAGTTAATAGTTAATAGTTAATAGTTAATAGTTAATAGTTAATAGTTAATAGTTAATAGTTAATAGTTAATAGTTAATAGTATAATAGTAAATAGTAAATAGTAAATAGTAAATAGTAAATAGTAAATAGTAAATAGTAAATAGTAAATAGTAAATAGTAAATAGTAAATAGTAAATAGTAAATAGTAAATAGTAAATAGTAAATAGTAATTAGTAAATAGTAATTAGTAAATAGTAAATAGTAAATAGTAAATAGTAAATAGTAAATAGTAAATAGTAAATAGTAAATAGTAAATAGTAAATAGTAAATAGTAAATAGTAAATAGTAAATAGTAAATAGTAAATAGTAAATAGTAAATAGTAAATAGTAAATAGTAAATAGTAAATAGTAAATAGTAAATAGTAAATAGTAAATAGTAAATAGTAAATAGTAAATAGTAAATAGTAAATAGTAAATAGTAAATAGTAAATAGTAAATAGTAAATAGTAAATAGTAAATAGTAAATAGTAAATAGTAAATAGTAAATAGTAAATAGTAAATAGTAAATAGTAAATAGTAAATAGTAAATAGTAAATAGTAAATAGTAAATAGTAAATAGTAAATAGTAAATAGTAAATAGTAAATAGTAAATAGTAAATAGTAAATAGTAAATAGTAAATAGTAAATAGTAAATAGTAAATAGTAAATAGTAAATAGTAAATAGTAAATAGTAAATAGTAAATAGTAAATAGTAAATAGTAAATAGTAAATAGTAAATAGTAAATAGTAAATAGTAAATAGTAAATAGTAAATAGTAAATAGTAAATAGTAAATAGTAAATAGTAAATAGTAAATAGTAAATAGTAAATAGTAAATAGTAAATAGTAAATAGTAAATAGTAAATAGTAAATAGTAAATAGTAAATAGTAAATAGTAAATAGTAAATAGTAAATAGTAAATAGTAAATAGTAAATAGTAAATAGTAAATAGTAAATAGTAAATAGTAAATAGTAAATAGTAAATAGTAAATAGTAAATAGTAAATAGTAAATAGTAAATAGTAAATAGTAAATAGTAAATAGTAAATAGTAAATAGTAAATAGTAAATAGTAAATAGTAAATAGTAAATAGTAAATAGTAAATAGTAAATAGTAAATAGTAAATAGTAAATAGTAAATAGTAAATAGTAAATAGTAAATAGTAAATAGTAAATAGTAAATAGTAAATAGTAAATAGTAAATAGTAAATAGTAAATAGTAAATAGTAAATAGTAAATAGTAAATAGTAAATAGTAAATAGTAAATAATAAATAATAAATAATAAATAATAAATAATAATATTAAGCAGAGAGGTACAAAAATAAATAATATTTATTTAAAATAATCAAATACAATAAATGTATTTAAAATGGTTTCAAAATGACATAAAACTTTTTCAGACTGTCTTCTTAAAAATTTTCACGCATACTCAATTAAAAAAATTAGCCTGTGTTCTCTGATTTTGTACATTTGACATCAGTACAGAGAACTTTGATCTATTGTTTTAATGTAAGAATTTTGACCAGTTAATAATTTTTTCCACAAAAACTATGCTCAGTCAAAATAAGAGACATATCAAAGGCACTAAGTTGATTTATTCTCTACTATTTAAAGCAAATTCCATCCAAATCGCTGAAACCGTTTCAGTTGTAGCTTTGTCTAAAAATTTCCCGATCGTCGTGATGAATTTTGGGGGGCTTGACCTTTTAGTATTAGGATGTAAAACGGCTTTTTAAGTCGCAAATGCGTGATTTAAAAAATATGATAATCGTTTCAAGTCATAGATAGGTGAAAAGCAGTCCGTTTTGATGTATAATAAGTCATATTGGCGATATATTCCAAAATGTGTGCAACAGTTTAAATTTTATTCATACAAAATTGTATAATATTGTTTAAAACTATGTAATATGATAAATAGAGATAAAAAATAATAATAAATTAATTTTATTGTAAAAAAAATGTAATTTTGTTATAAAATACGTAATTAATATGAAATGAATGAAGTCAGATATAGGTAAATATTTATTAAAATAATAATAATAATAATAATAATAATAATAATAATAATAATAATAATAGTAAAAGAACATAAAAAATTATATCTGATAATAATAATAATAATAATAATAATAATAATAATAATAATAATAATAATAAATAATAAATAATAATAATAAGCAGAGGTACAAAAATAAATAATTTTTATTTAAAATAATCAAATACAATAAATGTATTTAAAATGGTTTCAAAATGACATAAAACTTTTTCAGACTGTCTTCTTAAAAATTTTCACGCATACTCAATTAAAAAAATTAGCCTGTGTTCTCTGATTTTGTACATTTGACATCAGTACAGAGAACTTTGATCTATTGTTTTAATGTAAGAATTTTGACCAGTTAATAATTTTTTCCACAAAAACTATGCTCAGTAAAAATAAGAGACATATCAAAGGCACTAAGTTGATTTATTCTCTACTATTTAAAGCAAATTCCATCCAAATCGCTGAAACCGTTTCAGTTGTAGCTTTGTCTAAAAATTTCCCGATCGTCGTGATGAATTTTGGGGGGCTTGACCTTTTAGTATTAGGATGTAAAACGGCTTTTTAAGTCGCAAATGCGTGATTTAAAAAATATGATAATCGTTTCAAGTCATAGATAGGTAAAAAGCAGTCCGTTTTGATGTATAATAAGTCATATTGGCGATATATTCCAAAATGTGTGCAACAGTTTAAATTTTATTCATACAAAATTGTATAATATTGTTTAAAACTATGTAATATGATAAATAGAGATAAAAAATAATAATAAATTAATTTTATTGTAAAAAAAATGTAATTTTGTTATAAAATACGTAATTAATATGAAATGAATGAAGTCAGATATAGGTAAATATTTATTAAAATAATAATAATAATAATAATAATAATAATAATAATAATAGTAAAAGAACATAAAAAATTATATCTGATAATAATAATAATAATAATAATAATAATAATAATAATAATAAATAATAAATAATAATAATAAGCAGAGGTACAAAAATAAATAATTTTTATTTAAAATAATCAAATACAATAAATGTATTTAAAATGGTTTCAAAATGACATAAAACTTTTTCAGACTGTCTTCTTAAAAATTTTCACGCATACTCAATTCAAATAATTAGCCTGTATTCTCTGATTTTGTACATTTGACATCAGTACAGAGAACTTTGATCTATTGTTTTAATGTAAGAATTTTGACCAGTTAATAATTTTTTCCACAAAAACTATGCTCAGTAAAAATAAGAGACATATCAAAGGCACTAAGTTGATTTATTCTCTACTATTTAAAGCAAATTCCATCCAAATCGCTGAAACCGTTTCAGTTTAGCTTTGTCTAAAAATTTCCCGATCGTCGTGACGAATTTTGGGGGGCTTGACCTTTTAGTATTAGGATTGTTTTTGACTAATTTTTTTTGTTAAATTATTGTGTCATTCATATTTTCTCCGGCAGTTTAGCTACGCGTGACCAATAGATTATTTTTAAAAGTAGGTACATTATAGCTTATACCGTTTTCGTAAAGTTTAGATTTTATTTTCAAAATGAAAGCGAAATGTAAACGTGAAACGTTCCACATTAATCCAGACAGGACAAAATTATTATTTGTCGCTGTATTTATTTTTAGATGTGATTTGTCTTCATTAGAAGAAGTGCAAATAAAAAATAAATAAAATGGCTAAACTATTAAAACTAAGTGAATTAAAAGTAAATGATCTCAAGACCGAATTGGAAGAAAGAGATTTGGAAACCACAGGAAAGAAGTCAGTCCTTCAAGAGAGACTGAAAGAAGCATTAATCGATGTTGGTGAAAATCCTGATGATTACTTATTCGAAATTCAGTGTGACATTCGTAAACTTATAGAAGAAAATTCTAGAAAGGCAGATGAAAATTCTAGAACATTGGAACAAAAATTCGAACAAAAATTTAAGGAAAGTGCTAGCAACTCAGAAGAAAGTTCTAGAAGTTTAGAAGAAAAATTAATGGAAAGTTCTAGAAAAGCAGAAGAAAATTCCAGAACACTAGAACAAAAACTGGAAAAAAAATTCCAAAACACTAAAAGAAGAATTATTGGAACAGTCCAGAACATTAGAAGAAAAATTAGAAGAGAGTTCTAGAAAAACAGAAGAAAATTCTAGATTCTTAGAACAAAAATTAGAAGAAACTTATATAACATTAAAACAGGAAATGGCAGAAAATTCTAGAATTCTGGAGCACACAGTAAAATAAAAATTAGAGGAGAATTTTAGAAAGACTGAAGAAGACTTGAAGAATTTAAAAGTTGACTATGACAAGAAGATTGAAGAATTACGAGAAAAATTCACTGAAATTACATCGTCGTCAGTGTCGAATTCCGATGTAGCAAAGGCAAGTCTAAGAGAGGAAAACAAAGTAGTAAAACAAGATAGTACTACAACAATGCACATTAAAACACCGGAATTTGACGGAAAGTCTTCGTGGCCGAATTATTTAAAACAATTTGAAGCGGCTGCGAAAGCACATAACTGGACGTCCAAAGAGAAGGCTACAGCGTTGACTGTTTCTTTGCGTGGGGAAGCCATCGACATTCTACAAACGCTGAAGGAAGAAGAACAAGAGGACTACGACCAACTAGTCAAGCGGTTGGACATGCGGTATGGCAATGCGCACCTGGAACAGGTGTACCAGACGCAACTGAGGAACCGCTATCAGAGTTCAAAAGAAAGCCTTCAAGAATTTGAAGTCGACGTAGCTCGTTTGGTTCGTCTCGCACATCGTGCAGCTCCTGACAGCGTTTTGGAGTGCTTGGCCGTTCAAGCATTTATCTACGGAGTTCGAGACAGCGAAACACAGCAAGCACTGCGATTGGCTCGCCCAAAAACATTAATTGATGCGCTCTCATATGCACTAGAACATGAAGCTGCCAAACAAGCTTCACGTAACCAATCTCGAGTGCGAAATATTGATGCCGAGAGAAAAGAAGACACGGAAGACCTAGAAGAGAAAATGCGACGAATTGTAAATGAAGTGTTTTCCGGAAGAAAGAAACTCGTCTGTTGGTATTGCGGTAAACAGGGTCATCCGCAGAGACTTTGCAAAAAAATGCAAAGAGAGACAGAATCGGTAAAAGAAGAAAAGGAGTCGGAAAACTAAGTCGGGTTGATGCGAAGGGGCAATCGTCGACCCGTAACCTAGTAGCCCCACAATCCATCAGTTATGTCGCATCCCTTCATCATCAAGCCAGCAGCATCTACGTGAATGGCTCTGTTGATAGAAGACCACTAAAAATGTTACTGGATACGGGTGCGACGAAGACTATAATTAGACCCGATTTAGTAAAGAACACAAGCAAGACGCATCTTCAACCAACCAAGTGGCGATTACGTACAGCAACGGGAGAACAAGCTACCACATTTGGAGAAATAGATATGACCATCACTATTGGAAACACATCCTTTAAACATCGTGCGCTGGTAGCTGACGTTGAAGATGAATTAATACTCGGTATGGACGTAATAAAAAAGCACGGTTTTAAACTTGACCTGAAGAATGGAGTAATGATGGTCAATGAAGAAGAACTTGTTTTAAACCCACGAGAAGACAAAGCTGTGCGTGTACTAATGGCCGAAGATGTTACCCTTCCAGAACGAAGTGATTCTATTGTACAAGCACAATTAGATGGTAGTTTCTGTGAGGGGAATATTGTTATGCTTGAGCCCAAGAATGATGACGTGAAGACTGGTACTGGAGTTGTTATAGGAAAATCACTGATCAAAGCCAGTCAAGTAATACCAGTTCGAATAATGAACGTAAATTTTTATCCTGTTGTCCTTAAGAGAGGGACAATTGTAGGAGAATGCTTGGAAGTTTCCTCGATTATTCGAACTGTTAAGGCCAAAGGAAACCTATCTCAGCAAGTTCCTGACATATTAATTAACCAATTATCAACCTCCTTCCAGGAACTGAATGCCGACCAGAGAACCAAGGCGAAGAAATTAATTGGAAGATTTCAAGATGTGTTTCAAGTTGACAAGAAGACCAACGGGAGAACTAATGTGCTTCACCATAAGATAGACACCGGCGACGCAAGACCCATCCGCCAACCAGCAAGAAGACTACCACTGGCGAAGCGTGAGGAAGCAGAAAGAATTATTGAGGACATGAAAATGGAAGGTGTGATAGAACCTTCAAGCAGTCCATGGGCTTCACCAGTGGTGTTAGTAAAGAAGAAGGATGGCTCTACACGATTTTGCGTCGATTACCGTCAACTTAACAACGTCACCAAGAAGGATAGCTACCCGCTACCTCGAATAGACGATACACTAGACACTTTGGCTGGCTTGAAGATTTTCTCCACTCTGGATCTAAAGAGCGGATACTGGCAAGTCGATTTGCATCCAAAAGATAAGGAAAAGACAGCCTTCACAATTGGTACCGGACTGTGGCAATTTACTGTAATGCCATTTGGGCTCTGCAATGCCCCTGCAACGTTTGAACGACTCATGGAAACAGTATTGCCTGGACTATCATGGAAAACCTGTTTAGTCTATCTCGACGATATTATTGTGGTAGGTAAAACATTCGAGGAACACATGAAGAATTTGGAAGAGGTTTTCCAGAGATTACGGAAGGCTAACCTGAAGCTCAGCCCCAAGAAGTGCCACCTGTTTCAGAGGGAAGTTCATTATCTTGGACACGTGGTTTCCGATAAGGGTATAGCAGTTGACCCGGAAAATATAAAGGCTGTGAGAGATTGGCCAGCGCCTAAAGACAAACACGAACTTAGAAGTTTTCTTGGTTTGTGTACTTATTATCGGCGATATGTACCTGGATTTGCCAACATAGCCAAGCCACTGACAAAGCTTACCGAAGAAGGGCCAAGATTTATCTGGGAAATGGACTGCAAAGTTGCGTTTAAAGAACTGAAACAATCTTTGACAAGCGCACTTGTCCTGAGTTATCCTTTACCTGAAGGAGAGTTCATACTAGACACAGATGCCAGCAACGTGGGAATTGGTGGCGTTCTTTCCCAGATACAAGACGGGCATGAGAAGGTTATTGCCTATTTTAGTAAGACCTTGTCCAAACCAGAGAGGAATTATTGTGTTACCAGAAAAGAACTCTTGGCAGTCGTGAAATCCGTGGAACATTTCTACAAATATTTGTACGGAAGGAAATTTTTGATTAGAACTGACCATGCTGCATTAAAATGGCTGCTACAATTTAGGAATCCGGAAGGTCAGGTAGCTAGATGAATTGAAAGGCTACAGGAATACAATTTCAAAATCGAGCATAGGACAGGTACCAGCCATCGTAATGCCGACGCATTGTCCAGAAGGCCGTGCCAAGATGATTGCAAGCATTGTAGTCGTCTAGAAGAGAAATTTTCCATTGTCGCCAGAACAACAGTAGTCGACGATAATTGGCAACCCGATGGACTACGCGAAGATCAAGAAAAAGACCCAACTTTGAAAATTATACTCGAATGGAAAGCAGAGGAGAGCAAACCAGTATGGGAAAATGTTGTACCACACTCACCAAGTGTAAAATCGTACTGGGCGCAATGGGACTCCATGGTGATTAAGGATGGCATGTTAAAGCGTGTGGTAGAAAATGCTGATGGAACTGAGAAGAGAACTCAGTTAGTTATTCCTAAGAGTAGAGTACCAGACTTGTTGAAAGAGATCCATAACGGATCTGGAGGCCATTTCGGAGTCATCAAAACACTAGAAAGATTGCGTCAGCGGTTTTACTGGATTAACTTCACGGAGGATGTTAAAGATTGGTGCAAGAAATGTGTGGTTTGCGCTGGAAGTAACGGTCCGCATAAACGACGAAAAGCTCCAATGCGGAATACAACGTTGGCAGCCCATTTGAGCGTATTGCGATTGATGTGGCTGGACCATTCCCAGAAAGTGACGAAGGAAATAAATACATTGTGGTTGTTATGGACTACTTCACCAAGTGGGTTGAAGCATATCCATTACCCAACCAGGAAGCCACCACGGTCGCTGAAACTTTAGTTAAGGAATGTATATGCCGATTCGGAGTACCGCGTGAACTCCACTCTGACCAGGGAAGAAATTTTGAGTCTGCCGTTTTCCAAAATGTCTGTAAGATATTAGGAATTAATAAAACTAGAACAACTGCATTACGTCCGCAGTCTGATGGCATGGTTGAACGAATGAATAGAACGATCAACCGATATTTGTCGAAGGTAGTCTCCAACCATCAAAGAGACTGGGACCGACACCTCCATCTGTTCCTGTTGGCTTATCGTTCATCCGTGCATGAAACAACAGGGCAAACTCCTGCGAACATCTTATTCGGGCGTGAGTTGCGCTTACCATGTGACTTGGTGTTCGGCAGTAAACCTGGGGAGGACTGGCCGAGGAAGATTACCTTACGGACTTACGGAGAAAAATGGATGACATTCATGAACAAGTCCGTACGAACATTCAAGCTGCCAGCGACCGAATGAAGGACCGGTATGACATCAAGGCCGAAAAGGGTGGATATCAACCTGGGGATTTAGTGTGGCTTTACAACCCACAAAGACGTCGTGGGTTATCACCAAAGCTGCAAAATAATTGGGAAGACCCCTATGAGGTAGTCAAAAGGATAAACGACGTGGTATACAGAATTAAGAAACAACCTAGCGGGAAGCCGAGAGTAGTACACTTTAATCGGCTAGCCCCTTTCGCCGGAGACAACCACGAAGTCCATAATGGAGCAACGGTTAGTCGGATCATAACACAAGAACCAACTTTTGAAGACTTCATGGAGAACTATTCCTTTGGCCGCAAGGCGCGGTTCGGCGTGACGAAAGAAGAACACCAAGATCTATTCACCGTGTCTTCAGATTATTCCCTCGGTCACTGCGTATCAGAAGACTTAAAGATGTCAACCAACGCCCAACTGTTGGGAAAACGCTGCGCCTGAGGGATAACAATGCAGGCCATCAGCGGTACATCTATTACATGATTACAAAACCACGCTCGTACCAGAAGCCGTCGTATCGTGACCTGTGGAACTCGTTGTGCGATTTGAGGGATCATCTGCTTAAGAATGACATTTTGAAGCTAGCCGTACCGAAGTTAGGCTGTGGTCTAGATGGTTTAGATTGGAGGATTGTTAGGAACATGATAGAAATCCTCTTCCGTTTTATTGGTGTTGAAATTCTCGTTTGCAGCTTTAACCCTAACGGACATAAAGAAGAAGTCGAGCGGACCATCGACTGTCATTTCTTCAAAACTTCGAAATGCACCAAGGGTAATGCATGCAGATTTCGTCATCATGAACTGTTCCGGGACGAAACAGTCTTAAGGAGGGGGCAGTGTAATGTGCAGTGCCCGCCCTCGCCGCCACTGTTACCGCCTCTGTCCCCGTCGGTGTCGCCGCCGCTGTCGCAGGGACGAGCGAGCGTCTATTGTTAGCGATGACGCAACCGACTGGCCGGCGCCTGCTTAATTAGGCGGTTGATGTAACCTATTGTGTTGTATCTAGAAGTATTCTCGTGAGTTCTCGAATTTTCGGCTACGGTATATAAGCACCGTTGGCGAAGGCACTGGACAGTCTGATATAAATAAGTGTCGCGTGTTGAACAGTTGGTGATATAAATAGATAGTCGACGAGTGCTAAATATAAATAAATACAGTTGTATAAATAAATAAGTGATCTATATATTGTTTAAATAAATAATCTTAGTGTTTAAGTGTTTTATAATATTCTTAGTCTTAATTAATGTTTAATATTTATTTAATCGTAGTGTTCGTTATATTTATCATCTTTTAATTATATTTAATATCTATTTATCATTATAATAAACTTTTATTTTCATTAATAACAATTGTCTAATATTTACACTTCACCCAAATAAATAAAAACGTTACAATAATTTAATTTCCTTAAATTCGGAGCTACCATCATCAGAATTAGTAGAATCTATTGACTCTACATTCAATTTTACTGGGGTATCAATCGAAAGTGAGGATATTCCTATTTCAGCAATGACAATGAAAAGTAATAATTTAAAATATCGTGGACAAATTTTGCCAGCTAATTCAATGAACGTTGAAAATTTAAATGATAAGAGAACATATTCCTGTTGTAAATTTAAGGAAGGTACTTTTGTATTATCTACAGACGTATGGAAGGAAATAAGTTGCAAAAACCGGCTAATTGCGAGTAAATATACTTACATATTAAAAGAAAAATTCACAGGGGTTAATAATACGTGTATATTGAACATTAAAATAGTTATTTATGTAATAAGTGTGTAAAGTAGTACTTTTTTGGTCGAGTGCGGAAATTGTAGCACGAGACAAAAAATACTATTTTACACAGGTGTTGCATACAACATTTTTGCTACAACCGAAATGGTATTGATGTTTCTCATAATACTGAGTGTACAGGCATCCAGCAGCTTCAAATACTGTTAGTACTCTTTCTCATAACACTGTACAAAATGTAACTTAAACACTTGGAAGAATCTCAGACTGACGGTAATTAGTGTTTTATAATGTACAAATTGTACATTTAATATTAATATTAAAAATTAGGTTAGGGCAGAATACATACACAAAAATGTTAATATTCTTAAAAATTAGATAAGTACTCAATCTGTTAGAAAAATATTAGGTTTGCTTCATTTACATTTATATTTCTTAATACATTTTATTACGTTCATTATTATTTACTACCTAATTATATACTTGACAGGCAAATTAACCGAATTTTAATGTTGCCTAGCAACGCTTATTTACTTTTCAAGCACAAGTACTTTTCACGCACTAGTGCTTGTAAAGTGACACTTTACACACTGTAATGAGTGTGTGAAAAGTACTTTTCACGCACGGTTGTAGGAAAACAATTATATGCGTCACTGCATTGTAATTTACGCTTATTGTGCTCACTTTTAAACTTTTTCTGCGAATATTATCTGACAGAATAACAATAACTGTTTACAGTTCGTCCTTGAATTATTGCCACAAGTCTAAATTGACAAGATATGTAAAAGGTATTGAACGCAAAATTTTTCGTAACGAATTAAAAAAGTCAAAATCTATTAATTTTCGAACCAAATGCGTTACTCAATGTTCGCCAAATGTCATAAAGCGAGGTAATTTACAAAAAATAAAATCTGACTCGGTTTATAGAAAATTGCGTTGTGAAAGCCTCGCGGTAAACGATAGATATAAAAATGACATATTTGATCTTGTACTGATGCGTAATGATAGGAATAATGCAGATTATATTCAATCAGTTAGTGACCCTTTAAATGTTCATATCTTCAGTAAGGAACAAATAATTATTTTTAAAAGTTTGCTTAACTCAGGGCCTCTGATGCTCCATATAGATGCAACAGGTTCGGTAGTACGACAGCCTACCAACATTAAGAAAAGAATTTATTATTATGCTGGTGCTATTCATATTGAATTTAATGAGAGAATATGTCCTCTATTTGAAATGGTTAGTGGACAACACGATGCAACAACAATTGGTTCATGGTTATCCAAATTTAAAACTTGCTGTATAAACAATAATTGCAAATGGCCACCATTTAGACAAGTAGTGACAGACTTTAGTTTCGCACTAATAAATGCTGTAACAATTTTTTGGAATAGTTTCCCAGACCTTAAGTCTTATTTACATTTTTGTTTCAATGCTGTGACTGCGGATAATAAGCCTGAACATTATTGCAAAATAGTGCCAATTACCATATGTTGTGCACATTTCATGAAAATTATTACAACGGATATAAACAAAATGGTTTCCAATAAATACTGCAAGAGATTTACCAAAGAATGCATAGCAGCTGGATTTAATTTTACACAATTTTCCCAATTTGAACAATGGATAAAAAATCTCTCTGTAGTTTTATTAAGTCCTACGATATTTCCAGAATTTGACACAGCATTTGAACATCTTCTTTCTGTATGTACATCGAATGTCAAAGAACTTGTTGAGAAACTTGAAGACGATATCTCGCAAAAAATTAGTGATTTGCCTCGTGACTTGCCAACATATAAGGCAAGTCCATTCTATGGTCATTGTTCGAAAATTATAGACGACATTAAAGATAGCTTGGTATTTCATAATGACATCATTTACGATGAAAATGAATTTCAATGTCCCAACATGTTAGACATCATATTAAAAAAATACATTCCGTATGCTCCATTATGGACATGCCTAATGAATTCTTGTACAGATGTAGAACGCTCTAGCAATTCTGTTGTAGAAAACTGATTTGGCTTAGTAAAAACCCATCTTTTAGAAGGTCTGCCAAATTTAAAGTGTAGTCGATTTATTAGAAAAGTTAGAGCACAAATAAGGAAATTTGTTTAAAAATCAACATACACCGGTGCGCCAAAAACCCTAAACGTGCAATAGACACTCATCAGACTGTAACAGATCATGCTGCTTCTGCTGAAGAAACTTGGGGAAAGCGCAGAAAAATTGCATATAATCAATGTAAAAATATTCCCCAAACTTATTTTGGTTTAGAGTTTATAAAAAATCTTGAAAAAAAATGCCATCAAATAATTTAGCTATCTCAAGTTCACCTCTGTCTTGCAACAAAGAATCTGATTCTAATTCAAAATGTCATATTCCTTCTGATTCAGTCAACAATATAGCAATATCTGTACCGGCCATAAATCAGAAACAATTGTTAGCAGAAGTGTCAAATTTGTACCAAGAACGGAAATCTATGTCGGACACAAACGAATTACCTTGGCTACCTTTATTTAATAACGGATTGGTAAATAGCATAATACACTATACAGAAGAACCTGGACGCCGATATTTAGTAGCTAAATTTAAAGAAGCTACTTGTCCTGTAAAGGAAATTTATATCGATGATTATCTCTCTCTGGAAGGCCATAACTGGGTAACAAATTTTACAATCGAAATTTTATTTTATTTATTTTCTAAACAATTCTCCGGTATTTCCGTGGTACCTACCTTCTGAAATTGCTACCGAGATATTTATTAAACAAAATTTTAAATGTAGATTCAGAGAAAATTCTTCCAAACTAGTGTTTGCCTGTAATAATTAACAATAATCACTGGTGTCTTGCAATTGCAGATTTTTCATCAAATTTATTTTATTTCTTCAATCCGATGGGGAGTACATTCAAAGAAACTTTAAAATATCTCAATATATGTTCTTAAAACAGGCTCGTTCGATAAGATTTTCAGGAGACCAGCTTGTTGTAAAAGTAGTACAACATCCTATTCAAAAGGATAGTTTTAACTGTGGCATATTTATTGTTAAATTCTTTTTTAATTTCATCAATGATATGCAGATGTTAGAATTTGATCCTAATGAATATCGATTAGAACTTCAAAAGGTAATTATTGAGAGCTCTGGTAATATGGTCAACTCATGTTTAAATTGCGGAAGACAGTATTCGGAAGGTCAAAAAATGGTGCAATGTAAATGCTGCCACAGATGGGTCCATTACACATGTGCACCATCAAAGCAAAGATATAGCTTACCAGATGTAGACTTTTTTGGTTCCTATGTAGTAGCAAATATCAAAATAATTAAGGCAAAGTCGCTAATAAAAATGTGAATTTTTGACATATATTTCATATTTATTTATAAATATGAACATTTTTTGTCTCATTTCATGTACAAAACCTTTACCAAGAAAATATAATCATCAAAAAGAAAAAGCTAGTATATAAATATATAAAAATAAACATTTTTAATTCTCTGAAATGGCGCCCGTAATTGACAGGCACGAATAAACATAACTAATAAATGACACTTACGAGATCAATAGTTGACGTGAACAACAAACCTTTTTTTAGTTCTATTTTTTTTTATTTATATATTCAGAACTAAAACTGAAAAAAGTATGTTGAACTTATACGTCAACGTAAATTGCCTTAGGTAACTGATATTTAATTCTATCTCCAGTAACGATTAAGTTTGGCGCTGGAAGATATTCAATTATTTGTGTATATTTTATGCTGCTAAGATCAGTCTCACTTTGTTTAAAAGTAGTTTTTTAACATCAATGCAAAATGCAAACCATTACCATAACATCAATGTCATTTTTAATATTTTTTGTACAATACATACATATTTTGTTGTGAAGTCTCATAATTATCACTTTCCTCCCTATCAGAATCAATGTCATCGATACTATCTTCTGACGCAACCAAATCATCAGAACTTGTACCACTATAATCATCAGTTTTTCTAATTCTCTTATTTCTCTTACTAATGCTTAGTTTACTTTTATTTTTTATGTGTTTGTTTAACTCCCTTTTCTTTGTGCGTTCTTAAGCTTTTCTTTTATTCTCTTCAATGATTGCTTCTTTCTTTTTGCCTTTATCGTCGTAATATTTTTGCCATTGAAGTGATGTAACCACTGCGGGAATTTTCTGTTTTTCTTTTTTTAATAATTGGTTTGGGTTCAGGCTCAAAACCCTTTTAAAGGGACTTGATATTAATATATTTGGTTTTAAACCGACACTTTTCATAGGCGTTACGTGTTCCGGATTTATTTGATCTTTTTCACATGATTGTGACTGCACATTGCTTTCTGAAATTAATATTATACTTCATGTTCAAAGTTCAAACTGCGGTTATTTTCATTTGATTGTGAAGCAAAGTTGTATTCTGAATTTGTTTAAGACTAATATGTCTTAAATGAGAGAAATTGGAAAATGTTAACCCCTTTGAGGTAGCAACCGCTGCACATGGGAATAGAACAGGTAACCCGCCCTGACTCTATTTAAATAAGTCAATAAATAAATAGAAATAACTGTTTCTGTTACTTGAAAAATTGGTTATATATTTTCTACGTGTTTAAGTTTAATTTTAGAATTGTTTGAAATAGCTGTAGTATCTTAAACTATTTATTAACATTAATATACCACTGCGACTAGTTTCACGCGAGTGCGCGCGCACCCCCACGCCAAGCGCAGTCCATCTACAGCACTGATCGACCGCGGGGAGCTCAGAGTGTGTCTAGCTTGCATACGAGATAGACGTATCTCATCGTCGTTCGCGAGAGTGGTTTTTCCACCATTTTGCATAAACTTTCTGATTTTCATATGGTCAGCAAAGTAATTTGTTGTTTAATTATCGTTCGCGTAGCTTGATTAGCCTAGCACGACTAATTCAAGGAGTTATTGTTCGGTTTTCATTTAATTTTGTACTTTATAGTCCGTGAATACTTTACGGCGCAATTTTATGCAGATAACAGACACACCTCAGGAATCAATTGTAAAATCGAACTGTACAATTTGATTTCTCACGGTAACTCGTGTTGTTAGGGATTTGATTAATATTTCCTTGGGTGAAATTATTATTATTTCTTTGTAAACCTGTTTGCACACGTTCACGTTCGAGTGACGTCATCCACAGCACATCTGCTGTTATTGTCGCTTAGGTACAGTCAATGCAACACGTTTTGCATTCTAGTTGGTTATTATTAAGTTCATTTAGGGTTCTTAATATTGTTTAACTAAATTTCTTTGGTCATACACTTATTAAATGATTTAGTTAATTTCTACAAATATCGTATTTGTTCTATCTTTGGTTTATTATAGTTTATGTCACTTGTATTCAATACGCTATCACATATCTCTCAGAATTGTTTTTCAGTTGTTTGTTATTTTGTTGCAATTATACTTAGCACGTCTGTTAGTTCGTAAAACTAGCTGGTCCTTCGTTCGTTGTTAATTAGTACGTTTCACAAATTAATATTATCCCGTGTATTGGCCAAGTCCAGTGATGTGAACCAGCTATCGAAGGTTGTAATTAATTTGGTTTACATATAGTTATGTTTTATTCATTGAATGTAACATCAAACACATTGTTGGTGCTTCTAGGCCGGATTCGCTGATCTAGAGACATCACATTTGGGCTTGCGAGCAGGATCAAACCATTTGGTTCTTTTAGGCCGGATTCGCTGGTTTAGGGATTGAACATTTGGTCCTTCGGGCCACTAGGTCCTTATTACTTAGTCCTTCGCACCGGAGGGACGCAACAGAATTTACAATTTTTACATGTGTTACATGATCTGGATTCGGTACATCCTCCTCTGTAGTATCCTTATTTTTACCTTTTGTATCATTTAACATGTGCGTAATTATTTTTGAAAAATTGAAATTAAGATGTCTTCTGGATTTCCTGACCAGTCATCATTACTGTTTTTAATGCTTGACATTTTACTTTTATCTATGTACTTTTTCCATTAATGATAAACCTGCTTCCAATTCCTTGATCAGTTTCTTATACTCAAAACAATATTTAAATTTTTACATATATTGGCTACACATATAATAAGTTATTCTCAGTCCCCTACGGACTAGGGGATCATATTGCGTATGGCATCTGAAAGGGCATTCTTATGAGTAAATTTAGCAAGAATATCACGAGGGTACATTTAATCGTATATAAGTTGTGTTGTTTTTAAATTTGGACATGTTGACTACAAATATATAATAAGTTATTCTCAGTCCCCTACGGACTAGGGGTTGATATTGCGTATGGCATCTGAAAGGGCATTCTTATGAGTAAATTTAGCGAGAATATCACGAGGGTACATTTAATCGTATATAAAGTTATGTTGTTTTTGAATTTGGACATGTTGACTACAAATATAATTAGTTATTCTCAGTCCCCTACGGACTAGGGGATGATATTGCGTATGGCATCTTAAAGGGCATACTTATGAGTAAATTTAGCAAGAATATCACGAGGGTACATTCAACCGTACAGAGGCTGTGTTAATTTCAATTTTTACATGTATTGTCTACAAATAATAAAATACATTATTCTCAGTCCCCTATTGACTAGGGGATGATATTATCTACGGATTTTGAAAGGACATTCTTATAAGTAAATTTTGATCCAATTTATATGCGACAGAGCTCGTATAAGTTGTGTTTAGTTTAATTTTACTATATATTTATTTTCAACCTTCTACGAACTGTGAGATAATGGCATCTGACAAAGTATTCTTATGAGAAATTTTATAAAAAAATATCAGGAGGGTTGGGTACAACCGTATGTAAGACATGAGTATATTAAAACTCACTATTTATTTTAAATAAATATATACATTTGTAGTTTGTAATTAAAATTGGTAATATTAACAATAGGCTGGAATAACGGCTTTTTTATTAATAACTATGACAAATTTCGGGTCTTTAAATTCGTAATATTAAGTGAGGTATAATTTTATACTTATGGTAACATCACACAATTTTTAGTACCTAATTCATATCATAATGTAATGTTATTAAGACTTTTTTTCTCTAACAATCATTATTCAACATGCAGTTTACATGTTCATTGCTAAAATGCTATAATTCGACTGCATTAGTGATGTCCATTGATTAATTCACGACGTTTCATTAACTATAAATATTAAAAATATATTTTAACAGTGTAGGTCATAGAGATCGAAACATGAACACAACTTTGTAGAACGGTAGGCATATATAAAAATCTGATGTGGCCAGCACATTACCTTCCGTCAGTTATAAGAGGTATTTACGAAACTTCTACCCGAGAACTGTTACTGGTAAACAGCTTTTTATAACTACCAGAATCGATATTTTAAGAACGCAAGTGGTAAACAGGGTAGATCCATAACCTATGAAAATATTTGTAACAGGTTAAAAATTTGACGTATTTAACAAACTGAGCAGAGTCCTACTTTGAACACATTTCCATTTTAGCGCGCGCGCTTCGCTTTGCATCACTACCTTTTTTTGAGACTAGATTCTTCATGAATCCGGTACATGGATCTGGTAGATATTGAACAATTTTCGAACACGGTAACTTTTTACCACTCGTGTTTTCAAACACAGTCGTTAGATGCGGTATCTACCGGTAGAATTTTCGTAAATCCGTATGTATTTTCTATAAAATCCATACAGAAAGTTCCTTGAAAAAGATTTAAAGTTTCTTGTATATACATTACCTTCGACAGTTGTATTTCGAGCAAAAAGATCCTATATTTCGACTAAAATTATAACACAAAAATACTACGAATATGTCAATTGCACTTGACACTGACAGCTTTCAATCAGAATTTTCTTAATATAGTTGTTTCTACCATAGCTGGCTAATTTATGAAATTTAATTTCTTTATAATTTTATAACTCTCTATCCATTTAATATGAAGTTTAAAATGCAATCAAATCGTATAGAGAATATAATGTTCTTTAATATTTATAATAACATTAAATGTGAAAAAATGACGTTTAACATCGTTTTTTCAAGAAAAACTGTTAAAATCTTCAAATGAGGGTACTTCCGGTTGACCAATTATAACCAAAATCTAATCAGCTCTTAATATGGGTGCAACGAAGAGGAATACGAAAAAATTATAATTTTTGGAATTGTAGTATTAGAGTTATTGTAGACGAAAATTTTGTTACACACACACATCCACACACACACACACACACACACACACACACACACACACACACACACACACACACACACACACACACACACACACACACACACACACACACACACACACACACACACACACACACACACACACACACACACACACAGACACAGACACAGACACAGACACAGACACAGACACAGACACAGACACAGACACAGACACAGACACAGACACAGACACAGACACAGACACAGACACAGACACAGACACAGACACAGACACAGACACAGACACAGACACAGACACAGACACAGACACAGACACAGACACAGACACAGACACAGACACAGACACAGACACAGACACAGACACAGACACAGACACAGACACAGACACAGACACAGACACAGACACAGACACAGACACAGACACAGACACAGACACAGACACAGACACAGACACAGACACAGACACAGACACAGACACAGACACAGACACAGACACAGACACAGACACAGACACAGACACAGACACAGACACAGACACAGACACAGACACAGACACAGACACAGACACAGACACAGACACAGACACAGACACAGACACAGACACAGACACAGACACAGACACAGACACAGACACAGACACAGACACAGACACAGACACAGACACAGACACAGACACAGACACAGACACAGACACAGACACAGACACAGACACAGACACAGACACAGACACAGACACAGACACAGACACAGACACAGACACAGACACAGACACAGACACAGACACAGACACAGACACAGACACAGACACAGACACAGACACACACACACACACACACACACACACACACACACACACACACACACACACACACACACACACACACACACACACACACACACACACACACACACACACACACACACACACACACACACACACACACACACACACACACACACACACACACACACACACACACACACACACACACACACACACACACACACACACACACACACACACACACACACACACACACACACACACACACACACACACACACACACACACACACACACACACACACACACACACACACACACACACACACACACACACACACACACACACACACACACACACACACACACACACACACACACACACACACACACACACACACACACACACACACACACACACACACACACACACACACACACACACACACACACACACACACACACACACACACACACACACACACACACACACACACACACACACACACACACACACACACACACACACACACACACACACACACACACACACACACACACACACACACACACACACACACACACACACACACACACACACACACACACACACACACACACACACACACACACACACACACACACACACACACACACACACACACACACACACACACACACACACACACACACACACACACACACACACACACACACACACACACACACACACACACACACACACACACACACACACACACACACACACACACACACACACACACACACACACACACACACACACACACACACACACACACACACACACACACACACACACACACACACACACACACACACACACACACACACACACACACACACACACACACACACACACACACACACACACACACACACACACACACACACACACAGACATCATCGTAAAAATAGTAAAATCGTATTCTAGGGACCTTAAAACGTGCTTATTCATTAAAAACTCACCACCGAATTTTTTGACCAAAGACAATACCTTCCTTACCTAAAGGTGACGGAAGGTAAAAAGTATTGTTGGCTTGCATATAGACCAGAAAAGTGTAACGGTCAAACTTAGGCGCGAAATTCAAACTCAGTTCATAACGTTGAGAACATAATTTCAGTCCCCGTGTATTTCTTACCAAGGATATTTTTGCTCAACTTTAAAGGCCGAAAAATTTCATAAAAGTAAATCTCTTATGCAAAGCATTATATGTAGCATCTAGACCGATCCTTTATCTCTAGATTCGTACAATAATATTCAAATGAACTCTACACAGTTTATAATTATTTAAAAAATTACTATGTTTACATGTAGTTTTGAAAATGGTTTCAGTTTTCAGTCGAAATTACGCTAAACTGTTTACATGCAATTTTCAAAACCAGTTTACAGATTGTTTTGAAAACAGTTTCGGCGCATGCGTATTTGACTGATGTAACTGACAAATCCTCTTCATTCCAAATTCTTAGATTTGCCATTATACCAATTATTTTTCTACCTTGTATCACTACGCACTAAAACTACATAACTGTCAGTTTATTTATCGGTTAGTAACACCAAATAACACAAAGCGACAGAAACGGTATGCTATGTACGCATGCGCAATATCGAAACTGAATTTTAAGTGTTTACATGAGTAGTTTTAAAACTAATTTTCACGTCAAACCCATGAATTTTAGTTTTGGTTTGAGATAACTAAAAACCGTTTTGACACTGTATACATGGCGTTTTCAAAATTAAAAACGTTTTGAAAAGGTTTGAAAACTGCATGTAAACTCAGTAAATAATACAACACTACAAAATTCCAGGTAGGACAAGGGTTAAGCGGCCAGTCGGGCGACTGTATGGGCGATGGGCGAAGTTGCGCCCTTGCATCTGTTTTGTATGATTGTATGGTTTTCGATATCAAATTACACTTACGCGCTTTTGTGGGTTTTAAAAGTACATTTTCTTTTGTAGATTGTAACAAAATAAATAAAATAGAAATTTTATATACTGCTTTTCTAATATTGATTTTTGGTTTTTACATACATATAATGATTCTTAACAAAAAATTAATACCCGTATTTTTTTCAATCGATTAATTATTTGTAGTTTATCAGAAAACAATTATTATTAAAAATTTGGGGAAGGGATATGTGACGTCGCCACGGTAGGATCGTGGAAGAGGACAGCTAGACTGGGAGGAAAATAGATAGTTATAGCTATATAGTTAGATTTTAACTTAATAAGAAGCTGGTGCGTAATTGGTCGACTTTACAGTCCCATAACTTTTACAACTTGACATATTTTACAGAATATATTTCAGATTATAACTGTTCAATTCTCTTTATCAAACTATGAACCTACATAACATTCTGTATATTGTCACGGAGAATATCTGGATTTTTTTCTTTCGTTGTTTTTATAAATTAATATGTCTGATTTTTAAATATAGTGAGTATTCGTATTACGTCATCCGTCAATTTTAAACATTTTCTAATTTCTAACGAGGATATTGCAATCTTAAAATTCCATCGATGCATTGCATTTATCTATTTTTTTCGCATCTCACAATCGCGTGGAAATTTGAAAACAATAGCAAATTTGGCCATGCTTTTGCATATTAGAACACAGCATTATAAACCATTTTTACAATTTTCTTCAATTTTTTAATCAATTAATAACAATCAACAAAAACCAAGAAAAGACTAGTACGAGAACGTACAGAAAACTAAGATAAAAAGAATATATATATATATATATATATATATATATATATATATATATATATACAGGGTGTTTCCTTTAAAACAACCAGCGCTTTTTTAGAGAAAAATGTTTTATACCAAAAATGATCAAGAATAAGGGGATAGTTACTGAGTTTACATGCAGTTTTGAAACCGTTTTTAAAACGTTTTTAGTTTGAAAACGCCATGTATACAGTGTCAAAACGGTTTTGAATTATCTCAAACCAAAACTAAAATTCATGGGGTGGACTTGAAAACTAGTTTCAAAACTACTCATGTAAACACTTAAAATTCAGTTTCGATACTGCGCATGCGTACAGAGCAAAACGTTTTTGTCGCTTTGTGTTACTAACCTTCAAATATACTGACAGTTATGTAATTTTAGTGCGTAGTGGTACGAAGTATAAAAAATAATTGGAATAATAGCAAAACGAAGTATTTGGAGTGAAGAGGATCTGTCACTTACATCAACTAAATGCGCATGCGCCGAAACTGATTTCAAATCAATTTTTAAACTTGTTTTGAAAACTGCATGTAAACCCTTTTGCATAATTTTGACTGAAAACTGAAACCATTTTCAAAACTGTATGTAAACGTAGTAAATATATCAATAGTAACAATAACAAACCGAATATTTAACCAGTGGTTCTCAAACGGTAGAACAAAATTTTATTTTTTTAAATGGCACCCTATATAATTTTTTAACCCATTAAATAGTATATTATTTTCTGATTTCAACGATATGAATATAGCATAGGATTGTATAACAATTATATCGAGAAAAATAGTATTATAAACGAGAAATAATGTAATAAAAAATGGGTTTACTACTAGCGTAACTAGACAACAGACGTAACTGTGTATTGCATAGCCTATTGTAATATTAGAATATTATTTTTAATACTATTTTTCTAGAAAAAATTGTTATACAACCCTATACCATATTTATATCGTTGAAATCAGAAAAAAATTCTCTATCTAATGGGCTAAAAAATTATATAGGTACCTATTTAAAAAAATATAATTTTATTCTGCCGTTTGAGAACCACTGGTCGAATTTTCGGTTTGTTATTATTAATAAATTAACCCCTTTGTCTTGATCATTTCTTGTATATAGCATTTTTTCTAAAGTCACTAGTTCATCCAAAAAAGCCCTGGTTGTTTTAAAGGAAACATCCTGTATATATATAAGTTATATTTTTAAGGTTCGCGGAAGGGTTTTTAAAAAGATTTTTATTGTAAGTTAAAAGATTATATTCGCTAATCTTTTATTATGTCACAAGTTACAATATATTATTTATTTAATTTTATTACATTTCAAGTTTATATGTTTGAAATTTATTAATGGTTACATCAGACTGAATAAAAATAAGTAAAGTTACAATTTATATAGTTTATGCTTTCCGGTGTCGGGTGTAACCCTGGGAACTGCAACCTCAGCAATATGGGCTGTGGTAACTCCTCCCTCCTTAGAATTGGGCTTCATCAGCAAGCTTCAGCGGCGACCTGGGCGTTGAAGTTGTATGGTGAAGTTTAATGTCCCTGGCTGTGAACTGGTTTCTTCTCGTGGATTTGATTGGAAGTTTCCTTTTAAGATAGACTATGACAGAAATAATAGCAACAATAATAATTATAACATATAATGCCAAAGCGGGGTATTTGGTGCCATCTTCTTCGTATGGTGTTATATCGTTGTACAGGATGTCTTCTACCTTGTTTATTGGTCTGAGTTCGGAGATGCTATACCTATGTGAAAAGAGCAATAGACCAGAAAAGTTAGGTTAGAATTTGCCTTTGGCGCGAGTTCATAGTTTGAATTCTCCAGTAAAGGTTTCATATAGGAGTTTAATTTTACGCACAAAAAAAGATATTTTAAAAAAGAAATTAAGCAGCTCTTGCTAAGAATTCGATAACTTGTTCATTCAGTAATAGATTGCAACAGTTTAAACCTGTAGAAAAAGTAAAGTAAGAAAATTATTAGAAATTAAAATGCTTGGTGCAAGCAAGGATACCGTATGTCGTTGACCCACCAGTAAATAGGACAGCACAATAGAAGATGAAGCATGCACGATCAAACTTAGACATACGTTCAATGAATTTTGCAACGACCACAAATATACTAGACAAAACGTGCCCTATTGGCGAAAAAACTGAACTATAGGTGGCAGGTCGGACGGTAGCAAGATGGCGGAGGAATAAGGAGAGTTCTCTCATTCCTTATTGCTGGCAATATGCATTTCAAAGTGCAAAGTATTTAATATGGAGAAAATTAACATAAAGTTAGGTGATATTTTTGAACACATTTCTTCTGCTCGTCATGCAATCCTTATCTTTTAAATCTCTTATCTGTGACGTCACTTCGTTATCTATGACGTCATTCATCCTTATCTGTGACGTCACTTCATTATCTATGACGTCATCAATCCTTATCTTTAAAATCTCTTATCTGTGACGTCAATCTTAGATCGTTATCTGGGCTCAAACCAGCCTAACTCCCCTACTGGAGATATTCAATTATTTGTGTATATTTTATGCTGCTAAGATCAGTCTCACTTTGTTTAAAAGTAGTTTTTTAACATCAATGCAAAATGCAAACCATTACCATAACATCAATGTCATTTTTAATATTTTTTGTACAATACATACATATTTTGTTGTGAAGTCTCATAATTATCACTTTCCTCCCTATCAGAATCAATGTCATCGATACTATCTTCTAACGCAACCAAATCATCAGAACTTGTACCACTATAATCATCAGTTTTTCTAATTCTCTTATTTCTCTTACTAATGCTTAGTTTACTTTTATTTTTTATGTGTTCGTTTAACTCCCTTTTCTTTGTGCGTTCTTAAGCTTTTCTTTTATTCTCTTCAATGATTGCTTCTTTCTTTTTGCCTTTATCGTCGTAATATTTTTGCCATTGAAGTGATGTAACCACTGCGGGAATTTTCTGTTTTTCTTTTTTTAATAATTGGTTTGGGTTCAGGCTCAAAACCCTTTTAAAGGGACTTGATATTAATATATTTGGTTTTAAACCGACACTTTTCATAGGCGTTACGTGTTCCGGATTTATTTGATCTTTTTCACATGATTGTGACTGCACATTGCTTTCTGAAATTAATATTATACTTCATGTTCAAAGTTCAAACTGCGGTTATTTTCATTTGATTGTGAAGCAAAGTTGTATTCTGAATTTGTTTAAGACTAATATGTCTTAAATGAGAGAAATTGGAAAATGTTAACCCCTTTGAGGTAGCAACCGCTGCACATGGGAATAGAACAGGTAACCCGCCCTGACTCTACTTAAATAAGTCAATAAATAAATAGAAATAACTGTTTCTGTTACTTGAAAACTTGGTTATATATTTTCTACGTGTTTAAGTTTAATTTTAGAATTGTTTGAAATAGCTGTAGTATCTTAAACTATTTATTAACATTAATATACCACTGCGACTAGTTTCACGCGAGTGCGCGCGCACCCCCACGCCAAGCGCAGTCCATCTACAGCACTGATCGACCGCGGGGAGCTCAGAGTGTGTCTAGCTTGCATACGAGATAGACGTATCTCATCGTCGTTCGCGAGAGTGGTTTTTCCACCATTTTGCATAAACTTTCTGATTTTCATATGGTCAGCAAAGTAATTTGTTGTTTAATTATCGTTCGCGTAGCTTGATTAGCCTAGCACGACTAATTCAAGGAGTTATCGTTCGGTTTTCATTTAATTTTGTACTTTATAGTCCGTGAATACTTTACGGCGCAATTTTATGCAGATAACAGACACACCTCAGGAATCAATTGTAAAATCGAACTGTACAATTTGATTTCTCACGGTAACTCGTGTTGTTAGGGATTTGATTAATATTTCCTTGGGTGAAATTATTATTATTTCTTTGTAAACCTGTTTGCACACGTTCACGTTCGAGTGACGTCATCCACAGCACATCTGCTGTTATTGTCGCTTAGGTACAGTCAATGCAACACGTTTTGCATTCTAGTTGGTTATTATTAAGTTCATTTAGGGTTCTTAATATTGTTTAACTAAATTTCTTTGGTCATACACTTATTAAATGATTTAGTTAATTTCTACAAATATCGTATTTGTTCTATCTTTGGTTTATTATAGTTTATGTCACTTGTATTCAATACGCTATCACATATCTCTCAGAATTGTTTTTCAGTTGTTTGTTATTTTGTTGCAATTATACTTAGCACGTCTGTTAGTTCGTAAAACTAGCTGGTCCTTCGTTCGTTGTTAATTAGTGCGTTTCACAAATTAATATTATCCCGTGTATTGGCCAAGTCCAGTGATGTGAACCAGCTATCGAAGGTTGTAATTAATTTGGTTTACATATAGTTATGTTTTATTCATTGAATGTAACATCAAACACATTGTTGGTGCTTCTAGGCCGGACTCGCTTATCTAGAGACATCACATTTGGGCTTGCGAGCAGGATCAAACCATTTGGTTCTTTTAGGCCGGATTCGCTGGTTTAGGGATTGAACATTTGGTCCTTCGGGCCACTAGGTCCTTATTACTTAGTCCTTCGCACCGGAGGGACGCAACAGAATTTACAATTTTTACATGTTTTACATGATCTGGATTCGGTACATCCTCCTCTGTAGTATCCTTATTTTTACCTTTTGTATCATTTAACATGTGCGTAATTATTTTTGAAAAATTGAAATTAAGATGTCTTCTGGATTTCCTGACCAGTCATCATTACTGTTTTTAATGCTTGACATTTTACTTTTATCTATGTACTTTTTCCATTAATGATAAACCTGCTTCCAATTCCTTGATCAGTTTCTTATACTCAAAACAATATTTAAATTTTTACATATATTGGCTACACATATAATAAGTTATTCTCAGTCCCCTACGGACTAGGGGATGATATTGCGTATGGCATCTGAAAGGGCATTCTTATGAGTAAATTTAGCAAGAATATCACGAGGGTACATTTAATCGTATATAAGTTGTGTTGTTTTTAAATTTGGACATGTTGACTACAAATATATAATAAGTTATTCTCAGTCCCCTACGGACTAGGGGTTGATATTGCGTATGGCATCTGAAAGGGCATTCTTATGAGTAAATTTAGCGAGAATATCACGAGGGTACATTTAATCGTATATAAAGTTATGTAGTTTTTGAATTTGGACATGTTGACTACAAATATAATTAGTTATTCTCAGTCCCCTACGGACTAGGGGATGATATTGCGTATGGCATCTTAAAGGGCATACTTATGAGTAAATTTAGCAAGAATATCACGAGGGTACATTCAACCGTACAGAGGCTGTGTTAATTTCAATTTTTACATGTATTGTCTACAAATAATAAAATACATTATTCTCAGTCCCCTATTGACTAGGGGATGATATTATCTACGGATTTTGAAAGGACATTCTTATAAGTAAATTTTGATCCAATTTATATGCGACAGAGCTCGTATAAGTTGTGTTTAGTTTAATTTTACTATATATTTATTTTCAACCTTCTACGAACTGTGAGATAATGGCATCTGACAAAGTATTCTTATGAGAAATTTTATAAAAAAATATCAGGAGGGTTGGGTACAACCGTATGTAAGACATGAGTATATTAAAACTCACTATTTATTTTAAATAAATATATACATTTGTAGTTTGTAATTAAAATTGGTAATATTAACAATAGGCTGGAATAACGGCTTTTTTATTAATAACTATGACAAATTTCGGGTCTTTAAATTCGTAATATTAAGTGAGTTATAATTTTATACTTATGGTAACATCACACAATTTTTAGTACCTAATTCATATCATAATGTAATGTTATTAAGACTTTTTTTCTCTAACAATCATTATTCAACATGCAGTTTACATGTTCATTGCTAAAATGCTATAATTCGACTACATTAGTGATGTCCATTGATTAATTCACGACGTTTCATTAACTATAAATATTAAAAATATATTTTAACAGTGTAGGTCATAGAGATCGAAACATGAACACAACTTTGTAGAACGGTAGGCATATATAAAAATCTGATGTGGCCAGCACATTACCTTCCGTCAGTTATAAGAGGTATTTACGAAACTTCTACCCGAGAACTGTTACTGGTAAACAGCTTTTTATAACTACCAGAATCGATATTTTAAGAACGCAAGTGGTAAACAGGGTAGATCCATAACCTATGAAAATATTTGTAACAGGTTAAAAATTTGACGTATTTAACAAACTGAGCAGAGTCCTACTTTGAACACATTTCCATTTTAGCGCGCGCGCTTCGCTTTGCATCACTACCTTTTTTTGAGATTAGATTCTTCATGAATCCGGTAGATGGATCTGGTAGATATTGAACAATTTTCGAACACGGTAACTTTTTACCACTCGTGTTTTCAAACACAGTCGTTAGATGCGGTATCTACCGGTAGAATTTTCGTAAATCCGTATGTATTTTCTATAAAATCCATACAGAAAGTTCCTTGAAAAAGATTTAAAGTTTCTTGTATATACATTACCTTCGACAGTTGTATTTCGAGCAAAAAGATCCTATATTTCGACTAAAATTATAACACAAAAATACTACGAATATGTCAATTGCACTTGACACTGACAGCTTTCAATCAGAATTTTCTTAATATAGTTGTTTCTACCATAGCTGGCTAATTTATGAAATTTAATTTCTTTATAATTTTATAACTCTCTATCCATTTAATATGAAGTTTAAAATGCAATCAAATCGTATAGAGAATATAATGTTCTTTAATATTTATAATAACATTAAATGTGAAAAAATGACGTTTAACATCGTTTTTTCAAGAAAAACTGTTAAAATCTTCAAATGAGGGTACTTCCGGTTGACCAATTATAACCAAAATCTAATCAGCTCTTAATATGGGTGCAACGAAGAGGAATACGAAAAAATTATAATTTTTGGAATTGTAGTATTAGAGTTATCGTAAACGAAAATTTTGTTACACACACACACACACACACACACACACACACACACACACACACACACACACACACACACACACACACACACACACACACACACACACACACACACACACACACACACACACACACACACACACACACACACACACACACACACACACACACACACACACACACACACACACACACACACACACACACACACACACACACACACACACACACACACACACACACACACACACACACACACACACACACACACACACACACACACACACACACACACACACACACACACACACACACACACACACACACACACACACACACACACACACACACACACACACACACACACACACACACACACACACACACACACACACACACACACACACACACACACACACACACACACACACACACACACACACACACACACACACACACACACACACACACACACACACACACACACACACACACACACACACACACACACACACACACACACACACACACACACACACACACACACACACACACACACACACACACACACACACACACACACACACACACACACACACACACACACACACACACACACACACACACACACACACACACACACACACACACACACACACACACACACACACACACACACACACACACACACACACACACACACACACACACACACACACACACACACACACACACACACACACACACACACACACACACACACACACACACACACACACACACACACACACACACACACACACACACACACACACACACACACACACACACACACACACACACACACACACACACACACACACACACACACACACACACACACACACAGACACAGACACAGACACAGACACAGACACAGACACAGACACAGACACAGACACAGACACAGACACAGACACAGACACAGACACAGACACAGACACAGACACAGACACAGACACAGACACAGACACAGACACAGACACAGACACACACACACACACACACACACACACACACAGACACACACACACACACACACACACACACACACACACACACACACACACACACACACACACACACACACACACACACACACACACACACACACACACACACACACACACACACACACACACACACACACACACACACACACACACACACACACACACACACACACACACACACACACACACACACACACACACACACACACACACACACACACACACACACACACACACACACACACACACACACACACACACACACACACACACACACACACACACACACACACACACACACACACACACACACACACACACACACACACACACACACACACACACACACACACACACACACACACACACACACACACACACACACACACACACACACACACACACACACACACACACACACACACACACACACACACACACACACACACACACACACACACACACACACACACACACACACACACACACACACACACACACACACACACACACACACACACACACACACACACACACACACACACACACACACACACACACACACACACACACACACACACACACACACACACACACACACACACACACACACACACACACACACACAGACACAGACACAGACACAGACACAGACACAGACACAGACACAGACACAGACACAGACACAGACACAGACACAGACACAGACACAGACACAGACACAGACACACACACACAGACACACACACACACACACACACACACACACACACACACACACACACACACACACACACACACACACACACACACACACACACACACACACACACACACACACACACACACACACACACACACACAGACACAGACACAGACACAGACACAGACACAGACACAGACACAGACACAGACACAGACACAGACACAGACACAGA
>OY720458.1:31065676-31073176 GCA_963082715.1 Harpalus rubripes | reverse complement strand
ACGCGCTTTTGTGGGTTTTAAAAGTACATTTTCTTTTGTAGATTGTAACAAAATAAATAAAATAGAAATTTTATATACTGCTTTTCTAATATTGATTTTTGGTTTTTACATACATATAATGATTCTTAACAAAAAATTAATACCCGTATTTTTTTCAATCGATTAATTATTTGTAGTTTATCAGAAAACAATTATTATTAAAAATTTGGGGAAGGGATATGTGACGTCGCCACGGTAGGATCGTGGAAGAGGACAGCTAGACTGGGAGGAAAATAGATAGTTATAGCTATATAGTTAGATTTTAACTTAATAAGAAGCTGGTGCGTAATTGGTCGACTTTACAGTCCCATAACTTTTACAACTTGACATATTTTACAGAATATATTTCAGATTATAACTGTTCAATTCTCTTTATCAAACTATGAACCTACATAACATTCTGTATATTGTCACGGAGAATATCTGGATTTTTTTCTTTCGTTGTTTTTATAAATTAATATGTCTGATTTTTAAATATAGTGAGTATTCGTATTACGTCATCCGTCAATTTTAAACATTTTCTAATTTCTAACGAGGATATTGCAATCTTAAAATTCCATCGATGCATTGCATTTATCTATTTTTTTCGCATCTCACAATCGCGTGGAAATTTGAAAACAATAGCAAATTTGGCCATGCTTTTGCATATTAGAACACAGCATTATAAACCATTTTTACAATTTTCTTCAATTTTTTAATCAATTAATAACAATCAACAAAAACCAAGAAAAGACTAGTACGAGAACGTACAGAAAACTAAGATAAAAAGAATATATATATATATATATATATATATATATATATATATATATATATATATATATATATACAGGGTGTTTCCTTTAAAACAACCAGCGCTTTTTTAGAGAAAAATGTTTTATACCAAAAATGATCAAGAATAAGGGGATAGTTACTGAGTTTACATGCAGTTTTGAAACCGTTTTTAAAACGTTTTTAGTTTGAAAACGCCATGTATACAGTGTCAAAACGGTTTTGAATTATCTCAAACCAAAACTAAAATTCATGGGGTGGACTTGAAAACTAGTTTCAAAACTACTCATGTAAACACTTAAAATTCAGTTTCGATACTGCGCATGCGTACAGAGCAAAACGTTTTTGTCGCTTTGTGTTACTAACCTTCAAATATACTGACAGTTATGTAATTTTAGTGCGTAGTGGTACGAAGTATAAAAAATAATTGGAATAATAGCAAAACGAAGTATTTGGAGTGAAGAGGATCTGTCACTTACATCAACTAAATGCGCATGCGCCGAAACTGATTTCAAATCAATTTTTAAACTTGTTTTGAAAACTGCATGTAAACCCTTTTGCATAATTTTGACTGAAAACTGAAACCATTTTCAAAACTGTATGTAAACGTAGTAAATATATCAATAGTAACAATAACAAACCGAATATTTAACCAGTGGTTCTCAAACGGTAGAACAAAATTTTATTTTTTTAAATGGCACCCTATATAATTTTTTAACCCATTAAATAGTATATTATTTTCTGATTTCAACGATATGAATATAGCATAGGATTGTATAACAATTATATCGAGAAAAATAGTATTATAAACGAGAAATAATGTAATAAAAAATGGGTTTACTACTAGCGTAACTAGACAACAGACGTAACTGTGTATTGCATAGCCTATTGTAATATTAGAATATTATTTTTAATACTATTTTTCTAGAAAAAATTGTTATACAACCCTATACCATATTTATATCGTTGAAATCAGAAAAAAATTCTCTATCTAATGGGCTAAAAAATTATATAGGTACCTATTTAAAAAAATATAATTTTATTCTGCCGTTTGAGAACCACTGGTCGAATTTTCGGTTTGTTATTATTAATAAATTAACCCCTTTGTCTTGATCATTTCTTGTATATAGCATTTTTTCTAAAGTCACTAGTTCATCCAAAAAAGCCCTGGTTGTTTTAAAGGAAACATCCTGTATATATATAAGTTATATTTTTAAGGTTCGCGGAAGGGTTTTTAAAAAGATTTTTATTGTAAGTTAAAAGATTATATTCGCTAATCTTTTATTATGTCACAAGTTACAATATATTATTTATTTAATTTTATTACATTTCAAGTTTATATGTTTGAAATTTATTAATGGTTACATCAGACTGAATAAAAATAAGTAAAGTTACAATTTATATAGTTTATGCTTTCCGGTGTCGGGTGTAACCCTGGGAACTGCAACCTCAGCAATATGGGCTGTGGTAACTCCTCCCTCCTTAGAATTGGGCTTCATCAGCAAGCTTCAGCGGCGACCTGGGCGTTGAAGTTGTATGGTGAAGTTTAATGTCCCTGGCTGTGAACTGGTTTCTTCTCGTGGATTTGATTGGAAGTTTCCTTTTAAGATAGACTATGACAGAAATAATAGCAACAATAATAATTATAACATATAATGCCAAAGCGGGGTATTTGGTGCCATCTTCTTCGTATGGTGTTATATCGTTGTACAGGATGTCTTCTACCTTGTTTATTGGTCTGAGTTCGGAGATGCTATACCTATGTGAAAAGAGCAATAGACCAGAAAAGTTAGGTTAGAATTTGCCTTTGGCGCGAGTTCATAGTTTGAATTCTCCAGTAAAGGTTTCATATAGGAGTTTAATTTTACGCACAAAAAAAGATATTTTAAAAAAGAAATTAAGCAGCTCTTGCTAAGAATTCGATAACTTGTTCATTCAGTAATAGATTGCAACAGTTTAAACCTGTAGAAAAAGTAAAGTAAGAAAATTATTAGAAATTAAAATGCTTGGTGCAAGCAAAGATACCGTATGTCGTTGACCCACCAGTAAATAGGACAGCACAATAGAAGATGAAGCATGCACGATCAAACTTAGACATACGTTCAATGAATTTTGCAACGACCACAAATATACTAGACAAAACGTGCCCTATTGGCGAAAAAACTGAACTATAGGTGGCAGGTCGGACGGTAGCAAGATGGCGGAGGAATAAGGAGAGTTCTCTCATTCCTTATTGCTGGCAATATGCATTTCAAAGTGCAAAGTATTTAATATGGAGAAAATTAACATAAAGTTAGGTGATATTTTTGAACACATTTCTTCTGCTCGTCATGCAATCCTTATCTTTTAAATCTCTTATCTGTGACGTCACTTCGTTATCTATGACGTCATCAATCCTTATCTGTGACGTCATCCTTATCTGTGACGTCACTTCATTATCTATGACGTCATCAATCCTTATCTTTAAAATCTCTTATCTGTGACGTCAATCTTAGATCGTTATCTGGGCTCAAACCAGCCTAACTCCCCTACTGGAGATATTCAATTATTTGTGTATATTTTATGCTGCTAAGATCAGTCTCACTTTGTTTAAAAGTAGTTTTTTAACATCAATGCAAAATGCAAACCATTACCATAACATCAATGTCATTTTTAATATTTTTTGTACAATACATACATATTTTGTTGTGAAGTCTCATAATTATCACTTTCCTCCCTATCAGAATCAATGTCATCGATACTATCTTCTAACGCAACCAAATCATCAGAACTTGTACCACTATAATCATCAGTTTTTCTAATTCTCTTATTTCTCTTACTAATGCTTAGTTTACTTTTATTTTTTATGTGTTCGTTTAACTCCCTTTTCTTTGTGCGTTCTTAAGCTTTTCTTTTATTCTCTTCAATGATTGCTTCTTTCTTTTTGCCTTTATCGTCGTAATATTTTTGCCATTGAAGTGATGTAACCACTGCGGGAATTTTCTGTTTTTCTTTTTTTAATAATTGGTTTGGGTTCAGGCTCAAAACCCTTTTAAAGGGACTTGATATTAATATATTTGGTTTTAAACCGACACTTTTCATAGGCGTTACGTGTTCCGGATTTATTTGATCTTTTTCACATGATTGTGACTGCACATTGCTTTCTGAAATTAATATTATACTTCATGTTCAAAGTTCAAACTGCGGTTATTTTCATTTGATTGTGAAGCAAAGTTGTATTCTGAATTTGTTTAAGACTAATATGTCTTAAATGAGAGAAATTGGAAAATGTTAACCCCTTTGAGGTAGCAACCGCTGCACATGGGAATAGAACAGGTAACCCGCCCTGACTCTATTTAAATAAGTCAATAAATAAATAGAAATAACTGTTTCTGTTACTTGAAAACTTGGTTATATATTTTCTACGTGTTTAAGTTTAATTTTAGAATTGTTTGAAATAGCTGTAGTATCTTAAACTATTTATTAACATTAATATACCACTGCGACTAGTTTCACGCGAGTGCGCGCGCACCCCCACGCCAAGCGCAGTCCATCTACAGCACTGATCGACCGCGGGGAGCTCAGAGTGTGTCTAGCTTGCATACGAGATAGACGTATCTCATCGTCGTTCGCGAGAGTGGTTTTTCCACCATTTTGCATAAACTTTCTGATTTTCATATGGTCAGCAAAGTAATTTGTTGTTTAATTATCGTTCGCGTAGCTTGATTAGCCTAGCACGACTAATTCAAGGAGTTATCGTTCGGTTTTCATTTAATTTTGTACTTTATAGTCCGTGAATACTTTACGGCGCAATTTTATGCAGATAACAGACACACCTCAGGAATCAATTGTAAAATCGAACTGTACAATTTGATTTCTCACGGTAACTCGTGTTGTTAGGGATTTGATTAATATTTCCTTGGGTGAAATTATTATTATTTCTTTGTAAACCTGTTTGCACACGTTCACGTTCGAGTGACGTCATCCACAGCACATCTGCTGTTATTGTCGCTTAGGTACAGTCAATGCAACACGTTTTGCATTCTAGTTGGTTATTATTAAGTTCATTTAGGGTTCTTAATATTGTTTAACTAAATTTCTTTGGTCATACACTTATTAAATGATTTAGTTAATTTCTACAAATATCGTATTTGTTCTATCTTTGGTTTATTATAGTTTATGTCACTTGTATTCAATACGCTATCACATATCTCTCAGAATTGTTTTTCAGTTGTTTGTTATTTTGTTGCAATTATACTTAGCACGTCTGTTAGTTCGTAAAACTAGCTGGTCCTTCGTTCGTTGTTAATTAGTGCGTTTCACAAATTAATATTATCCCGTGTATTGGCCAAGTCCAGTGATGTGAACCAGCTATCGAAGGTTGTAATTAATTTGGTTTACATATAGTTATGTTTTATTCATTGAATGTAACATCAAACACATTGTTGGTGCTTCTAGGCCGGACTCGCTTATCTAGAGACATCACATTTGGGCTTGCGAGCAGGATCAAACCATTTGGTTCTTTTAGGCCGGATTCGCTGGTTTAGGGATTGAACATTTGGTCCTTCGGGCCACTAGGTCCTTATTACTTAGTCCTTCGCACCGGAGGGACGCAACAGAATTTACAATTTTTACATGTTTTACATGATCTGGATTCGGTACATCCTCCTCTGTAGTATCCTTATTTTTACCTTTTGTATCATTTAACATGTGCGTAATTATTTTTGAAAAATTGAAATTAAGATGTCTTCTGGATTTCCTGACCAGTCATCATTACTGTTTTTAATGCTTGACATTTTACTTTTATCTATGTACTTTTTCCATTAATGATAAACCTGCTTCCAATTCCTTGATCAGTTTCTTATACTCAAAACAATATTTAAATTTTTACATATATTGGCTACACATATAATAAGTTATTCTCAGTCCCCTACGGACTAGGGGATGATATTGCGTATGGCATCTGAAAGGGCATTCTTATGAGTAAATTTAGCAAGAATATCACGAGGGTACATTTAATCGTATATAAGTTGTGTTGTTTTTAAATTTGGACATGTTGACTACAAATATATAATAAGTTACTCTCAGTCCCCTACGGACTAGGGGTTGATATTGCGTATGGCATCTGAAAGGGCATTCTTATGAGTAAATTTAGCGAGAATATCACGAGGGTACATTTAATCGTATATAAAGTTATGTAGTTTTTGAATTTGGACATGTTGACTACAAATATAATTAGTTATTCTCAGTCCCCTACGGACTAGGGGATGATATTGCGTATGGCATCTTAAAGGGCATACTTATGAGTAAATTTAGCAAGAATATCACGAGGGTACATTCAACCGTACAGAGGCTGTGTTAATTTCAATTTTTACATGTATTGTCTACAAATAATAAAATACGTTATTCTCAGTCCCCTATTGACTAGGGGATGATATTATCTACGGATTTTGAAAGGACATTCTTATAAGTAAATTTTGATCCAATTTATATGCGACAGAGCTCGTATAAGTTGTGTTTAGTTTAATTTTACTATATATTTATTTTCAACCTTCTACGAACTGTGAGATAATGGCATCTGACAAAGTATTCTTATGAGAAATTTTATAAAAAAATATCAGGAGGGTTGGGTACAACCGTATGTAAGACATGAGTATATTAAAACTCACTATTTATTTTAAATAAATATATACATTTGTAGTTTGTAATTAAAATTGGTAATATTAACAATAGGCTGGAATAACGGCTTTTTTATTAATAACTATGACAAATTTCGGGTCTTTAAATTCGTAATATTAAGTGAGTTATAATTTTATACTTATGGTAACATCACACAATTTTTAGTACCTAATTCATATCATAATGTAATGTTATTAAGACTTTTTTTCTCTAACAATCATTATTCAACATGCAGTTTACATGTTCATTGCTAAAATGCTATAATTCGACTACATTAGTGATGTCCATTGATTAATTCACGACGTTTCATTAACTATAAATATTAAAAATATATTTTAACAGTGTAGGTCATAGAGATCGAAACATGAACACAACTTTGTAGAACGGTAGGCATATATAAAAATCTGATGTGGCCAGCACATTACCTTCCGTCAGTTATAAGAGGTATTTACGAAACTTCTACCCGAGAACTGTTACTGGTAAACAGCTTTTTATAACTACCAGAATCGATATTTTAAGAACGCAAGTGGTAAACAGGGTAGATCCATAACCTATGAAAATATTTGTAACAGGTTAAAAATTTGACGTATTTAACAAACTGAGCAGAGTCCTACTTTGAACACATTTCCATTTTAGCGCGCGCGCTTCGCTTTGCATCACTACCTTTTTTTGAGATTAGATTCTTCATGAATCCGGTAGATGGATCTGGTAGATATTGAACAATTTTCGAACACGGTAACTTTTTACCACTCGTGTTTTCAAACACAGTCGTTAGATGCGGTATCTACCGGTAGAATTTTCGTAAATCCGTATGTATTTTCTATAAAATCCATACAGAAAGTTCCTTGAAAAAGATTTAAAGTTTCTTGTATATACATTACCTTCGACAGTTGTATTTCGAGCAAAAAGATCCTATATTTCGACTAAAATTATAGCACAAAAATACTACGAATATGTCAATTGCACTTGACACTGACAGCTTTCAATCAGAATTTTCTTAATATAGTTGTTTCTACCATAGCTGGCTAATTT
>OY720458.1:30635676-31063176 GCA_963082715.1 Harpalus rubripes | reverse complement strand
AGTCGGGCGACTGTATGGGCGATGGGCGAAGTTGCGCCCTTGCATCTGTTTTGTATGATTGTATGGTTTTCGATATCAAATTACACTTACGCGCTTTTGTGGGTTTTAAAAGTACATTTTCTTTTGTAGATTGTAACAAAATAAATAAAATAGAAATTTTATATACTGCTTTTCTAATATTGATTTTTGGTTTTTACATACATATAATGATTCTTAACAAAAAATTAATACCCGTATTTTTTTTCAATCGATTAATTATTTGTAGTTTATCAGAAAACAATTATTATTAAAAATTTGGGGAAGGGATATGTGACGTCGCCACGGTAGGATCGTGGAAGAGGACAGCTAGACTGGGAGGAAAATAGATAGTTATAGCTATATAGTTAGATTTTAACTTAATAAGAAGCTGGTGCGTAATTGGTCGACTTTACAGTCCCATAACTTTTACAACTTGACATATTTTACAGAATATATTTCAGATTATAACTGTTCAATTCTCTTTATCAAACTATGAACCTACATAACATTCTGTATATTGTCACGGAGAATATCTGGATTTTTTTCTTTCGTTGTTTTTATAAATTAATATGTCTGATTTTTAAATATAGTGAGTATTCGTATTACGTCATCCGTCAATTTTAAACATTTTCTAATTTCTAACGAGGATATTGCAATCTTAAAATTCCATCGATGCATTGCATTTATCTATTTTTTTCGCATCTCACAATCGCGTGGAAATTTGAAAACAATAGCAAATTTGGCCATGCTTTTGCATATTAGAACACAGCATTATAAACCATTTTTACAATTTTCTTCAATTTTTTAATCAATTAATAACAATCAACAAAAACCAAGAAAAGACTAGTACGAGAACGTACAGAAAACTAAGATAAAAAGAATATATATATATATATATATATATATATATATATATATATATATATATATATATATATATATATATACAGGGTGTTTCCTTTAAAACAACCAGCGCTTTTTTAGAGAAAAATGTTTTATACCAAAAATGATCAAGAATAAGGGGATAGTTACTGAGTTTACATGCAGTTTTGAAACCGTTTTTAAAACGTTTTTAGTTTGAAAACGCCATGTATACAGTGTCAAAACGGTTTTGAATTATCTCAAACCAAAACTAAAATTCATGGGGTGGACTTGAAAACTAGTTTCAAAACTACTCATGTAAACACTTAAAATTCAGTTTCGATACTGCGCATGCGTACAGAGCAAAACGTTTTTGTCGCTTTGTGTTACTAACCTTCAAATATACTGACAGTTATGTAGTTTTAGTGCGTAGTGGTACGAAGTATAAAAAATAATTGGAATAATAGCAAAACGGAGTATTTGGAGTGAAGAGGATCTGTCACTTACATCAACTAAATGCGCATGCGCCGAAACTGATTTCAAATCAATTTTTAAACTTGTTTTGAAAACTGCATGTAAACCCTTTTGCATAATTTTGACTGAAAACTGAAACCATTTTCAAAACTGCATGTAAACGTAGTAAATATATCAATAGTAACAATAACAAACCGAATATTTAACCAGTGGTTCTCAAACGGTAGAACAAAATTTTATTTTTTTAAATGGCACCCTATATAATTTTTTAACCCATTAAATAGTATATTATTTTCTGATTTCAACGATATGAATATAGCATAGGATTGTATAACAATTATATCGAGAAAAATAGTATTATAAACGAGAAATAATGTAATAAAAAATGGGTTTACTACTAGCGTAACTAGACAACAGACGTAACTGTGTATTGCATAGCCTATTGTAATATTAGAATATTATTTTTAATACTATTTTTCTAGAAAAAATTGTTATACAACCCTATACCATATTTATATCGTTGAAATCAGAAAAAAATTCTCTATCTAATGGGCTAAAAAATTATATAGGTACCTATTTAAAAAAATATAATTTTATTCTGCCGTTTGAGAACCACTGGTCGAATTTTCGGTTTGTTATTATTAATAAATTAACCCCTTTGTCTTGATCATTTCTTGTATATAGCATTTTTTCTAAAGTCACTAGTTCATCCAAAAAAGCCCTGGTTGTTTTAAAGGAAACATCCTGTATATATATAAGTTATATTTTTAAGGTTCGCGGAAGGGTTTTTAAAAAGATTTTTATTGTAAGTTAAAAGATTATATTCGCTAATCTTTTATTATGTCACAAGTTACAATATATTATTTATTTAATTTTATTACATTTCAAGTTTATATGTTTGAAATTTATTAATGGTTACATCAGACTGAATAAAAATAAGTAAAGTTACAATTTATATAGTTTATGCTTTCCGGTGTCGGGTGTAACCCTGGGAACTGCAACCTCAGCAATATGGGCTGTGGTAACTCCTCCCTCCTTAGAATTGGGCTTCATCAGCAAGCTTCAGCGGCGACCTGGGCGTTGAAGTTGTATGGTGAAGTTTAATGTCCCTGGCTGTGAACTGGTTTCTTCTCGTGGATTTGATTGGAAGTTTCCTTTTAAGATAGACTATGACAGAAATAATAGCAACAATAATAATTATAACATATAATGCCAAAGCGGGGTATTTGGTGCCATCTTCTTCGTATGGTGTTATATCGTTGTACAGGATGTCTTCTACCTTGTTTATTGGTCTGAGTTCGGAGATGCTATACCTATGTGAAAAGAGCAATAGACCAGAAAAGTTAGGTTAGAATTTGCCTTTGGCGCGAGTTCATAGTTTGAATTCTCCAGTAAAGGTTTCATATAGGAGTTTAATTTTACGCACAAAAAAAGATATTTTAAAAAAGAAATTAAGCAGCTCTTGCTAAGAATTCGATAACTTGTTCATTCAGTAATATATTGCAACAGTTTAAACCTGTAGAAAAAGTAAAGTAAGAAAATTATTAGAAATTAAAATGCTTGGTGCAAGCAAGGATACCGTATGTCGTTGACCCACCAGTAAATAGGACAGCACAATAGAAGATGAAGCATGCACGATCAAACTTAGACATACGTTCAATGAATTTTGCAACGACCACAAATATACTAGACAAAACGTGCCCTATTGGCGAAAAAACTGAACTATAGGTGGCAGGTCGGACGGTAGCAAGATGGCGGAGGAATAAGGAGAGTTCTCTCATTCCTTATTGCTGGCAATATGCATTTCAAAGTGCAAAGTATTTAATATGGAGAAAATTAACATAAAGTTAGGTGATATTTTTGAACACATTTCTTCTGCTCGTTCTATAAAGGAAGGCGAAGCAGTTTTTAATGCAGGACATGCATTGCTTTGTGGAAGAAAAGATGATGGATCAGGTACAATACTGGGATCTTGTTTAAAAATTTGAGTGGATATCCTCATATGATTGAAATTTTATTAAATGAGAATATAAATTACTGGACAGCAAAATTTAGTTGTAGAGCAGGATTGGGAGGCAAATGTAAACATATTGTTACAGTTTTGTTGCATATAAACAGGTTTGTAAAAATCAAAACTATATTTGTTTTACAACAAAAGTTGTTATTATTATTATTATTACGTTATTAATTTATTTGTTTATGGATTTGTGTATTACAGAGCAGAAGAATTAGAAAAATTAAGTTGTACCGATTTGGAATAAGTAAGGGGAGAACTTGTTATAAAGGATGATAAACAGTACAGTTTGGCTATAAAATTAGAAGAAATTTGCCATCATGTCTTAAAAAAGAAGAAATAGAACCGACTAGAGATGACAAAGCTATATGGGAAGAAAATTTCAACATCATATTTTGTCACTTGGGATATAGTGTAAACTTACACTTTTTGACTTGCAATTACTGCCTTGTGACACTGAGCAGTATCTATGGCATTTACTGATCATTAATTAAACCTGAAAATGTAATACACTATATATGTTACTTTCTTTTACAACAAATATAAATTAAACCTGTTTAAAATTACATACGTTTCAATGTATGCTATCAACGTTTCCTTATTCCTCTAGTTCACAAATCTGCCACCAGACGTCACCCACTTAGAATTTTTTTGCCAATACGTCACTATTGTTTGTTATGTTATCGGCTGGACGGAAAGAGACAACTAGAGATAGAGATATATAAAGTCTACTCTAAAGTTTGTCGAGAGATGTCCCTACAGTCCATATAATGAATTTATGACATTTTGCTCCTTTGTTTGGAAGTTGTGGTCGTTCGGGCCTCGATTTTGTAACTTTAAATTCTGTCTGACCACGGGGGTTAATTTTGTGCCATTTAAAATTCGAAAAATATTTGGTGTCGGTTGGGATCGAACCCGGTTCCCCAGATTCGCGACCAGACACACAGGATCGCGGCCACGAGACCCGATGAGAAATTTATCTACGGGAATTTCGGTAGGATTGTATTCATAACGATATCCTGGATTACGATCCACTAAATAATCATGTCATTCACTTGCTCAATTTAATTTTGACATTTATTTGAAAATCCAGATCCACATATAAAACAAAAATAAACTCAGAAAAAACTACAAATAGAATAAGAAGCAAGTATATAAAAACAACATTGTTTAAAAATCAATAGAATAAAATAGATAATTATATACAATTACTTTTACCTTTTGTTAATACTGATAACAATTTGTTTTATGCATTTTATAATTGGTTAGTGTATTTGTGATCGTTGTTCCTACCTACTGTTCCTAAGCTTGGCGCTGTACTGGTTGTACCCCGCCGTACCCGTAACCCGTACATATAGCCACATATTCAAAACACTATAGTGTTCGGATCTGTGATATAGCTTTATTTGCTTTACCTGTTACCTCAGAAATTCATTGGTATGAGACAGATGATCAGCACTTTTTACCTTCCGTCACCTTTAGGTAAGGAATACGATTTTACTATTTTTACGATGATGTCTATATGTGTGTGTGGATGTGTGCGTGCGTGTGTGACAAAATTTTCGTCTACGATAACTCTAATACTACAATTCCAAAAATTATAATTCTTTCGTATTCCTCTTCGTTACATCCACATGAAGAGCTGATTAGATTTTGGTTATAATTGGTCAACCGGAAGTACCCTCATTTGCGGATTTTAACAGTTTTTCTTGAAAAAACGATGTTAAATATATTTTTTTCACATTTAATATTATTATAAATATTAAAGAACATTGTATTCTCTATACGATTTGACTGCATTTTATACTTCATATTAAATGGATATAGAGTTATAAAATTATAAAGAAATTAAATTTCATAAATTAGCCAGCTATGCTAGAAACAGCTACTATATTAAGAAAATTCTGAATGAAAGATGTCAGTGTCAAGTACAATGACATATTCGTAGTATATTTGTGTTAGGATCTTTTTGCTCGAAATTTTCTGTATGAAATTTGTATAAAATACATACAACTGTCGAAGGGTAATGTACATACAAGAAGTTTATAATCTTTTGCAAGGAACTTTATGTATAGATTTTATAGAAAATACACACGCATTTACAAAAATTCTACCGGTAGATACCGCATCTACCGACTGTGTTCGAAAACACGAGTGGTAAAAAGTTACCGTGTACGAAAATTATTCAATATCTACCAAATCCATCTACTGGATTCATGAAGAATCTAATCTCAATAAAAGGTAGTGATGCAAAGCGAAGCGTGCGCGGTAAAATTGGAAATGTGTTCAAAGTAGGACTCTGCTCATTTTGTTAACTACGTTAAATTTCTAACTTGTTTTAAATTTTTAAATATTTTCGTAGGTTATGGATCTACCTTGTTTACCACTTGCGTTCTTATAATATCGATTCCGGTAGCTTTAAACCGAGGGGTGATTCACTAGTAAAAATTATGTACACCTGATTTCATATTACGTAATATTATGCAATTCGTAATCATATTACTAAATTACACATATTACGTATATTACACTTTTGATTATCATAATATTACATATTTTCGAAATATTACACTGATTACGGATGATTATTAAATTTTACTATAATTCATTTCATGTAAGAAAAAAGCATTAGTTTAGATACGAAAACATTTAACCATGTTTCTGATACATTTTAATAAATAAAAATATTTAGTATTGACAAAGTTTGGTTTCACGAATTTATATAATAGGTATAGTAAATGCATGTAAATACGATCGGCTCTCAAGCGCCATCTGCCATTTTCTTACTTGAAATGAAGTATAATTTACAGGATTACAAACAATATAATGTAAATTTATTTCAATATCTTTTATTGAAAAAAATCTATTGTGGCCAGCACAGTACCTCTCGCCATTTACATTTTATGTTACATAAATATTGTATTTAACATTTATTTATGATGTTGATTCCTTTTTCGAGATTCATTGACGGGATTGGTGGTATTTCTGAACGGTATATATATAAAGAAATAATGCAATAAGAAATATGAATTATTGTACATCCTAGAAAAAGCCTTCAGTAATGTCAGTCAAACGTCAAAGGTTAAGTTTTAAAACCTAGCTCGCACTACCACCCAATAGGTATATAAGGTGTTTTTTCATCAAAGTGGTTACGTACGGTTACGTAGTAACCGCATTTTATTTCGCACGCTCACACATGCGCACGCTCAAACATGCGCACCCGCACTCAAAAACAAGAGCGCGCGCGCACACATTCGCACGTACGCATGCAGATGCACGCGCGCAAATGCAGAGTTCATCGTAAAAACGTAAAAATCGAATTCGCAAATGTACTTATTGACTAAAGTCTGAATATTCGATTTTTAGCATGATTCCAATACCTTATGAGGAATGTGCTCCTTAAAAGCGCTTTTATTGTAAAAGAGCGCTCGTAATACTCAGTATTAAAATGATTACGTGATTACAAATGATTACTTGATTATATAATTGATTACGTTTAGTTGTACACCTGATTACGCTAGTGAAACACCCCTCGCTATAAACTGATAAAAGCTGTTTACCGGTAACAGCTGACCGGTAGAATTTTCGTAAATACCTCATATAACTGACGGAAGGTAATGTGCTGGTCACATCAGATTTTTTTATTATTATTATTATTATTATTATTATTATCGATAGAGAAAGAATTACTTAATATCTTATTTTATATTAAACATAAATGTGCTTGTACACATTTTTCCCTTCAATTTGTTTTATTTCTCATTTTGTTGCCTACCCTGTTCTCCGACCCACAAGCCGTCATTATTGTTGCTATATTTACAAAACAACTTTATTATTTAAATTTGTATTTTTTCCATGAATAGACAGAACACAAAATTCGTAATCGTATGAGTTATTTTCCAAAAGGATCTTTTTACTTTCCTAACGTCCGATTTCTTTTGCTACAAGCGCTTGGCGCTCCCGGCCTACAGAATACCAGAATATAGTCATTCGCCTGTCGCCAAAGTATAAATAACTATACCTACAATAATTAAGAAAAATTTACATTTTAATAAAAATGAGTATTGGGAACTATATTTTTTTTTTTTGTATTTCTAGTAACAATAACAATACCAAATTCTTTAGAAATTTCTAAAAAAATTACTTCGTATTTTTAAGTAAAAGATCGGCGTATAAATTTAATATATAAAACTAAATTAAACGTATGTAGTTGTTATTCACTTCAATTTTTCAATTTTCCACAGAGTCACCGATTGCATTATAGTTTATCTATCCATCGCTAGGTCTACTCATAGCGCCACTTACTTATACTTCACGAAAATACCCGTACTTACCGAATTTGATTTAAGGCCCGGGTGGACCATGCGTATTATGTTTCTGGCTCAATAGAGTGTGCTATGAGCGACAAAAAAGGGTTTGCGTCTGTACTCAATTCGAGTATTATTAATAAATTAGTAATAGTAATAGTAATAGTAATAGTAATAGTAATAGTAATAGTAATAGTAATAGTAATAGTAATAGTAATAGTAATAGTAATAGTAATAGTAATAGTAATAGTAATAGTAATAGTAATAGTAATAGTAATAGTAATAGTAATAGTAATAGTAATAGTAATAGTAATAGTAATAGTAATAGTAATAGTAATAGTAATAGTAATAGTAATAGTAATAGTAATAGTAATAGTAATAGTAATAGTAATAGTAATAGTAATAGTAATAGTAATAGTAATAGTAATAGTAATAGTAATAGTAATAGTAATAGTAATAGTAATAGTAATAGTAATAGTAATAGTAATAGTAATAGTAATAGTAATAGTAATAGTAATAGTAATAGTAATAGTAATAGTAATAGTAATAGTAATAGTAATAGTAATAGTAATAGTAATAGTAATAGTAATAGTAATAGTAATAGTAATAGTAATAGTAATAGTAATAGTAATAGTAATAGTAATAGTAATAGTAATAGTAATAGTAATAGTAATAGTAATAGTAATAGTAATAGTAATAGTAATAGTAATAGTAATAGTAATAGTAATAGTAATAGTAATAGTAATAGTAATAGTAATAGTAATAGTAATAGTAATAGTAATAGTAATAGTAATAGTAATAGTAATAGTAATAGTAATAGTAATAGTAATAGTAATAGTAATAGTAATAGTAATAGTAATAGTAATAGTAATAGTAATAGTAATAGTAATAGTAATAGTAATAGTAATAGTAATAGTAATAGTAATAGTAATAGTAATAGTAATAGTAATAGTAATAGTAATAGTAATAGTAATAGTAATAGTAATAGTAATAGTAATAGTAATAGTAATAGTAATAGTAATAGTAATAGTAATAGTAATAGTAATAGTAATAGTAATAGTAATAGTAATAGTAATAGTAATAGTAATAGTAATAGTAATAGTAATAGTAATAGTAATAGTAATAGTAATAGTAATAGTAATAGTAATAGTAATAGTAATAGTAATAGTAATAGTAATAGTAATAGTAATAGTAATAGTAATAGTAATAGTAATAGTAATAGTAATAGTAATAGTAATAGTAATAGTAATAGTAATAGTAATAGTAATAGTAATAGTAATAGTAATAGTAATAGTAATAGTAATAGTAATAGTAATAGTAATAGTAATAGTAATAGTAATAGTAATAGTAATAGTAATAGTAATAGTAATAGTAATAGTAATAGTAATAGTAATAGTAATAGTAATAGTAATAGTAATAGTAATAGTAATAGTAATAGTAATAGTAATAGTAATAGTAATAGTAATAGTAATAGTAATAGTAATAGTAATAGTAATAGTAATAGTAATAGTAATAGTAATAGTAATAGTAATAGTAATAGTAATAGTAATAGTAATAGTAATAGTAATAGTAATAGTAATAGTAATAGTAATAGTAATAGTAATAGTAATAGTAATAGTAATAGTAATAGTAATAGTAATAGTAATAGTAATAGTAATAGTAATAGTAATAGTAATAGTAATAGTAATAGTAATAGTAATAGTAATAGTAATAGTAATAGTAATAGTAATAGTAATAGTAATAGTAATAGTAATAGTAATAGTAATAGTAATAGTAATAGTAATAGTAATAGTAATAGTAATAGTAATAGTAATAGTAATAGTAATAGTAATAGTAATAGTAATAGTAATAGTAATAGTAATAGTAATAGTAATAGTAATAGTAATAGTAATAGTAATAGTAATAGTAATAGTAATAGTAATAGTAATAGTAATAGTAATAGTAATAGTAATAGTAATAGTAATAGTAATAGTAATAGTAATAGTAATAGTAATAGTAATAGTAATAGTAATAGTAATAGTAATAGTAATAGTAATAGTAATAGTAATAGTAATAGTAATAGTAATAGTAATAGTAATAGTAATAGTAATAGTAATAGTAATAGTAATAGTAATAGTAATAGTAATAGTAATAGTAATAGTAATAGTAATAGTAATAGTAATAGTAATAGTAATAGTAATAGTAATAGTAATAGTAATAGTAATAGTAATAGTAATAGTAATAGTAATAGTAATAGTAATAGTAATAGTAATAGTAATAGTAATAGTAATAGTAATAGTAATAGTAATAGTAATAGTAATAGTAATAGTAATAGTAATAGTAATAGTAATAGTAATAGTAATAGTAATAGTAATAGTAATAGTAATAGTAATAGTAATAGTAATAGTAATAGTAATAGTAATAGTAATAGTAATAGTAATAGTAATAGTAATAGTAATAGTAATAGTAATAGTAATAGTAATAGTAATAGTAATAGTAATAGTAATAGTAATAGTAATAGTAATAGTAATAGTAATAGTAATAGTAATAGTAATAGTAATAGTAATAGTAATAGTAATAGTAATAGTAATAGTAATAGTAATAGTAATAGTAATAGTAATAGTAATAGTAATAGTAATAGTAATAGTAATAGTAATAGTAATAGTAATAGTAATAGTAATAGTAATAGTAATAGTAATAGTAATAGTAATAGTAATAGTAATAGTAATAGTAATAGTAATAGTAATAGTAATAGTAATAGTAATAGTAATAGTAATAGTAATAGTAATAGTAATAGTAATAGTAATAGTAATAGTAATAGTAATAGTAATAGTAATAGTAATAGTAATAGTAATAGTAATAGTAATAGTAATAGTAATAGTAATAGTAATAGTAATAGTAATAGTAATAGTAATAGTAATAGTAATAGTAATAGTAATAGTAATAGTAATAGTAATAGTAATAGTAATAGTAATAGTAATAGTAATAGTAATAGTAATAGTAATAGTAATAGTAATAGTAATAGTAATAGTAATAGTAATAGTAATAGTAATAGTAATAGTAATAGTAATAGTAATAGTAATAGTAATAGTAATAGTAATAGTAATAGTAATAGTAATAGTAATAGTAATAGTAATAGTAATAGTAATAGTAATAGTAATAGTAATAGTAATAGTAATAGTAATAGTAATAGTAATAGTAATAGTAATAGTAATAGTAATAGTAATAGTAATAGTAATAGTAATAGTAATAGTAATAGTAATAGTAATAGTAATAGTAATAGTAATAGTAATAGTAATAGTAATAGTAATAGTAATAGTAATAGTAATAGTAATAGTAATAGTAATAGTAATAGTAATAGTAATAGTAATAGTAATAGTAATAGTAATAGTAATAGTAATAGTAATAGTAATAGTAATAGTAATAGTAATAGTAATAGTAATAGTAATAGTAATAGTAATAGTAATAGTAATAGTAATAGTAATAGTAATAGTAATAGTAATAGTAATAGTAATAGTAATAGTAATAGTAATAGTAATAGTAATAGTAATAGTAATAGTAATAGTAATAGTAATAGTAATAGTAATAGTAATAGTAATAGTAATAGTAATAGTAATAGTAATAGTAATAGTAATAGTAATAGTAATAGTAATAGTAATAGTAATAGTAATAGTAATAGTAATAGTAATAGTAATAGTAATAGTAATAGTAATAGTAATAGTAATAGTAATAGTAATAGTAATAGTAATAGTAATAGTAATAGTAATAGTAATAGTAATAGTAATAGTAATAGTAATAGTAATAGTAATAGTAATAGTAATAGTAATAGTAATAGTAATAGTAATAGTAATAGTAATAGTAATAGTAATAGTAATAGTAATAGTAATAGTAATAGTAATAGTAATAGTAATAGTAATAGTAATAGTAATAGTAATAGTAATAGTAATAGTAATAGTAATAGTAATAGTAATAGTAATAGTAATAGTAATAGTAATAGTAATAGTAATAGTAATAGTAATAGTAATAGTAATAGTAATAGTAATAGTAATAGTAATAGTAATAGTAATAGTAATAGTAATAGTAATAGTAATAGTAATAGTAATAGTAATAGTAATAGTAATAGTAATAGTAATAGTAATAGTAATAGTAATAGTAATAGTAATAGTAATAGTAATAGTAATAGTAATAGTAATAGTAATAGTAATAGTAATAGTAATAGTAATAGTAATAGTAATAGTAATAGTAATTTATTTATTTATTTATTTATTTATTTATTTATTTAAGGAAATAGGAGAACCAACAGCTCAAACAGAGACCAAATAAAGGTTCACGCTTATTAAAAAATACAGTACTACAACTAAAATAGCAAAAAAGTAATAAAGTTAATAATAATAATAATAAACAAAATAATTACAATAGTAAAGTTCAACGTAGAGTAGTTTTGACACACTTTTTAAAACTGTTGATAGATAAATTAAACAAATCAAGATGACTGAATTGATTGTTGTAAACTGCCATTATTCTATATATGCAAGAAAATTTATAATTATTAGTGTTACTTGCAGGAAGCTTAAATAAATTATAAGTTCTTGTCCATTTAGCTGGAACATTTATATGGAATAGAGGAAGAATATTGTCAGAGTACAACATATTGTTGAAAATCTTAAAGAGGAATAACATATCAAAATAAGTTCGTCTATTTTCTAAGCTATTCAAATTAAACCTTTCTAATTTGTTAATATAATTCGAACAGTTTACTCTAAATTTATAGCATAGAAGATTGATAAACTTTTTTTGAACATTTTCAATTACATTTATATTTGATCTGTATTGTGGATTCCACACAACAGATGCAAATTCTAACTTAGAGCGTACTAATGAATTGTATAAACAAATAAGTGTATCAGGGTTTTGAAAAAGTTTACATTGCCTAAAAATGAAACCTAATGTACGAAATGAAACTTTACTGATATTGTCGATATGAGTAGACATTGTTAATTTAGGATCGTATACAACACCTAAATCTTTTATAACAGATTTAATTTCAAGTTTCAGATTATTTATGTGGTAATTATAAGTTATTAAGTTGAAATTTCTGGTAAAGTTCATGACGTAGCATTTAGACGGATTGAGACTTAGATAATTTTGTTTACAATATAAATGTAATCGTAACAGATCACTTTGTAATGCAGTACAATCATTAGCATTTGTAATTGTTTTAAATAATTTTAAATCGTCCGCATAGAGTAAGAAATTTGAATTTTGAAAACATTGCGAAATATCGTTAATGAATAAGTTAAATAGTAGTGGTCCAAGGTGTGAACCTTGTGGTACTCCTGAGGGTACTAATATAGAATAAGATTTAAAACCATTACAATACACTAATTGTGATCTGTTAGTAATGTAAGATTCGATCCATCTTAACAAAATACCATGTATTCCTAGTACTTGAAGTTTATAAATTAGTGTAGGATGATGGACCCGGTCAAAAGCCTTACTAAAATCCGTGTAAATAGTATCAACTTGCAATCTTTTGTCCATGTTGGAACTAATAAATTCAGTGAACGGGACCAAATTAGTTAAAATAGACTTCTTTGAACAAAAGCCATTTTGTTCGGATATAATTTCACTCTCTATCTAAAGTACATTTTAACTCTTTCACAATTAGGGACTCGAATAACTTTGGAATAATAGAGAGAATGGAGATCGGTCTATAATTAGTTACGTCACTAATATCTCCAGATTTATGAATAGGAGTAATATGAGAGACTTTCCACAAATCTGGGAAAATACCTGCATTTAGTGATTGATTGAATAAAATATATAAAGGCTTAGCGAGATAAAAAGAACAGGTTTTAATAAATTTAGCAGGAATCCGATCAGGTCCACTTCCTTTGGAAGTATTCAATGAACATAATTCATTTAAAATTTTATCAAAGTCAAGATAGATTGATCCCAAGTTAGTCACACAATTAGAAACATCGTTATGAATATTTACCACAGAACTATCGTTATTAACGTATATAGATTTAAAATAATCTGCAAATAAGTTTGGAACTTCAGAGCTCTCATTAGTAACATTATCATTATAATGAACTGTACTTGGGATACCGCTATTCTTTTTCAAAGTTTTAGAGTAGCCCCAAAATTTATTTGGATTATTTTTTAAGTTAGTTTCAATATCAGATATATATTTCTTAAAGTCAGCTTTTATCTTATGTTTAACTTTGAAACGTAATTGAGAAAATATAAGATAATCACTTCTATTTTTGTATACCTTCCACTTTTTGAAATATTTATATTTTTCTTTAATCATCATTTTTAGGGATAATGAAAACCACGGAGGGTGTGTACTTTTATTAACAAATGTTAGAGGAACATAGTCTCTAATGAGATCGCGGATAATGCAATAAAATAGTTCAACATTTGCATTAACATTTTGATTATTTAGTTTAACATTCCAATTTATTGAAGAAAGTTTATAAATTAAGCCTTCATAATCACATTTACTGTAATTATGAAAATATGAAATATTGGATGGAAGATCCTGCACAAAATTAATATTTAAATTTATTTCAAGTGGCGGATGGTGTACATCTAATCTAGATATATGAGATTCACAAAGATTTACTACACAATCTGAATTACATAATACAAGATCCAGAATTTTATTATTTCTGTTTTTTATATTGTTAAATTGATACAAATTACAAATATTAATAGAGTTAATTAGCTCAATATGAATTTCATTTCTTACAGTATTACCGGGTTCGAAGTGATTTTGTTTGGGAAACCAGTCTATTTGGGGAAGATTGTAGTCACCAGTAATTATGAAAATGTCATCAGGGTGTAGTAGGCAAATTTCACTTAATTTGTTAAAATGTTGACTGTAGATGTTGGTATTTGACGATGGAGGGATATAAGTCGAGCAGATGTTAATTTTGCATTTTGGAAAAAATATTGTTACCCACAAGTCTTCAGATGAGGAGCACCAGGAATGTTGAACTTTTGACTTCAATTTAACAGACACTAATATTAAAACACCACCACCATCAAATTTAAATGGGTCATTTCTATCACGTCTGTATGTGAAATATTTGTTCGGGTCACAAATTTCGGAATTTGATATACTGTCATTCAACCAAGTTTCAGTAAAGATTATCACATCAAAATCACATGATGATATTTCGTTGTAAATATTTATTAACTTAGTTTTAATTCCGCCTACATTTTGGTAATACACTTTTAATTCCATTTTAATAAACAGTCAATAATATATATTAAATTCACTGTAAGGAAACTTACTTAATTTTCATAACGTCATTTTCATCTTTTATAATAATAATAGGGGAATTATCTGTTTTACGAACGTAAATGTTGCTTGATTTGACCCATACAAATTTGTAAGATTTTTCTCTTGCAATTTTCTTAGTGTTGGCTAGTAAAATTTTATTTTCAGGACTAAGATGATCATTAACGTAAATCGGCTTGTTTTCTGTAAAACTTAACAGTTGCGTATTTAAGTTTTTTATAGCCCGGGCACTGGCTATGAAATTATCTTTCTTAATTCGGCTAGTGAATCTGACAATAATGTTTTTAGTTTTTCCAGACGTGTAATTAAATGGGGTAACCCTATGGATAGCATCTATGTCATAGTCGTTTATAGGACATTTAATTTGATTGCCTAATGATTTTATAGTATCACACAGGTTTTCATTTTGCCTTTGAGGTACTCCAACAATTTCCAAATTGTTCAGCCGCGACCTTTGTTCTAAATTAGCTACTTTAGCTTTCAGAGATTTACATTCAGCCTCTAATTTATCAATAATACTGACTTTATCAGATATAATTTTTAATTTATTTTCAAAGTCGTCAATTTTTGCGCTGCAAAAATCAACGGATTTTTTTAGCTCATTCAAGGTCTCCATAACATCAGACAAAGAATAATGATTCGGCTCATCGGCGTTATTAGTAGAAGATGGTCCTTTAAGTTGACACGAATCACAGGTCCATTGTAGGCTGGGAAGCGACGCCAAAGTGTTCTTAATGGTGGCTGAAATTGTGGCACATTTATAATGATAAAATTTATTGCATGTTCCACAAGCCAACCCTGGATTATTTTGTCGATTCACAGTTTCATTACACTTTGCGCACAAGTTGACCATGTTGATACTCGAAATAAATGCAGATATAAAAAATGAACAATATTGAATTGACTTACTGTGAGCGAATGAACTTCACTAGAAGTTGAAACAAGTTAAGATGTGGGACACACAAAAATAAGCCTTATTGACACTTTGTATAAGTTATTATTGATTAATACTCAGAACTAGAGCACTTTTAGATTATGAACACACTAATATTTAAAGTATATAATTGTATTATAACGATATATTAGGTTCACTAGAATTAAATCATAAGATTTATAAATGAAATTTAAGAATTTTAACAGAGGAAAAAAAACTCACTAACTTCACTACTACCTTTACCATTATTTATGTATAGTAATAGTAATAGTAATAGTAATAGTAATAGTAATAGTAATAGTAATAGTAATAGTAATAGTAATAGTAATAGTAATAGTAATAGTAATAGTAATAGTAATAGTAATAGTAATAGTAATAGTAATAGTAATAGTAATAGTAATAGTAATAGTAATAGTAATAGTAATAGTAATAGTAATAGTAATAGTAATAGTAATAGTAATAGTAATAGTAATAGTAATAGTAATAGTAATAGTAATAGTAATAGTAATAGTAATAGTAATAGTAATAGTAATAGTAATAGTAATAGTAATAGTAATAGTAATAGTAATAGTAATAGTAATAGTAATAGTAATAGTAATAGTAATAGTAATAGTAATAGTAATAGTAATAGTAATAGTAATAGTAATAGTAATAGTAATAGTAATAGTAATAGTAATAGTAATAGTAATAGTAATAGTAATAGTAATAGTAATAGTAATAGTAATAGTAATAGTAATAGTAATAGTAATAGTAATAGTAATAGTAATAGTAATAGTAATAGTAATAGTAATAGTAATAGTAATAGTAATAGTAATAGTAATAGTAATAGTAATAGTAATAGTAATAGTAATAGTAATAGTAATAGTAATAGTAATAGTAATAGTAATAGTAATAGTAATAGTAATAGTAATAGTAATAGTAATAGTAATAGTAATAGTAATAGTAATAGTAATAGTAATAGTAATAGTAATAGTAATAGTAATAGTAATAGTAATAGTAATAGTAATAGTAATAGTAATAGTAATAGTAATAGTAATAGTAATAGTAATAGTAATAGTAATAGTAATAGTAATAGTAATAGTAATAGTAATAGTAATAGTAATAGTAATAGTAATAGTAATAGTAATAGTAATAGTAATAGTAATAGTAATAGTAATAGTAATAGTAATAGTAATAGTAATAGTAATAGTAATAGTAATAGTAATAGTAATAGTAATAGTAATAGTAATAGTAATAGTAATAGTAATAGTAATAGTAATAGTAATAGTAATAGTAATAGTAATAGTAATAGTAATAGTAATAGTAATAGTAATAGTAATAGTAATAGTAATAGTAATAGTAATAGTAATAGTAATAGTAATAGTAATAGTAATAGTAATAGTAATAGTAATAGTAATAGTAATAGTAATAGTAATAGTAATAGTAATAGTAATAGTAATAGTAATAGTAATAGTAATAGTAATAGTAATAGTAATAGTAATAGTAATAGTAATAGTAATAGTAATAGTAATAGTAATAGTAATAGTAATAGTAATAGTAATAGTAATAGTAATAGTAATAGTAATAGTAATAGTAATAGTAATAGTAATAGTAATAGTAATAGTAATAGTAATAGTAATAGTAATAGTAATAGTAATAGTAATAGTAATAGTAATAGTAATAGTAATAGTAATAGTAATAGTAATAGTAATAGTAATAGTAATAGTAATAGTAATAGTAATAGTAATAGTAATAGTAATAGTAATAGTAATAGTAATAGTAATAGTAATAGTAATAGTAATAGTAATAGTAATAGTAATAGTAATAGTAATAGTAATAGTAATAGTAATAGTAATAGTAATAGTAATAGTAATAGTAATAGTAATAGTAATAGTAATAGTAATAGTAATAGTAATAGTAATAGTAATAGTAATAGTAATAGTAATAGTAATAGTAATAGTAATAGTAATAGTAATAGTAATAGTAATAGTAATAGTAATAGTAATAGTAATAGTAATAGTAATAGTAATAGTAATAGTAATAGTAATAGTAATAGTAATAGTAATAGTAATAGTAATAGTAATAGTAATAGTAATAGTAATAGTAATAGTAATAGTAATAGTAATAGTAATAGTAATAGTAATAGTAATAGTAATAGTAATAGTAATAGTAATAGTAATAGTAATAGTAATAGTAATAGTAATAGTAATAGTAATAGTAATAGTAATAGTAATAGTAATAGTAATAGTAATAGTAATAGTAATAGTAATAGTAATAGTAATAGTAATAGTAATAGTAATAGTAATAGTAATAGTAATAGTAATAGTAATAGTAATAGTAATAGTAATAGTAATAGTAATAGTAATAGTAATAGTAATAGTAATAGTAATAGTAATAGTAATAGTAATAGTAATAGTAATAGTAATAGTAATAGTAATAGTAATAGTAATAGTAATAGTAATAGTAATAGTAATAGTAATAGTAATAGTAATAGTAATAGTAATAGTAATAGTAATAGTAATAGTAATAGTAATAGTAATAGTAATAGTAATAGTAATAGTAATAGTAATAGTAATAGTAATAGTAATAGTAATAGTAATAGTAATAGTAATAGTAATAGTAATAGTAATAGTAATAGTAATAGTAATAGTAATAGTAATAGTAATAGTAATAGTAATAGTAATAGTAATAGTAATAGTAATAGTAATAGTAATAGTAATAGTAATAGTAATAGTAATAGTAATAGTAATAGTAATAGTAATAGTAATAGTAATAGTAATAATAATAATATATACAACTTTTGATAAATCAGTTCCACAGACTGCATATGCTGAATCCCGATTTCCAACATGGTTCACTAAAGAAATTTAGTTTAATATCAAAATTAAAACATATTTTAGGAAAAAATTCATTAAATTCAATCAGCAGCATTATCTTGAAGAATTTGAAAGACAGCGTAAGCTAATTAAATGTCAAATTGCTGAGGCCTACAAAGCTTATATTATAATCCTTCCGTTTTCTGGAAGTATGCTCATCAAAAACAAGGAACTACTAGAATTCTAACTAAACTTCATAATGATCTTGAAGAATTTGATAGCCCTCAGAAAATAGTCGATGCTTTTTCTTTTTCTTTTGTCCAATTTTTTTCAACCAGCTTGACATATAAGAATAACAACGATGAAAATTCTTACTACCCTTCTTTTACATTGAATTTAGTTTCAGGAAATGATGTAACATCGATTATGTCAAATTTTAAAATCAAGTTTACAGCTGGAGAAGATATGATTTCTAGTTTCTTAATCAAAGATGCCCGTTTTGTCCTCTCAAAACCACTTCCTTTCATAATAATTTTGTCAATTAGTTCAAGTAAAAGGTGACAAATTTCACATTAGCAACTATAGACCACCAATATCAATCTTGAACAATTTTGCGAAAATACTTGAAATATCAATATATAATAGTTATTTATGTAACAAGTGTATAAAGTAGTACTTTTTTGGTCGAGCGGAAATTGTAGCACGAGACAAAAAATACTATTTTACACACGTGTTGCATACAACATTTTTCCTACAACCGAAATGGTATTGATGATTCTCATAATACTGAGTGTACAGGCATCCAGCAGCTTCAAATACTGTTAGTGCTGTTTCTCATAGCACTGTGCAAATTGTAACTTAAACACTTGGAAGAATCTCAGACAGACGATAATTAGTCTTATAATTTACAAATTGTACATTTAATAATAATATTAAAAATTAGGTTAGGTTAGAATACATGTCAACGAAATGTTAATGTTCTTAAAAATTAGATAAGTACTCAATCTGTTAAAAAAAATATTAGATTTGTTTCATTTACAGTGTATATTCATATTTCTTAATAAATTTTATTACTTTAATTATTCTTTACTACCTAATTATATACTTGACAGGTAAATTAACTGAAATTTAATGTTGCCTAGCAACGCTTATTTACTTTTCAAGCACTTGTGCCTGAAAAGTACTTTTCACGCACTAGTGCTTGAAAAGTGACCGGTAAATAAAAAGTAAAACTACTTCTGGTACGAATAGAGGGAGGATGAAATTGGAGAGGGTTCCAAATGACATGACAGTACTTCAGCTTAGAGCGGTCGAAAGAATAATATAGGCTAGTAATTGCTGATAAATTTTGGAAAGTCCGACTATTCCTTATTAAGAAACCTAGCATTCTCATGGCACAGTTATAATATATATATATATATATATATATATATATATATATATATATATATATATATATATATATATATATATATATATATATACAGGGTGTTCAATTTAAGTGTTTCACTATTGCTATCTCGAGAACCGTAAGAGATACGAAGTCGATTAAATTAGCAAACAATTTCTATTATAAGACTATTAAAATGAGCATTACAAAAAAAATTCAACAAGTGGTTCTCAAAATACAGAATTCAATTTTTTAATTTTAAATGAGAACCTACTTTTTTATTCGCCTATTCGATTCAGCATTTTTTTCTGAATACAACGATATAAAATGTTTATACCCTTATATAACGAAAAAAACGAGAAAAATGCAAAAGAAAAATTATTATTTTCATATTTATTTCTACATGTAATCAGAGTGCCATGACAAAACAATTGAATATTTTGTTTTGTATCACATGTCAAAGTAGTTCGTTTATGAATTTTCTTGTTTTCTTTTGTGTTAAAATGAATTTTACGCACGAAGAAAAAATTAATATATACGAAGTTTTTATATTATCTCTGAAAAATACTGTTCCAGCAAAGAATATGTATAGGGAACGTTATCCTGAGCGGCGAGTTCCTTGTCATCAGTATTTTAGAAAGTTAGAATTAGCACTGCACGCTAATACGGATGCATTCGTATCGAAGCGAGTTAGCCTACAAGATCAAGAATTCGTATCGAAGCGAGTTAGCCTACAAGATCAAGAAGCTGAGATAAATATATTAACATATTTTGAAGCTAGTCCAACAACTTCAGTTAGAATGGCTGCCGCTGAGTGTAATTTAAGTGTGGGCACGATCCATAGGATTGTAAAGAAACATAAATACAGACCATTCAAAATAATTAAAATTCACCATTCACATCCTGGTGATCGTGAGCGAAGATTAGAATTTTGTAATTTATTGATAAATGAGGATCCAGATATCTTAAAATCAATTATTTGGACTGGCGAAGCCAATTATTCTAATAATGGTATGTCAAATAGAAAAAACACACACTACTGGAGCCGAGAAAATCCTGTTGCTGTACGAGAGAAAAGTTTCCAGCGGAAATTTAATAAAAATGTTTGGGGTCCGTGAAGTTGGCACGTCATTGGAAGCACAAATAATCTTTTTTATATTAGTAATTAGTGCTTCGTTAGTGCTCTTTTGTGCTTTAAATTTTTTTGAAATTCATATCACGGTTCACGAAATAATTAATATTATTTATTGACGTGCCAACTTCATTCCTAGCACGTCATTAATAAAATATTCAATTATTTAATGCATCTTTTGTTAGTGCTTCGTTAGTGCTGTTTTGTGCTTTTAAATTTTTTGACATTCATAAAACGATTTTCGCAATAATTAACATTATTTATTGACGTGCCAACTTCACACGTAGCACGTCATTAATAAAATATGAAATTATTTCATACATCGTTTTTAGTGCTTGGTTAGTGCTGTTTTGTGCTTGAAAATTATTTGAAATTCATAAAACGGTTAATGAAATAATCAACATTATTTATTGACGTGCCAAATTTTGTTAGTGCTTCGTTAGTGTTATTTTGTGCTTTAAAATTTTATTATATTCATACATCGGTTCATGATATAATTAATATTATTTATTGACGTGTCAAGTTCACACTTAGCATGTAAAAAAAATATAAAATTATTTTATGCATCTTTTATTAGGGCTTTGTTAGAGCTCTTTTGTGTTTCAAATTTTTTTAAAAAATCTCAGATTCTTCCATGTTATAATTAACATCACACTTAGCATATTAATACCTACTCCCGTTACTTTTTCTTGGTTTGTTGAAGCTCCTTGTATGATATGTTTTGGGAAAATTTTGGCTTTCAGGATTTTTATTTTATTTTTATGTTGAAATATGAACTACTGATCTATAAAGTATGATTAGAAACTAAAAAAGTATAGCAAACACTTTATTTATTAAGGAAAATGAAAAAAAAAGACTAAATTTGTGCAAAATTATCTGTTTTCAAAAATTCAATCATGACAATCAATTTTCAATTATCGTTGGTTAATGGCTCTTAGTACTTATAGTACTGAATGTGAATAAATTTATTATAATTCAATCGGAAAATTTAGCCTGAGCAAAAACTTCAGGTGAAGATGATCACATTATGCAATACATCGCTGTAGCCTTGATTGTTCCCAGAAGTACTGCCTTAAATGTAACTCGGCATTATTATCAAGCAGGGGATTGCATCTGTTAATAAATATCAGGAACACTATGTATTACAAACCCGTTTAAACATCGATTTATAGCAATATTTGTACTACAAAAATGGGGCTTACTACCAACTGTTGTCTGTTGCCAAGTGGCAGATGCTCGTGGAATTGAAATTTTTGCAGGAACCGTTCGCCGAAGGTTATGCGAATACTGTCTAAACCCTAGAATGCCGGCTGCTTGCCCAGCTTTGCTCGTAGCACATCGAGTATAGTGGATACGTTTTGCGCGAGAACATAGGGACTACGATATGGACTATTGGAGCTCCTTCATTCCCATATGAAACCCATATGATTACTTAAAGAAGAATGCGCATGTATAAGGTCAGGAGAACCGTTTTCAGGATATTGCATATACTGAAAAACACCATTTGGCAGTGAGAGTAAAATGGTGTGAGCTGGTATTTCGACATATAGAAATATTGAGCTTGTTTTGGTTAAATATGGTGATTTCTGCACAGCTGTCTCCGTAGTACCTTTTGCTTCATTTGTTCCCGAGAATTTCATCTTAAAAGTTGACAACATACGTGTTCCAACTTTGCACATATAACAAATCAGTATTTAAAATAAGTCTATATTTGATTATTACGATGCTCAAATCGCAGCCCTGACTTTAATTCCTGCGAAAAATATGGGATTATGTTAAGGCAAAGAGTTCAGCATCGATAATGCGTACCAAAAACCATTCAATATCTAACAGTACCGCTTTCTGAAGAATGGAAAAATAATTAACATGAAGAGTTACCAACTGTATTGAAAGTTTACCAAACCATATGGTAGAAGTCTTTACAGCTCGGGGAGGCAATACACATCATTACTTATTCAAAATTAACCATACCTTAGCTATAAAATTTAATTAAGAAGGAAACAGAAATTTGCTGCTTTTGTTCATTTTTCTGTTTCAGGAACTTTTCTTAATAAATAAAGTGTTTGCTAAAGATTTGGTATTTTCTAATCTTAGTTTACAGATCAGTTATTCATATTTTAATAATAATAAAAAAAAACAAATAAACCCATATATTGGTTGTTACAAGTCGACAAAAAACTTTTTTTTTGGAGTCCGGTATTTTTTGGCCAGGAGTGTATAACTAATTTTTCTTATAAACAAAAATATGAAGTTATTACACTGCGTGGGTCATCGTATGACCAAGATGACAAAAATGTTTCCCTTCGCTGTTGACTAATATTAGTACAAATAAGTACCATAATAACTTCATAGTTTTGTTTATAAGAAAAATTAGTTATATTTAAAATGCTGATGATGGCAGGTTCGTTCTGCCGAAAAGTACAAATTTAATAAATAAATATAACAAAACATTTCATGTAATATTATTTCGATCCTGAAAGCCAAAATTTTCCCAAAACCTACTCCCGTTACCTTTCCAAGTTGGAATACAATTAACTCCGCATCCACAAAGCTATCTGGAACCGGCTTGTGATTGTAATAAGGGTCTGCACGGGCAGGCAACAAACATAGCATCTAAGTAAAAAAACTTCATGGCAATGTAAAACTTAAATTTTAAGTGTGTAAGTCAACCTCGAGACATAACCCATAGTGGTTCAAGTAGCAAAATATAATACAAATTATTTAATACATATATCCTTTGTTAGTGCTTCGTTAGTGATCTTTTGCGATTCAAATTTTTGTTAAATTTATAGAACGGTGGATGATATAATTAACATTATTTATTGACGTGCTAACTTCACACATAGCACGTCATTAAAAAAATATAAAATTATTTTATACATCTTGTGTTAAGGCCTGTGTCCATGATCTTAGAAATCGATCCGAGTTCGCAATTCGATATCTCGGATCGTGGACACTACCAACTCGGACATAAAAATCGAATAGAAAACTAAAATGACAAATGCGTTCTGTACCATTTTTTCGTACAAGTTGCTAATTTTATTTAACTGTTACCAATTTAAAATCTTGACGTTTGATGTTTGATAAGCTTGAAAATGATACGGTTATAAAATATTACATAATTCTACTCATTTTTGATATTGATTATAAATAATTACTTATAAATATATTAATATATTCGTTGTAAAAATTTAATTTACCTACTGCCGGGATAATTTTTATTTTTAATTTAGATTAATTTTTTAATATTGGTAGAAATGGCTGAAACTAACTGCATAAATTCGACCAACCTGACATCTATAGTCATACAAGTTCAATGTTTATGATCAAAAAATGTGATCGAGAACTCGGAACGATTTCTAGCATCGTGGACACAGGCCTTTAATGCTTTTTTAGGGCTCTTTAAGTTTCAATTTTTTTAAAATCTCAGATTCTTCCAAGATATAATTAACATAATTTAGTCACAGCTAGTACATTATAGTAATTAACGTATCAAGGGTGTTATAAGGACAATAACGCCTGAGTTCAACAATGTACTTTTCGAGGGCCTAACTATAATAAAATAGTAAATTTATTAATGTTTATTTTGTTGGTTCTTCGTTACTGCTCTTTTGTGTTTTTACCTATATCGTAATTCAAATAAGGATGGTGCAGAGACCATAGTAAAAATCGCAATGATATTTGAATAAAAAAGGATCTTTTCCGTTCCTAGAATCTATTATAATATTCCATTGCCTAATTTTCGTTCTTAGATTACTGAAAAACAAGGACAGTGATGTTTTTAAAATACGACAGGAATAAGTTTCTCTGTTACTTTTTAAAATAAATATTATAAACATTGTAAAGTAATTGTTTTTAGACATTTTTTTACAATTTGGATATGGAATATATTGACATTTTATTTCAATTACTGCATTTTCGCCTACTAGTCCAAACGGAGAAGTTCTCGTACTTTTCTTGGTACTGGCTTGGATATAGGACTCTAAATAATGAAGACATTTTGTCAGCTTTATTTTTGGAGAAGTGTACGCCCTTAAAATAAATACATCAAAACAGATCACATTTTGTTTTTGGAGTGAACAATTAACGCGCGAAATATGAATATAATAAAGTGCAGCAACTTCATGGGCAAGATTTGATTATTATGAAAATAAGACATGAAAAAAGCATAAACTGATGCAAATGAATTTGAATGTTATGAAAAATAAAAATGAATAAGGCAAGAATTTTTCTTTTAAAGCCATTTTTTACTTAATTTATATTTAATAATGATAATTTATATTAAAAATAAGTTTTAGCAATAATCAAATGTATGGGATATCAGCTTTTGATAAAAATAAGATTTACAATTGGAGCTGGTGTATCTATGTTACTTAATACGAGTAGTAATTTTTATTTGGTGTTGATAATGTTTTACCTTACAAAACATGTATTGTATTGACAATAAAAATATAATTTAATGTTTTTTTATTAATTTTTTACCAATGAATAAAATTCTAATGTAACCAGCCCATTAAAAATCCTTGTGGAAATATTGTTGCCAAAAATATGATTTGGTCAAAATATGTCCTGCCGCTATTTCAACATTCAATTCTAACGGTTGTATTCAAAGTTTCAAGCAAAGTACCACTTCCAGTTGATCATTTGTAATTTAACATAGGATTTTAGTTTTACACGATTTCCTGCTCTCCTCTTCAGTTTACGACGAAAACTATAAGGTGTAAAGCTGTTCAGAATAAAATGTTGCATACAAATCTGTTTCTACATTTTTTTTTATTAAGTTTTTGATTTCTTTACAATTTAAAAAGAAATTTCAAAAGTTTCGTTAATTAGTAATAAAAGCCATGACATGATATTTATTTTACATCTGGTAGCTACAGTGAAATTAAGATTATCTTTAAATTAATATTAACATAGTATGAAATAAAAGTAATTTCATTAAAAAAACCTTTAATTATGATTATAACGCAAAATCGTTACTAAACAGCCATTATATCATTTAAAGCAGGAAAATACAAGTACAGTAATTATTTTAAAGATGTCCGATCAAGGTCATCTCCAATTTTACTGAATGTAGAGTTTTTAGATTAAAGATTAAATATTGTTTCCATTAAACAATAACGTTAATTATTTTGTCTCACTATAGTATAAGGAACTGTTTATTGCTAGGATACGGTGTATATAAACATATCTATAACAACCGGGGCGTTATATGAGGGCATAATCGTTCATTATGGCCTCATTATAATCCGATCATACGTTTATGGACTTTAAATTAGAAATAATATGAACGGTATATAATGAAAATTATTTCCTTTTTAATTATAATTCATTACAATAATAATAAGGATAGATTACAACAATTAATACATACATTGAAATAATAAAACAGCTTTGTAAGCACAACACAAAAATAATTTTTAATTTAATATTAATACTTAAAATTGTTTATGAAAAGGGCCTTAAAAAGCAATTTACTTTCACAACACACGTAAATAGTAAGTACGTCGAATTGCAGGCTGCAGAAATTCAGAAATAAGTGCATAAGAAATAAAGAACAGAGATGTTATGCGAAAACGAACCTTAATAGTTATTTATGTAACAAGTGTGTAAAGTAGTACTTTTTTGGTCGAGTGCGATGTTTTACGCATGAGGCGCAGCCGAATGCGGAAATTGTAGCACGAGACAAAAAATACTATTTTACACACGTGTTGCATACAACATTTTTCCTACAACCGAAATGGTATTGATGTTTCTCATAATACTGAGTGTACAGGCATTCAGCAGCTTCAAATACGATTAATGCTCTTTCTCATAACACTGTACAAAATGTAACTTAAACACTTGGAAGAATCTCAGACAGACGATGATTAGTCTTTTATAATGTACAAATTGTACATTTAATATTAATATTAAAAATTAGGTTAGGTTAGAATACATGTCAAAAAAATGTTAATGTTCTTAAAAATTAGATTAGTACTCAATCTGTTAAAAAAATATTAGATTTGTTTCATTTATATGTATATTCATATTTCTCAATAAATTTTATTACTTTCATTATTATTTACTACCTAATTATATATTTGACAGGTAAATTAACCAAATTTTAATGTTGCCTGGCAACGTCTATTTACTTTTCAAGCACTAGTGCTTGAAAAGTGACACTTTACACACTGTAATGAGTGCGTGAAAAGTACTTTTCACGCACGGTTGTAGGAAAAATATAATACTTGCATCTTCTACAGACGAGAATGGTATAATTAGGGGAAAATTTATGCGTTTGTCTTCCTCAAAGTATGCAGAAGCATTCAAAATATTTGTGGTCGTTGATTTTGTTAATGACGTGCTAGGTGTGAAGTTGGCACGTCAATATATAATGATAATTGTTTCATGAACCGTGATATTAATTTCAAAAAAATTTAAAGCACAAAAGAGCACTAACGATGCTCTAACAAAAAACGTATTAAGTAATTTTAAATTTTATTAATGACGTGCTAAGTGTGAAGTTGGCACGTAATTAAATAATGTTAATTATGTCATGAACCGTTCAATTAATTTAAAAAAAATTTAAAGCACAAAAGAGCACTAACGAAGTACTAAATACTAATATAAAAAAGATTATTTGTGCTTCCAATGACGTGCCAACTTCACGCTGGTAAATGTTTGGTGTGCCATTTTCAGTGATAATATTTACGTACGCATGTACGAAGGTACATTTGAGTGGCAACTAGCAAAAGATACCTGAATTTAATTCGAAATATGCTGGGTATTATTTTGGAAGACATACCAGTAGCTGAGTTGGAAAACATTTATTTCCAGCAAGATGGTGCACCAGCTCACAATTCGCGTCAAGTTAGGGATTACCTAAACGAACGGTTTCCAAATCGATGGATTGGTACTTATGGTCCTATTCCGTGGCCTGCAAGATCACCAGACCTTTAATCCCCTGGACATTTTTTATGGGGTTATGTTAAAGATGAAGTCTACAAAACTATCTATCCAGATATTCAGCATTTAAAAAATGCAATCGAAAATATTATTTCCCACATAGACGGCCGAAATTTAAGAAAAGTAAGAAGTAATATGTTCAGAAGGCTGGAATTATGTATAAATCAGCATGGCAATAATTTTAAACAATTTTTATAACATTTTTTAAAGCATCTAAATCGCCCAAACAATGATGAAAACAAAATATTCAATTACTTTTGTCATGGCACTCTGATTACATGTAGAAATAAATATGAAAATAATTTTTCTTTTGCATTTTTCTCGTTTTTTTCGTTATGTAAGGGTATAAACATTTTATATCGTTGTATTCAGAAAAAAATGCTGAATCAAATAGGCGAATAAAAAAGTAGGTTCTCATTTAAAATTAAAAAATCGAATTCTGTATTTTGAGAACCACCGGTTGAAAATTTTTTTTGTAATGCTCATTTTAATAGTCTTATAATAGAAATTGTTTGCTAATTTAACCGACTTCGTATCTCTTACGGTTCTCGAGATAGCAATAGTGAATATATATATATATATATATATATATATATATATATATATATATATATATATATATATATATGCACAAAAGTAAATTTGGTGTCATGTTTCACCCCAAGATCTAGTACAGTAGTAGATCGCGACAAAGTAATATTTTTAATCGTATAGTTATAAGAAAGAGGCGATAGTTTTCTAGTAAGAGACATTACTGTACATTTATTTAAATTAAGATGTAATTTGTTAATTTAACACGATTTGGAGAGTCTAAGTCTTCTTGGAGAAGATGGCAATCTTGTACTGAGAAAATTGGGTAAAATATTTTTAGGTCGTCACCGAAAAGAAGTTTATTAGTGTGAATTACATCTGTCGCATCATGAATAAAAAGAAGAAAGTATAGTGGACCTAGATTTGAGCCTTGGGGAATCCCTAAAGTCGGAGAGAAAGAGTTGACGCCTTTGAAATGAACGTACATTTGTCGTTGATAAAGGTATGAGGTTAGAAGAGAACGTAAAGGGAGGGATAAAGAAAAGAAATCAAGCTTGCTAATCAGTATACTGCAATCTATTCTGTCGAACGCCTTCGCAAAGTCTGTATAAATACAGTCGACCTGCCCTTTGTCATCAAGATTAGAAGATACAACGTGACAAATAGCTTAGATTAGTTACAGTTGACCTCTTTTCCATGAAACCAAGTTGAGAGACCGAAATGTGATGTTTAACTTTACAAAAAATAGACGCATAAACAATTTTCTCGAAGATATTACTAAAGTTTGACCTTTGACAACATAGCAATGGGACGACAGTTTGTCACAGAAGAAGCATCACCCGACTTTAAATTAGGAGTGACAGCGTTACTTTCCAGAGGTCCGGGAAGGTACACGTTTTGATGCTAAGATTAATTAAGTGATAAAGCGCGACAGAGGTTGAGCACAGTCTCTAATAAACAAGCCTGGGATAAGGTTGACATCAGCTTCTAGCGTATGCAGATGACATTGCCATAATGACCAGAATGAGAGGGGAACTTGAACAAGTGTTTAAAATCTTCGAAAGTACAGGGCTGGAAATAGGTTTAAAAATAAATGAGGAGAAAACTACATGCGCGTCAATGAAATACAATAAAATCAAAGAGACAATCTCAAGATAATGACAGAAAGAGGAAAACGATATAAATTTGAGAAAGTGAGTAGCTTCGTCTATCTAGGGATAATGATAACTAACAATGATAATGAAGATATGAAAATTTCGGCGAAAATTACAAAAGGAAGCAGATGCGTAGGAGCAATGTATAAAATATTAAAATCAAATATAATTATAAAAATAAAAATATATAAAACAATAATAAGACCAACAGTGCTTTACGGGGTCCGAGCTATGGGTGATGAACAAAAGCAACCAAAAACGTTTGGAGATGTGCGAAAGGATTTGCTACGGAAAATATACGGTAACTAATGGAACTGTACGGTGAACCAAATATTGTAGGAGTGATTAGTGGGTAAAGGCTTAAAAGAGGTCGACAGAAAGGAAAATAGAGTGATGCTGTGCAAAAAGACATGGAACTCTTAAACATTCGTGATAGAAAAAAAAAGGTTAAGGACCTCAACGAATGGAGTACAATAGTTCAACAAGCCATATGCCTGCTAGGCCTGCAGCACTCAAATATAACACTCATCTCTCATCTGGAAGTCGCATGAATACCAGACAATGAAGCAATTTGAACAACGATGTATTGTCTACTCGGGCCACATTCGCGTCTTTTTGTGAGCCTTTGGATTTCAAATTCGTGGTGAGAAATTCAAATAAACTGTATGTCTGTATTTCTATTTTAATAACAGTAAAAAATAAGACATTATTCATTGATCTTGAAAAATACAATCTGAATAGACATACTTAAATATAAATATGTACACATCATCAATAGATACAAAATTTAAACAAAAGTTTATCTAATGATATAGGTACGTGTACGGTGTAATATATGAAAATGATTTTTTTTTAATGATCGGTCTACTAAAAGTTCATTTATTTTTTGTAGTGGAAAAGAAACTTTCTTAAAAATGTATAGAACATATTACAACTTATTTGTAGAGAATTTTCATTCATGCCAGTATTGACTAACCACTGCTGTCGTAGAACAGGATTATTTGGAAAATTGTAAAATATAGCAATACGAAAATAATAATATTTAGACTTAAATTTTATAGCTTGACCTGTGAGGATACTATTTGTGTTGTCATTCGTACTGTTCATATAATGATAATGGTTATATGAACAATATTTCGCCATCTTAACGCGGTACCAAAATTAAACACATGAAATTAATAAATGTCACAAGCTCAACTAGTCTGATAGCCATAACAGCGTACATATATCATAAAGTAGGGACAAGCAGTTACATTTTACAATTCAAATTTGTAAGCGCCAGCGCGAAATTGGCAGTAGCTAGCTTCTGCTTATATCCGTTCGGAGAGCAGCACTGTTTGTTTACAAAATAACAATTTTCTAACCACAAATTCTTTGGGATTCCAGCGATTTACTGTTTTTTCTAATAAAAATGTGTGACGATAAAGTAATTAAAAACATTTGTGCAGTGTGAACTTGTTTACAGACATATGCTCATAAAAATGTCTTTATTTAGATTTCCAAATGATTTTGAACGGTATGATTTCTTATAAATACACTGTTTTATGTAGATATTGCATGGATTTGGATTGTATATAAAAATAATCACAAATAAATATGTTTTTATCATTATATACATTCTTGTAGTTGTAAATAATGGGCTACATTATGTGAACGTTTTGATTTAATTAAACAAATGCAAGTTCCTTGTATAATTTATATTTGCGAGTGCGTGGGGTTCATTTTGAAGAAACAATGTTTAAAAACAGAAAAATTATTATCTGGCGACATGATTAATATTTTACTGTTTCTCTTTTATAATTTGTAATAATATAATTTTGTTTTTCAGTATCAAGCCTGTTCTTTTATTTTAATGAAATAATTATTTTAGTATACAGCTGCCTGCAGAAATGGAAATTTTGTCTAAATATTTTGATTTAAATTTAATCTGAAAAACGGTGGTTTTTTCCAATTTGAATTTCGTGCAATATTACTACACTCTTCGGAAATTCCTGCCCACGTTACTCAAGGTTATTCGATCTACACTTTGTCCCTACTTTGGTCATAACCACAAATTCAAATCATTATAGATGACACAATACTAGGACAATAGTAGGATAAGATCTATTCATTTAGCTTCGACAAGGCACGAAAATACTCGAGTAGACCAACAATCTCCTTCAAATTGCTTCACTGTTGTATGCACAGCAGAATAGCCCACGGGACTTCCAGATAAGTTCTATATTTCAGTGGCCTGTAAGCTGAATTATTATTATTTTACGTTAAGGCAAAGAGTTCAGCATCAATAATCCGTACCAAAAACCATTCAATATATAATAGTAGATACCGCTTCTGAAAAATGAAAAAATAATTAACATTAAGTGCTACCAACTGTATTGAAAGTTTACCAAACCATATGGTAGAAGTCCTTACAGCTCGGGGAAGCAACACACACCTTTACTTACTGAAAATAATTCATACCTTAGCTATAAAACTTAATTAATAAGGAAAAAGAAATTTGCTACTTTTATTCATTTTTCTGGTCACGAAATTTTCTTAATAAATAAAGATCAGTTATTCATATTTCACAAAAAAAAGCAACTAATAAACCCATATTTCGGTTCTTACTAGTTGACAATAATTTTTTTTTGGTCTCCGGTTTTTTTGAATTAAAAAATATATATCGAATGAGCCTAAAAAATATATACCATCCCATTTAAGAAACTATAACTTTATGTTATAGTTTGAGAAACAATCGTTTAATAAAAATCTGCAATAAGCGATTTACTACAACTTTTATTCGAATGATTTTCTTCTATTCCCGATAATAAAGAAAGTAATCGAGCTGATCACTTTTCTTGAAACACCCTGTACGCAATATTTATATCTTTGAAATCAGAAAAATATTCTCTATCTAGTGGACTAAAAAATTATATAGGCACTGGTTGTTTTAAAAGAAACACCTGCATAATTACTTCTTTTATAATGCAGTCGGTGTCCGTAAATACTTGTTGCGTTAATTGATTGCATATGGTTCTAAAAGCTCGAGTTCGAATCCAGATGGAGTTAAAAATTATTTAGAAATTTTTATCGCACAATACTGATCCTGCTCACTTTTACTAATTCAGAACGTCACGAATGATAAGCAGGGTGTAGATGGCCTCACAATATGTTGTTAATACCGAAATATGTGAAAAAAACATTGGTACGCTCAAAAATGGGTAATACACCGTGATGATTATTTTGTTAATTTTTTAAGGGAATAAGTAATAAAAAATATATATAAATATATTTTAGTACACTATATTTAACAATTATACTTATTTTTCTCTATAATCTTGATACAGTACAAAAACACCTGATGTATAATAATAATCATAAACCTTGTAAACATTTTACATTAAAATAAAATATGGGGAAATTATCTTATTAACGAAAATATTAACATGCAATATGAATTTTCAGCTTCATTGTATTTTTACACGCTATTTTGTAAATTATTTTAAAATTAGAACATAAAATTTTAAAAAGTATAACAATACAAATACTTGCGAAATTATTATACAATACATATAAATTAATAACATGCTATGTTCAAAATTAAATAAAAATAAATCATTATAAAAGGTGAACAGTAACATTAGAAATCAGTTGGAATGCTAGCAATCCGCTCCAGAAGATGCACAGAGTGTACTATATTTTGAAAATTTTGAATCGGTACTTCCATCACAAATATATTTTCCTATAAAAATTATAAAACGAGAGTAAAAATTTTTTAAAGTAAAATTAAATATAATATACCTGAAATAAATCTTCTTTTAACTAAAGATAATCTATAACCAGATCCTATTAGCTGAAAATCTATCCCAGATAGTGTAGTACCTTCACAGTTGAATTGTGTAGATATTGTGGATGGTGTACTTGGTCCTGCCTCTAAATCAAATCTAGCTCGCATTGAACCAATACCGTAATTTTCTGAATGTTGAGATAGCTCTGTATATTTCCATAATACTCGATTGCTTTCAGGGACCCTAGATATTTAACTCATTATTAGTTAATAATGGCACGTATTTAAGGGTTCAGTATTTTAATCTCTTTTGTTCAGTACAAATAATTGTTCAGTATTTCACATACTGGCTATAAAATTTAAATATGTAACCAAAAATAAAATGATATTTTTTTAAATATGGTGATTGTTCATTTCGTAATCAAATTAGACCAAACGTGTAAATACAAAAAATGTTAATAATTAAAAACTGCATCAAATGGACCTAAATTTATTGAATATGTTCTTGTCATGAGATAAACGTAAAATATCGGTCTTCAGGCTTTTTACAGTGTGCCATGCAAGACAAAACATACAAACAAATCATGGAGGTAGGAATAAATATAGAGGGAGTATATGCATTCGCTAGTGAAGCATCTTCCACCTCTACAATGTGTAACTATGTCAGTTGAAGTTACAAGGTTGTTGCTGTCAATTGTACAAAGTTAACCCTTGAACTGCAATATGTAAGTTTTCTTGTAATAATATTAAATTCTTCATTTAACATAGGTAATTATTTGCAGATTTTTTGTAACATGGTGATTTGTGATTTCAAATATTTAATTATATATTTGTGAACTATGTGGACAAACAAGTAACTATCATCGTGCTGTCAAGTTAAATAGCCTTGTGAAATTTGTGTTTTATATTAAAAATATGGGTAATAGGTGCGCGTATGGCCTCTGTAAGAGTGATTACAGGAATAAATATAAAAAATATGTGAGAGGAGTTAATTTTATTTCATTTCCCAAGTCGCTTTCATGATTTATACGTAACTACATCAAACGAAATGGTTCCGTGGAAGTAGTGGTATATGTGTCCGTAGTTAAATAGGTTTGATACGTTTTGGGATGGAAAATAGCCTCACTTTATATTTATATCAACTACCACACACATATTACATGAAACTGGGTAATATATTATCACTGCGTCCCGCATTCATACAATTTTGCATGAAAATGTTAAAACATATTGAGTTAGTATCAGAGCCGGATCTAGGCACAGGCAAACCTAGGCAGTTGCCTAGGGGCGCCAGTCAAGTTGGGGCGTCAGTCAAGTTGGGGCGTTTCAAAATCATAAACTTTTAAAGATCTTTATTAGTAAATTGAAATTCGTAAAATAGACCTTACTGAAATCTTACATGTCATATAATTTACATGTGAAATTGTGCCTGAAATGTGTTTATAAATTTAGGTATGGTCGTTCCACGAAATCAATCGATTTACGTCAGCAGTTAGGACGATTTTACTTGGCGAGTAGAAGTAATAATGATTTCTCTGCGGTTAGGGAAAAGTTATAAAAACCATAGGCGCGCCAGAAAAAATTTCTATTTCATGAATGTACAAACATTACAGAAAATAATAATAATAATAAATTTATTTATTTATTACATTTAACAAAAAAGAATACAACAATATCAGGTACGAAATGCAGATCAAAAAAAAAAACATAATATGTACATTGCACTGTATAAATACCGAGTGTTTCTATACGTATGGATCAAACTTTAAGGGATGATAATAGACTCAAAAAACTTTAATACGCAAAGTCCAGTTCTCAAAAAAAAAACAGCTGATTGTCATATTTTGAGAAATTTTTGGAAAATTAGAAACAGATACGAGAAGACCTCTTAGAGATAAACAAAAATGAATATATTGGAAACATAAATTCTTTATTATTGGCTTCTGAATCACAAGCCTCAATAACTTTGGAAATAATTTCCCTTCCATCACCACATAACTTTGTTCAATTTACCCAAGCAACACAACATCGACGTGTCGATGGATGACGTTTAGGCGACGTGACAAAAAAATATTATTTTAGTATATTTGATAATTACCTTACGGTTCTTGAACCTGAAAACAATGATAAAAGTTTAAAAAAAAATTGTAAAATGTACTAAATCTTCCTTGAATATTGTGTCACGTATGTAATCTTCGTCTATGTAACGTCTATAAACGACGTCAAATTTTCGTCGTTAACACGTTGATCGACCCACGCATAATCGTTTTTGTAACGTCAACAAATTGCGTCACATATCCGTCGATATCGCGTCTTGGATGCTTGGGTAACCATTATATTAAAATTTTCAAACACTCAAAACAGATTCTGACTTTAAACTGAATGTTAATTATTAGCAGACAGGTATTTTAAGCTTCTACTTTAATACCTGCTAGCTGGAAGACAGGTATTGATATTATTCGTATAATAATCGCATTGCATAATTTATACAAGGGTTTTTCTTGTTATTTGTGTTTAAATCTTAGTCGTTACAGAGAATAAGCAGATTTTAGCTTACATTATAATGTAAATTACAATACGAGTTTACTACTAAGCTACAAATATATGTTATATGTAAAATGTGAAATAAATATTAAAAAAATTGAATTATTTGTAGTTTTCTTATTTTCAGTAAGAAAATTTATGCACGCCTATGTACAAACAGAACTGTTTGAATATAAGTGTAATAAAGAATCCGCTTTGAAAGGTTTTTCTATTGGGTTAACCCCCCAATAGTTGTAAAATCACTATTCCACTTTTAACGCAGTGCGGTATCCAAGAAAAATTATATATTTAACAAGACGCATCGTAGGAATGGTGAACCGATCTACATACCAATCCCTTGCCAAGTAAAATCGTCCTAATTATAAATTAATATAGGCTTGATTACAACAAAGATAATTTGATTACAATAATGAAAATGACTACCTTATGCAAAAGAGAGATTATAATTATTGTCACAGTATATTGTTAAAATTTGGAATTTTTTGCTTTCAATTTTTTTCATAGAGTGTTAATCAGGGGGTCCCACAAAATATTTCGCATAGGGGCCCAAGAGTTCTCAGTTTGCTATATATGTGTAACGATTATGTGCTATAAAAATTACTTCATTTATACAATATAGCGGTAAAAAAGGACCATTATTATATTTTCCTATTTCAAAATACGCTATCAAATTAACCATAATTCCTGACTTTTGCCGAGATAACGCCTTTGGCATGGTTTCCGTACTCAAATTATCCAAATTGTCACAAAAATATTACAAATCTCTTTTTCGTTAAAGACGCCGATTTCAATCTTACCAATAGGAGCATAAAAAAGAAAAGTAGGTATATTTAAAAGACTCTCATCGAATAATGTATAATTAACTGTTATATTTCATAACGTGCATACTAAACGTAAATTTAATTGTCAATTTTAAAATAATTTATATTTTCCGAAAACATTTTAGACGTTTGGGGATTTTTAGTTTCTCATATTTTTCAAAAGTTGACGAACTGAATCGGTTGATATCGTATTTAAGTTATTTTTTTGTAATAATATAAATATGTTTATTTGAATTTATTATAACCAATTTTACTTTCTCTTAAATTTTTAATTTTTTCTACTATGTGGGGGGGGAGGGCGTATTAATATTTTTTCTGCCTAGGGGCAAAATTAAGCCAAATCCGGTACTGGTTAGTATAAATAACCAGTAACTAACCTGAACTAACCTTAAAATAAGAACGCTCTTTTTCCGCGTTTTTTTCAGACCACGATACTCTAACCATCTTTTTAGTTCATTCACCGAATAATCTTCAATATTATTCTTTTTTATTTTCACGCCTGTCCACATAGTTTAAGATTTCACCGCAAATGACGCACTTTGTGACGTCACGATCGGAATCCCGTATTACAAGGAGCTACAGTACCTGCGTCCGTTCCCACCGTGCTTCACTCCCCTTGCCCATAGTTCAAATTTATGCTCTCTGCATATTTATTCCATTCCTACCTCCATGATTCAAATAGTCGTATTGTTTGACGTTGACAGATAAAAGTTTATTATTTGATATTTAATTGTTAAGACATTATTGCACTGCGGTTTTTCTGCGATGGTAAATGTATCTTTGATTACTCATCTGTCAAACTCAAGCAATACAACTGTTTATCATTTTGTGCTTGTGTAATGGTCTTTTGTGAACGAAACGCATATAAACAATAATTAATTCTAAACATTTTTTTGTATTGACACTTTTGGTGTAATTTAATTAGGGAAGCAACAATCATCATATTAAAAAAATACCATTGTATTTCCTATGTTACATATTTCAATTCTACATACGGTATTGGGCACGGAAGATCACGTGACCTATCATATGTTTTGTCCCTTTCTCACTTCAGACTCGATCTTCAGCTCTGTCCCATGCTAATTTCAGACTGTACTTTCGAGGCAGTGCGCATGCGTCAGTCTGAATAGCTGTCATATTTTTCTAGAGGTAAATTTTAAGAATGAGTTTGCGCAAGCGTGGAATTTGTTGCCATTTTGTTATTTGGCGGTTCTTATGTATATAGCGATTGATTGTGTTATTGTTATTCATTGTAATGTCTTATTATTTGTTTCTTGTTGTTATCTTTGTTGTCATTTCTTTTATTGTTATTTTCTGTTGTTTATGATTGTTGTCATTCTTTTTCAAGCGATGCCAGTGCGTTGTTGGGTGCAAGTTTGTCGTCAGACTATAATATAAAACTGTTTGCTACCCCATCAAGCACCGATTATCGATGTAATATTTAAAACCTAATAATATTTGAACATAAGTAACAAGTGACAATCTGTATAGGTGTGGTAGGTAGGTTACATGTAAAAAACAAGAGAGACGTCGTCTGTGGCTCGTGGCCGTTTATGTTTATGAGAATATCACTTGCTGACATATTATCGATTACTTAGATTTGATAGTAGGTCGTTGTGAAGCCCTAAAATTTATAAATTGTCAATTTACTGGTGGTAATATTTGCTTTTTAAGCAAGAATGAAAACTAAAAGCATCCTGATCGTAATACTTATGAATATACATATGATCACATTGTTATCTTCCATTATATTATATTATTGAAGAATTCAATAAAAACCTATTTGATTCTTATAGTCTTCATTTTATTCTCATTTGATATCTTACTAGAAATGTGACAGCTATTCAAACTGACGCATGCGCACTGCGTCGAAAGTACAGACTGAAGTTAGCATGGGACAGAGCTGAAGATCGAGTCTGAAGTGAGAAAGGGACAAAACATATGATAGGTCACGTGATCTTCCGTGTTCTATATTATTCGTTCAGTAAAAATATTTTTTGTTTAATGACATGTTTGTTCAGTATAAATTTCTTTGTTATTTTTATTCAGTATATATTAATTTTTGTTCATTATTTATTTTTGTTTAACATTTATTTTGCTCGGGCAAGGGACTATAGAGCCCGTGCATGTGACGTCACGGATATTTAAAAATGGCAGCCTGGTGGACCAACAAACCAGACTGACATATAGGAATACGTTTAAAAGGCCATAATTTTGTGCTATGATTTGATATTTCAAACAAGTGACGGTAGTGACGGATTATCAATTTATAGATTTGCATCAAAAACAGATTTTGAAGGTAGAATTATAGCTTTAGGAAGCTAAGATGGTTAGGTACGGTAATGAGAAGTGATCTTACGAAGCTAAAATAAGAATAAATATAATATTGTTGTTACTCTATTGTAGATATTTATTAAGTATTTTGTCTGATGCGTAATATATTACCTACAAATAATATTAAACTAAAATACGCCATTATAATATAAATGAACGTAGCCTGTAGGCATCATGTTTTAGTAATTAATTAGTATGTTAAAAAATAGGACAATAAAAGTGTTTTTATACAGATATTAAAAATTTAATAAAATTATATTAAGAGTATTCACATTGTCAGCTAGCTATACAATCACAGTGATCACAGTTTGTAAATCATACAAGATACTTATAAGATGTTTGCTAGTAACTTTTGGGAATTGTAAATCTGTAATCAGCCAAAAAATTTGATAGTTATAATTTTTAATGCACTAAATCATATTACTAATATACCTTGTCATTCACGTCGATAGTCGATGTCTTTCATTCTCAACACTGGATAGATATGACTGATCCACAACGAAACTCATTATATACGCCTCTAAATTTGTATATGCTTTAAATACTTGTAATATATATGAACTTCTCCTATGCTCAAAGCACACTACAATATCTAAATATAAGGTTATGAGAAATTTTCCGGGCCTAAACATTGTATTCATGTCAATACGACATGGATCTACGTTATAATTATCAATAAAAGATACGTATTTTGAACATTTTCCGGGAGAAAATAGTAATGTTGAAGTCAGAAGTCAGTTGAGCCATAGTAATACACCAATCCCACAAATATTATGAACAACAACTGAAAACGCACAAAAAAGCATATAAACGGCTAAACATCCACCAAACTCAATGTAAACAAAGGCACTTAAAAGGTTTGTTGGCCCACCAGGCTGGCGGGTTGCCTAGTTCCAACCACGCGATGCACGCGCCCTATACTGTTGCGACATTTGTATAACCTCAATAGGGATTGTGATCATAACAAAATTTTAATATATGGCTCATAAAATATATAAAAATTAACCACTGTAGCTTATTATAATAATAAAAATTATATCGTAGAAAGACTATTTTGACCTTAGGGATTAAGGATAAATTAGATAAACAACGAAGAAAGAATTTGTAAAGAATTCATAGACCCCGCAGGGATTTAAACCCTGGACCTTCTCAATAGTCTATTTATACGATTAAAAATTTATATATGGATCACAAACAGTTCTTATCAATGTTTAAAATATAAAAATTATAATTATTTGTAATTGAATTTTTAGGATAAGGGATAGGGTAACGTTGGTATGGTTTGAGTTTATATATCTACCGCTATCAACCGCTATGGCATATTGTCTGTCTTTGGCTACTACGCTCAGGCCATAGTGACGTCACTGTACACTAATATATATATATATATATATATATATATATATATATATATATATATATATATATATATATATATATATATATAGATGGTGACCACGACCCCGGAACACAGGACTTTACATGTAAAATCATACTTTTGTAATTTCCTGCTTCCCTAATTATTTTAGGTAAAAAAAGCTTCAAATAAAAGTTATATAGCTTAAAATTCTGCATCTGAATCAATACGCAAAATTAATTTTTCATGCTCTATAACGGCAGAAATTAGGTATGAAAATGTCGAAAATCACCCCAAAAATAGCGATAGCCATGGATTTGAATCTAATAATTAACAAATGTTAGCTATGTATCTGTCAGTCTAGGTTATTTTAATTTTTATTATTATTTGTAATTTCTCTTAAAGTGAAGAATTATTTATTTAAATTAATAAATAATTGTTCACTTGTACAAATACTACAAATAATACCTAATAAAAATATATCAACCTAACTTGACAGGTAAAGCGTCGAACATTTGTTAATTTATTTGTTTCAATTCTATGGCTATCGCTATTTTTGGTGTGATTTTAGACATTTTCATCCTAATTTCTGCCGTTACAGAGCATGTTTATTAATTGCGTATTGATTCAGATGCAGAATTTTAAGCTATTCAACTTTTATTTGAAGTATTTTTACCTAAAATAATTACGGAAGCAGGAAATTACGAAAGTATGATTTTAAATGTTAAATTCCTATGTTCCGGAGTCGCGGTCACTACCCTAAATATATATATATATATATATATATATATATATATATATATATACCGGGTGTAGAAATGAAAAGTGGCGCATAGCGATTTCAATGTATTTTTTTAATACTGCTATATCTCTTTACCCATTCATTTTAGCGCAAAAAAACATTATAGGGTGATTTATACCGAGATTTTTTTTATCAGTGAACATGGGCGTATGTCATTACCATAGTTACATTTAAAATGATTGACAGAAATGTATTATCGAGTTTTTTTTAAAAAAAAATACTGCACATAGGGAGTTGTCAAAGTCATCAAACTATCATTTTTCAAAATGTTGTGTGAAGAAAAAGTACAAATCATAACATAGTATAAGTCCAATATGAGTCTAAGGCAAATTTCCGATTTATTTGCTGCTACTTTAATAAGCGATAGTTCAGCAACTATTACAAATATCTATAATGATTATAGAACTACAGATGCGTCAATAGACAGCATTAAAAAGATCAGAACAATTAATGTAATTAATAACAAAAAACATTAAATTATACAGTTAAATGAAAATAATACACTTTCGATATAATTAATAATAAGAAACATTAAATTACGTAAAAAGAATTTCTGAAATTGACACATGACCAGTTTGATGACTTTGACATCTCCCTATGTCCAGTTTAAAAAACACGCGATAATACATTGCTGTCAATCATTTTAAATGTAACTATAGTAAAGACATACGCCCATGTTCACTGGTAAAAAGAAACTCCCGCTACATAAAGATTTAGAGAATAAAATTCTGAATATCTGTGTATTAAAATTATTAAATTTTTCGCGTCTGATGTTTGAGTAAACTTAATTTAAAGGTGTGATAAAAGGGTTTAGTATACGATTATTTAAAACAATGCACGTCATGTATACTGTCAAACCAAGATATATCAAAAATAGATATTTAATAGTATATATACCGGGTGTAGAAATTAAAAGTGGCGTATAGTGATTTCAATGTTATTTTTTTAATACTGCTATATCCCCAAGTAACACAAATGACCTAAAATCGACGTCACTGTGACGTCCTAATTCACGTCATATAGTCGTTCTGAAGACGTCTCAGCGTGGAGCTGTGCGACGTCATTTTAAGACGTAGTTTCGACGTTATATTCAGACGTGGTTTAAACTCATTTTAAGACGTTGTTTAGACGACATTATAAGACTTGTTGAGACGTTATTTTAAGACGTTGTTTCTAGGTCATTTTTAGACGTTGTTTAGAAAAAAAAATAATCATAAAAAATTCAAATTAATTAAATAATGCATCTATCAATATTATACTATACATGTACCCTTATTTAACAGAAATGGAGATTCCAAAAATACACGAAAATTTAGCAAAATTTCCGGATCATATTGGATGCATTAGCAAAAATACAATTTTGTCCGGAAAATTATCAGTAACTATTCTTAGCAGATATTCAAATTTATATGTAACAATAATAGATAAAATAATAACTGTTTGTTATACATTAACGTATCTTTGGCCAGGAATAGTTCCTTTGGGAACTGTATAACCTTATTAGAATTATAAAGTAATTTAGTTTCAGAGTATTTATTTTTGTAATTATTATGAAATAAATAGTTAATTACTTAAATATGAGAAAATTTTGCTTTGCTTTGTTACTGGAATGTCTTGTTTTATATTTCCAACCAGTTCATGTTTTGATTTTAAAATAGAAAAAAAAATTCTTCTAATATGGCCATTGTTTTAAGTTGATGGATTTAGCCACCTGATAATTTTCACCTGTTACTATTATGGATTACAATGTCGTCAATTCAGTCACAACATAAGCTGCTACAAAATACATTTATGCCTTTTTCATATGCTGTTTACGTTTACGAAAATTTTTCGATAAATTTCTGAAAACGGTGTCTACAAAAGAATAAGTATAATTTCAAAAATGTTACATTTTACATACCTTTACCATAACAAAACAAAAACATTGGTACAAATATTATCGTTTGGTTTTTTGTAACCTAACCCCACTTCTAAATTGATACTTAGGCGCAAAATTCAAACTCAGTTCATAACGCTGAGAACATATTTTCAATCCCCGTGTATTTCTTACCAAGGAAATTTTTGCTCAACTTTAAAGGCCGAAAAGTCTCATAAAAGTAAATCTCTTATCCCCAGATTCGTACAATAATATTCACATGAACTCTGCACAGTTTATAATTATTTAAATAATAATACAACACTACAAAATTTATTGAACGTATGTCCTAGTTTGATCGTGCATGCTTCATCTTCTATTGTGCTGTCCTATTTACTGGTGGGTCAACGACATACGGTATCCTTGCTTGCACCAAGCATTTTAATTTTTAATAATTTTCTTACTTTACCTTTTCTACAGGTTTAAACTGTTGTAATCTATTACTGAATAAACAAACTATCGAGCTGTTTATTTTCTTTTACAAAATATCTTTTTTTTGTCTGTAAAATTAAACTCCTATATGAAACCTATACTAGGGAATTCAAACTATAAACTCGCGCCAAAGACAAATTCTTTTCTGGTCTATTTATTTTTTATTTTACGACTTATTAATTTCAGCGGAAAGTTGTAAATACAAAACTCGAAAATCCCTTTATACATTTTCTTTTAATAACATTTCTTGAAAGATTTAAAATTTACTTTTAAAGCACTATTAGATTTTGTTTAAAATGTTAAAAATTAAAATTTCCAATATATAATATACTTTGATTTTTGTACCACAAATATAACATATATAAATAATTGTTTCTTTTTCACAGTCATATGCATATAAATGTAAATATGTTTTAAATAAATAAAACATAAATATCATCACGGCTTATCCATTTCGGTGACGATGACGGATAACCATAATTAAATAAAAATGTATATTAAATTTGCTTTATATATTACATTTGTTAAAATTTTAGAAATTATTGTTTATATTATTGCATTAAGAAAAAATAAAATATCAGTTTGATATTTAAATAAAAATAATATACACCTTCGTGTGTTATAAACAATTATAAGTTGCCAAATTAAATAATTTTAGAATTTGAATATGGATTTTTAATCATATTAAAAATAATTGAAAAATAATCGTCGCAAAGACGTCAAATTAGACGTATGACAAAGGTTTAAATAGACCTAATTATGACCATATAAAGTCGTCATATGGTCGTCATAGCGACCACTAATCTGACGTCTAAATATTTCAGACTAAAAATCAACGTCGCAGTGTCGTCGCATAGACGTCAAATTAGACGTCTAAATAGTCCTATTTCAGACTAATAATCAACGTCGCAGTGCCGTCGCATCCACGTCAAATCAGACGGCCGCATATGTCTTAAATTCAACCTATAATTGAGGTCACTTTTTGGTCGACCGTCGGTCAGTGCTACTTGGGTCTCTATACCTATTCATTATAGCGGAAAATCGAAATAAAAATATTCACTTTGATATTTGTTGTACAATCTCCGAACAAAATGAGTTTATACCTAAAAGAAATTATACGAGTACAACAAATAAAAAATGTTAAAGTGAATATTTTATTCAGATTACTTGTTTCATTTTTCAAGGCACTCTAACAATTTTTCTAAAAGAACATTAAATTGTATTTAATTAATAACTCGTGAAATATGAATGATTATGTTAGTAAGTCGCCTTTATGGGATGCTATTTTAATTTCTCAACAACTTATTTTCTTACTTTTTTTTCGCTATAATGAATAGGTAACGAGATATAGCAGTATTAAAAAAATAACATTAAAATCTCTATACGCCACTCTTCATTTCTACACCCGGTATGTATATATATACAGGGTGTAAATGAAATAAGTGCATTAAATTTAACCAGTATTGTAACTCGTCGAGAACAACAATATTTTTTAATAACTTTTTTTTCTAAGTCTTTTAGATTGAGTTAAAATTCTTTAAAGATTTACTGCATATTTCGCTACCCGCCCATGGAGAACAAATGGCTGCTGCCGTATTCAAGTGGGATACAAACAGTTCAAAAATTGTCGGTTATCGGTTACACTTGCAGTCACAGTAATTAATAAACGAATCAACGGAAATAACATTTATTATTAATTCATTCGTAATAGTACAATTTTTAAAATAAAGAAATTTAAATTTTGGATAACAAAATTATAAAGTTGTGTATTAAACCAGGCTTTAATCACCTGTGAATAGAGGAAGACAAGGAGCAACGAAGGGAGGAAGAGCAAAAGCATAGTTATTAGGTTATGAGATGATTATTTATCGTCGACAAATCATAATAGTTTAAATACGTTATTCAAAAAATATAAGTACAAACTTTTGTCCATTTAAACGAGGTACATGAGTACCAATAATTAGTCGTCCATTTATTGTTCCCGCTCAAACATTTTTTAATGAAAATTTTTACAGCATTTTCGTCTGTTGAAATACACCTTCCCAAGTAAATTTAGTCTCATTAATGAACATTATGAGCCATTCCCAAAATTGAAGTCTGCTGAAAACATTGATCTTTTTGCACATGATATGGATACAACTGTTGCTTTATTTAAAATTGTCATATGTGACACTTCGTATTGTGATAAAGATGTACAAGATTAACAAATATGCGAATATTAGGAACAGTATGATTTGGAAACGCTCCGTCTAAATGCGTTGGCAACTTTATAATACTGTCTTTATATCAACCACAAATTAAAATGTAGTAAAGATACGAATAAATAAATAAACCATATGTAAGTAATTAGAATATCTGTGTACTCGCTATTTGTAAACGTAAGCATTTTGACACAATTTTACCTGATAAACAAGTTTATTACTAATGTCAAAATATAATTGCAACAACTGACAAAACTGTCAATTGCTAAAACAAAATTTTTCATAGCTATTGCTACTGCATTCAATTATTAGAAAAATACGTGGAACGACTCGTCAATTTACGGGGTGGTAAAAATGCTAAAAAAATATGCGATTTCGAGAAAAAGTTATTAAGAAATATTGTTGCTCTCGTCAAGTTACATTACTCGTTAAATTTTATTTCATTTACACCCTATATATATATATATATATATATATATATATATATATATATATATATATATATATATATATATATATATATATATATATATATATATATATATATATATATATATATATATATACTATTAAATATCTATTTTTGATATGTCTTGGTTTGACAGTATACATGACGTTCATTTTTTAAATAATCGAATAATCGTATACTAAACCCTTTTTATCACACCTTTAAATTAAGTTTACTCGAACTTCAGACGCGATAAATTTAATAATTTTAATACACAGATATTCAGAATTTTATTCTCTAAATCTTTATGTACCGGAAGTTTCTTTTTACCACTAAACATGGGCGTATGTCTTTACCATAGTTACATTTAAATTTATTGACAGCATTGTATTATCGCGTGTTTTTTAAACTGGATATAGGGAGTTGTCAAAGTCATCAAACAGGTCAGGTGTCAATTTCAAAAATTCTTTTTATATAACTTAATGTTTCTTATTATTAATTATATCGAAAGTGTATTATTTTCATTTAACTATATAATTTAATGATTTTTATTATTACATTAATTGTTCTGATTTTTTTTAATGCTGTCTATTGACGCATCTGTAGTTCTATAATTATTATAGATATTTGTAATAGTTGCTGAACTATCGCTTATTAAAGTAGCAGCAAATAAATCGGAAACTTGCCTTAAGACTCATATTGGACTTATACCATGTTATGATTTGTACTTTTTCTTCATACAACATTTTGAAAAATGATAGTTTCATGACTTTGACAACGCCCTATGTGCAGTGTTTTTTTTTAAAAAAAAAACGCAATAATACCTTTCTGTCAATCATTTTAAATGTAACTATGGTAATGACATACGCCCATGTTCACTGATAAAAAAAAATCTCGGTATAAATCACCCTATAATGTTTTACGGGACAGATAGTAATTGTAAAATGTTAAACGCATATGTCACGGATCCTCATGTTCAGTCTGTATATAAAAATCAAATTTAGTCTATATCCCATTTTAAAATTAATGCGATTATGAGGATTATTAGTTTATATGGGCCTCGGTGTTTTCAAAGTCGATTCCCGATGAGTGGTTTGGAGAATCAATGAAAACCTAAAGACGACTCTTGGCGTCACGACATCGGTGTTTTTGAGTACTCGTAGAAGTCGTTGCCCGATGAGTGGTTTTGAGAATCAATGAAAATTAAATAACGACGACTGGTCTCGGTTGGAGTGCTAATTCCCAATATAAGATTATATGTATATGTATACTAATATTGAACGTTTCATTTTAATACTGAACATTTTTTTCATTTATTGATCATTTAAAATTTATAGTGAATAAGTATTACTTTACTAAACATTCATTTTTTATACTGAACATTTATGAAAAATATTGACCATTTAACAATTATTACTACACAATACAATAAATTATAAGCCTTACCACTGAGAGACTGGTTTAGATTGCATACTTTTTACTCCACCATCAACAGGAACTGCTACAAGTACGTTCAACAAAGGTGATGGGGAGCTCATTGCGTGAGAATTATACTTGTAATCAATTTTCAGATCAGTATGGTTTATTTCACATTTCCAATAAGCCACTAGTTGAAATGGGCAAGAATTTGCTCCTGGCTTAGCTTTGACCTAAAGATATAAATTTCATTTTTAAGATAATGTAATACGTAACAACGAAAACAAAATTACCTGATATTTTAAAATATCTACATTAAAATAAGAAGCTCCAGGATTTTGCTCAGATTGACGTTTCAAAAGAGCACTTAATGCAGACATATTAAATTCCAACACTAAATTGTCATTACCAGATTGCAATGTATCACTAAAAAATATACACATAAATTACATGATGAATATTAAAAATGTTATTTATTCACACATACATATGTAGGTAGCACAACATATTCATACATGTTCGACAAAGTGTGTTATACAGTAGTTTATATAATTTATATATATATATATATATATATATATATATATATATATATATATATATATATATATATATATATATATTTAACGTGTGAGCCCCGCTGCTACAAGCGTCTATTTATACCGATGACGCAATCGCGCTAGCAGCCGAAATACGTAAAGAAACAAGTCGCGACGTGTTTAATTACTTCCAGTCGCCTGAACTTCATGTTCATTATTATTATGCGGTCGAATATTCTCGAGCTCTCTGGAAGTTAATTACAGCTGTATAAAAGGGACGCAGCTATGCTCGAGAGTTAGTTACATAGGGAGAGTCATATAGTTCTATCTATATATATATATGGTTATAGTTAGTAAAATGTTTCCGGGTATCAAATAAAATTTGTCGGCTTATAAAGAATCAGTGTTTGAAATTTCTTTCTACAAATTATGACAGTTGATTAAAGCAGGAATTGAAAAAGGATTACTAATTACTTTGCAACTAGATTTTTGCTTAGGCTCTTTTATCTATAAAATTGAATGTGCTTTACTGTTTTAAATATTTACGATTTCTAGTCACCTGAAATAAACAGAAGAAAATTATTATTATTTAAACCAGGCGTATCTAAAATTAAAATAGGGGATTCCACCATTTTTTTTATAATTTCATCAGAAAGTATAAGTAAAACTAAGGCTATTGGTGAAAATCCGGTGAAAAATTCCTATTAATAAGCGAGTTATGGTCCCCTGAAGTTTGAAAATATAGATGTGACGTCACGAATATAAGTTTTTATATAAAACTGTTTTCTTCATGGATCTAAAATGTTCTTGAAATGTATGCTAATTTTAAATTATACTTATAAAAAAACAAATTAATATTGTAACACTGTAAAAGTCTACATGCTTTATAATTGCAAGTATATCAAAATTATTAAGTTTAATGCAAGAAATTTATATTCAAATAAAAAATGTTTGAGAATTGCAGTACTGGACTGGTAGCCACGTGTCCGCTATTTGAATTTGTCTACTTCCATTGGTAGTAGACTCCACCCCCTAACTCGGTATTCGTTATATATTTATAGGTGGTCTTTGAGTCGCCAATCAAAATAATAATAATAATAATAATAATATATATATATATATATATATATATATATATATATATATATATATATATATATAGATTTCATATGAGTGACGAGCTGCTAAAACAATTCCGAAGTATTTCAATTATATCATTTTATTTCTTTATTAATATTCATTATTAAGCATCTACTTTCATTATTTTTTACTAATTTCTCTTAATTCGATTGAGCTGGAATCCCCTATTGTGAAGAAACCAAATACGTAATAAAAAATGTAAAAACAGTTGTGTGTGTAACTCTTAACAACATTCCACATTACAGAATTTGCCGTAAAATGAACAGGAGAGCAGGCAATTGCATAAAACTAACATTCCATGTTAAGAGGCTGCTGCTCGAAATGTGTCTTTTTCTCCATAGTCCTGTGACTTTATTATAAATAATAAATTATTGAAATTTGGCATGATGAATAATGAAGGTTGACTTTAGTTCGCTACAGAGGCTTTTTTAAAAAATAATTTAAAATAAATTAGTAATATGGTATTAAAATAGGTCATTTTGACGATATTTACTAATTTCGTAACAATGTGGAGACTGTATTATTGTACCGATTAAGTTCTACTTTTGCACACGATCTAAGCAAACCTGTAAAAAGTTCGCTACGGAGCTAAATTTGTATTATTATTAATTATAACAAAATAAATTAAGTTTCAAATTCTTAATTTTAAAGTATATTTTTTTATGGTTTGGATTACGAAATTTTGAAATGTGACTTAATAACTTATTAATATATGCTGTTTAAAAAAGATTTCAATTTAGAAAATGATAATTTATTAATGTGATATAATGTTATTACAATTTAAAATTAATTAAATTTTAGTGTGTAATTTCCTTACTAGATGTCTCTCGCAGACAATTCACGGACGGGTACGTCCCAGTTTTAACGTCTATTTTGTGATTGGTTTAGCATCCCCCCTTACTTCTTCCCTTGCTTCCAACCCCTCTTACTTCTTCCCATGCTTCCATCGCAGAAAGTAGCAAACGTTTTAGATCCTGCATTTATTTCAATTTGAAATATTTTCCAAAATATACAAGTGTTTACGGTTTTTTTATTTTTTAATGGATGATACTACAGATCAAAAGATGTAAAAATTCTCAGATCGAACTACTTCAAGGTAAGAAATTCAAATGTTTGTAATTGACCCATAAATGTCACTGTCAAAAATATTTGTATGCCACTATCAAAAAAAATTGTACATCATTATGAAGATTATGAAAATAAAAAAAGGCAACAACGCAAAAGAATATACGTAAAAAAGAATACAAAAGGAATTTGCGAAAAAATGACGAATATAAAAAAAGAAAAGGAAAGTAGAAAAAGAAAATTACAGGATATTGAATATAAAAAAATGTATGTATTGTACATAATTTATATTAAAATATCCCATAGATTTTGCAAATATATGTGAGAATTATTTTGTAGTGAGAATACATATATGTATTTGTATTTTATGCGTACAACCAGGTAAAATATCTGGCGAGAGGTTATGTGTTGGCCAGATTTTTACTAATAAAATATTACAAACATTGCAAAAATACACAAAAAAGTTACTCTTGCTACAACTTGATAAAAGCAGTAGTTCTTTAGTTATTTAAATTTTTTAAAAATCAGTGTCTAATAAAATAAAAAATAGGTACAAACTAGTTACTGATTAAATTCATATAAATTCATTCTTGGACGCACAACTATACCATTACCGTTGCAAATATTCATAACGAAACACCAAATCTGCATTTTCATCAGCACGAAACTTTTTCATTTTTTTGTTAATCAATAGAGAAATTTATCAATAAGATAAAAAACAGTACTTATAAACAGATTTTGTTCTTATTTCTTTGTTCTCTTTTCTGAGGCTATAAGGTAACTTGATTTTATTTGAACTGTAAAGAGGCTGCTGCTCGAAATTAAATTTTTTCAGACTAATTTTTTGTGAAAAAGTGTAAAATAAATTAGTAATATGTATTAAAATATGTCAATTTATCGACATGAGCCAGATTAGAATAAGCGTATTTCCCTTGTAGTAGTCAGTCAGTTATCAGTAATAATTAAAGATACAAGTACAAGTATTTGATCGTTTTGCCGGAATCATGTCTAATTTTAAAAATGAACAGCGCATTAATCTGAAATTCTTTATAAAATTGAAAAAATCTCCGAGTAAGTGTTTGAAACTGTTGACAGATGTGTACGGACAAGAGAACGATGAAAACCGATAGAAGTTACATGGTGCCAAATCCGGCAAGTAAGGTGAATATTCCTATGCAATAATTTTCTCCTCAGCCAGAAACTGCTTTACAGCCAGTGCTTTGTGGGCAGGAACATTGTCCCGGTGTACAAGTACGACAGATATTGCAAGACCAATTAGGCATGGACGAAGTTTGTGCCAAAATGGTACCAGAAAACCTCAGCCAGGGACAGAAATATATCCGGAAACAGATTTGCAGTGAGGTTGCCTCTACAGAACCTGACTTGCCGAAAAAGATAATTAGATAAAACATAGATTTTCCAGTACCATCCGGAAACCAAGAAGCAATCAATGCACTGGAAAACTCCCACGTCACCGAGAATATTATCGGCAGATCGGTATTCTTAGCTACTATGAGAAAGAGAACGAAGGGACTTGATTCCTCGAAAGAATTTTCATTGTGTTAGTGGCAGAGTTACAATGATATATGTCACCTTCAATCAATATGTACACATAGGTACTATAAATTCTGAGAATAATATACTTGACGCATTTAATCTTGTGGTGGTATACTGCATGGTATAATGATCAAAAAACATTTCCTGCTATAAGCTACAGGCAGCTTTTTATTTAAATTTTAATTTAATTTTAATAAAAAAAACATTATGGTTATTCTGTTTTAGAGAAAAATGTCTATGATTTCTTTCTTTTAGCCTCTGAAATGTATAGCCGGAATGGTAATTCTGATTTTTAAACCGTTGTTGAGGAGTCATAAGGCTTGGACAGTGAAAGTGCTAGCCTGTAGCCAGTAGCCTGTCTCGCCCTTCAATATTTCGTAAATAGGGATGTATACTCTGTAGAAGTGGGGGTACTTGCCGGCCCAACCCAATGCATTCTTCGTCTCCCACGTCGCGGGCAAGCTTACCTCACCGTGAAAGTAACAGCAGCCTCTTAAATCCTATTGTTCACAACTAACCGCCACCACCCAGTATAACAGAAAAGTTGTTATCAATTATATACTCAAAAAGGGGAAGTACCTAATAATATGTATTCAACAACATACGTAATTATATAGAGGGATTAATACATATACTACACTGCTCAAAACATTGAAGGGGACAATTACTTTTGATGTAATTAAATACCTACCCATTTGGCGTTAGTGCTGTGTATAAACATCAATTACTACTACTAAACTTCGCTGCTCTAAGGATAATGGTAATAGTTTCGTATAAAAAATTTTAACTTTCAATTTGCTTTTTCTCAAACCTACAAATTTAGACATGAGACTTTTGCACTCACTATTGCATCAAGAGGCAGAAATACAAGCTATTGCAGTACCTAATGTTTATTGATTTTAAATTATTTAATTTTAAATAAAATTCAATAATAATGTTTACAAGGTCAAATTTTGTTTGAAATATATTAAGAAACATACGAATTTACTTAATAAACATCAAATTAAGAGAATTTATAATACGCTGCTGAAACAATTAAAAGGTCATTTTTTTCATAACTTTTGTTCCAAGATAACTAGAATGCCCAAATTGACAATTTAAGTTGGTTGTGTATTGTTTAAATATATGAACTTGTTTATTTGTTTTAATTTTGTCATTACCTGTCCATACTGGTATTATTCAAAACTCAGTCAAAACAAGAATGAAATTTAGTTTGTTTCGATATTTTGTTGAGCATTTACTGAAGTATGCAAGTAAAGTGTCGGTAAAATTTTAAGCTACGAATCAAAACAGAGGCTGCAGGAGACATTTACTCAAGTTGCAATATCTGACTCTGTAATTTTGCTCCAAAAAGGGCAAACACAGATTTATGCCGCTCGCCGTCTACGAATTTCTCAAGCAGTTATATGGAGGGCATGAAAGGGATACCAGGAGACCAGTCTTTTAAATAGGCGTATTGGGCAAGGTCGAGCAAGGACAACTGCCAATGAAGAAGACAGATATATATATATATATATATATATATATATATATATATATATATATATATACCGTGTGTCTATCTTAAAGGTGTACATAGGAGATTAACATGGGAAATCAGTTTTTTGCAATTTCCTGCTCGCCTAATTATTATAAGTAAAAACGCGTCAAATAAAAGTTTTAGGGCATAAAATTCTGCATCTAAATCAATAAACAGAATTACCTTTGCATGCTTTGTAACGACAGAAATTAAATATGAAAATGTCGAAAATTACGTTGAAAATATCGACAGCCATGGAATTGAACAAAAAATAAATAAATGCTTGACGTTTTATCAAATTGTCAGAAACGTCAAATGAGTTAACTTACGTTGTGACAGATAAAACGTCAAGCATTTATTTATTTTTTGTTCAATTCCATGGCTGTCGATATTTTCAACGTAATTTTCGAGATTTTCATAATTAATTTCTGTCGTTACAAAGCATGTAAAGGTAATTTTGTTTATTGGTTTAGATGCAGAATTTTATGCCCTAAAACTTTTATTTGACGCGTTTTTGCTTAAAATAATTAGGCGAGCAGGAAATTCCAAAAAACTGATTTCCCATGTTAATCTCCTATGTACACCTTTAAGATAGACACACGGTATATATATATATATATATATATATATATATATATATATATATATATATATATATATATATATATATATATATATATATATATATATATATATATATATATATATATATATATATATATATATATATATATATATATATATATATGTATATACGTATGCATCAAACTTAAAGGGATGATAATACAACTAAAAGTTTTTTTTAAATCTTTATTAACAATATAATATTTACAACTGGCCCTGTTCAGGCCAACCAGCAAATTGGTTATTTTTTATTTACATATCATTTGTGAGGTAAGCTCCCAATGGAGGTTCCTCTATATTTTAAATAAATAAAGATTGTATTTTGTCGTTTAATGTTACGTAAATTTGAGATCGAGAGGTTTGGTTCTCTTAAGTCTTCGGGGGTCTTCTTCGTTGTTTAGTAGGTTGAGCGCTAGTTCGTTTGGGTGGTCATATAGTTTGTTTTCGTAATTTATGGCGTATTTTCGTATTTTTTCATAGACATATGGGATCTTGAAGTCTTTATGTAGTGTGTGGTTATTGACGTACCAGGGGGGATTAATGATCAGTGTTTTGTTTTGGAACCTTTGTATAATACTTATGTTGGATTTTTTAGCGCAACCCCACAGTTGTATTCCGTAGGTCCATATGGGGACGATAACGGTTTTATATAGTAGTAATTTGTTTTCCAGTGTTGTGATTTGCGCCCCAAAAGCCAGTACATCTTTTTGATTTTCATGTCCAAGTGCTTTCTTTTAGCTTTGATGTGTTCTTGCCATGTCATTCTTTTGTCAAGGTGCATACCTAGATATGTTACTTTTTCTTTTGTTTCTAGTTCTTTGTTGTTTATTTTGACTCGTGGGCAAGTTACTTTTTTTTGGTGAATACTACATGCGTTGATTTATTTTCGTTGATTTTTATTCGCCATTTTGAAGCCCATTTCTCTATTTCATCTAGAGATCTTTGTAGTATTTCGGATGCATCTGTAGGATCCTCGCGTGTTGCAATTATCGCTGTGTCATCCGCGTAGGTAGCAGTTGTGACGTTTTCAGTGCTGGGTAGATCGGCTGTGAAAATCTGGTATAGGATAGGACCTAGGACGCTTCCTTGCGGTACGCCGGCGTTGATTTTGTAGATCTGAGATGAGGAGCCTTGGTGATTTACTTGGAAGTATCGGTCATTTAAGTACGATTTAAGTAGTATATAATATTGATCTGGTAAGGTGTTTTTAATTTTGTACAATAATCCAGTGTGCCACACTCGATCGAACGCCTGGCTTATGTCGATAAATGCTGCAGAACTTATTTTTCCGAGTTGTAGGCAGTTCTCTATTTCGTTTACTATTCTGTGGACCTGTTGGATGGTAGAGTGTTGCTCCCTAAATCCAAACTGGTGATTTGGGATCAGGTTTTCTTCTTCCAAGATTATTTTCAGCCTTTTGAGTAGTAATTTTTCGAAAAGTTTTGATAGGAGTGGGAGCAGAGATATAGGTCTATAAGATGAGGCTTGGTGAGTTGGTTTTCCCGGTTTGTGGATCATTATTATCTGTGCGAATTTCCATTGTACTAGGAAGTATAAAGTTCTCAGTATTGCGTTATAGATTTCGGTCACTAGCACGATGGTTTTCCTTGGGAGATATTTTAATATTGTTGAGTTTATGAGGTCATATCCTGGAGATTTGTTTGATATCTTTTTTTATTTCTTTGGGAGTGATGTGTCTGATAGGTAGGGATAGTTGCAGTGGGGATGTTAAATTTTCTTCAATGTTACTTTGTTCTTCAGATAGTGTAGTCTAGGTGAAAGGTTCGAAAACGTTAGAGAGGTATTTTGCGAATACCTGAGCCTTTTCCTTGTTCTCACTAACCCAAGAGCCGTCTTCTTTTGTAATTGGGGGGTTGTTCACTGTTGGTCTTTTTAGCTTTCTCGTCGCTTTCCAAAGGGAATAATCGTTCTCTGGGAGCGCGAAAGTCTTGGAAAGTGTCATTTTTTTATTTTTTGTATTAGCTTTGTGACTTCTTTCGAGATGTGGTTTAAATTGTTCTTGTCATTTGGCTGGCGGGTTTGTTGCCCGATCCGTCTTAATTTCCTTTTTTCCGCTATTTTATCTCGCAGGGCTTTGGGATAGTTGGGAGCGTAATCATTTTTGTTTTCAGAGTTAGGAGTAGAGTGCCATGCTGCCTTTTGTATTATTAGTATTGTTAGGTATTCAAAGGCTTCGTCAATATCGTCTGGTGTCTTTAAAGGAATTTGGAGATTAGTGTTTTCTTGTAGGTATTTTTGAAACAAGGTCCAATTCATTTTCTTGTTGCACAATTTTGGTTTTTTTACCTTCATTATGATGGTAGAACTCAAGGTGAGTATTACCGGTGAATGGTCCGAAATTAAATCATAGCCTGGCTCGATATTTGTATAGTTTTGGGAGATGTTATTTACAATGAAAAAATCAAGCAGGTCTGGTTGTTTGTTGAGGTCAGTGGGCCAGTATGTAGGTTTTCCAGTGCTGACATGGGTGTATCCTTTATCTAGTAGGGTTTTCCGTAAATCTGTTCCTTTTGGGTTTACTACTCTTGAACTCCAATGAGTATGTTTGGAATTGTAGTCACCTCCAGAGATAAATCTGCTTCCCAGTGAGTTGAAGTATTCTTCAAAGTCTTTCTTTTTGAGTGGGTGCTTAGGAGGACAGTATGCTGCTGAAATTGTAAGAGATCCGTGTACATCTTTTATTCTGATGCTTGTTGCTTGGAGATGTTCTTTATTAAATTCTTCTAATTCGATATGTTTAATAGTTTCGCGTATTAGTATTGCTGTACCCCCGTACGCTGTTCCATCGGAATGGTTGGTATTATAAGTTTTGTAGTTTCGGATACTGAAATAGTTTCTCTCTGTGAAATGAGTTTCACTTATTAGTAATATGTCAATTTTTTCTTGTGTGAGAAAGATTTCCACTTCATTTCGGCGTTGTGCCAGTCCGTTGGCATTCCAGAGTACAATTTTGGTTGCGCTAGACATTAGTTTTATTAACTAGTGACGTGAGGAGATTTATTATCATGGTGTTTTGCTGCATAAGCTGATTAAACATTGATTCGAATTTATTTAAAAATGTTACCATGTAGTTATTATTCTCTCTTTGGCTCTGTTGTTCTTTTACTTCTTGAGTGGGACTATTATGAGACGTTGCTTCTGCGAAACTTACATTTTGTCTTGCCTTGTAGGATTCGTAATTTCTTAGTTTTATTTGGTTCTGAAGTGGCTTGTTACTTATTTTTTGCAGTTCCCGGTAGACACTGCAGCCTTTATAGTTCGCCGGATGGGGACCGGAGCAGTGGATGCATAGTGCTGGTGTATCTTTGCTCTTGGTGCATTCTTTGGTCGGATGGTTTTCTGTACATTTAACACAGTAATATGGTTTTCTACAATATGCCTTGGTGTGGCCATATTCTTGGCATCTCTCGCATTGCGGCAGTTCTTTTTTCTTTCGTGGGGGTTCCACCGTGATTTTAGTGCCCAGTAAGTGTTTTAATTCGTAGATCTTTTTGTTATTTTCCCCTGGAGCTTGATCAACGAAAAACATAGGAAGAGGTCCTTTGCTTTTCCAGCTTTTAATGTTGATTACGTTTTTTATTTCAAAACCTTTTTCCTCTAGGGCTTCTTTTAGGTCTTCCGCAGGAACTGATTGATGGATATTTTTCACTACTACTCTGTAGGTTCTCTCTTGTCGTGGCTGGTAGGTGTGAAACGCCATTTTGTTTGTGTCTAGTAGACGTATTAGTTTTCTATATCCCTCTGACGTGTATGTGTTAACTTTTACTCCGTTGTTCGAATGTGTTTTGCAGATGAATTCTTTTGACTCTAAGACCGTTTTGAGGCTTTCTAACATTAGCCGAAAATTTGTGACGTCTTGTATAAATACTGGTGGTGCAGCAGGCTCATCGCTGAGGGGAATGTATCTATTTGTATTGTATATACAAGAAGTAATTATACTGTCAGTTCTATTATTTTTGTTGCTTCGTTTGTACGTCTTTTCTTGAGAGGGATCGGTTTCCTTTTCTCTGGCTCTTTTAGGCGTCTGTTTCTTTGTAATTGTTTGCCAAGGGAGTCCTCCAGGCGAAGTTTGCTCTGATGTGCTTGTTGACATGGGCGTCGGTGTTCGTGGTGTACGTAGACTAGAGTATATTTGAAACCTAGAGTGTAAAGTATTTGAAGCCATTGGGCTGGTTATGGGTGTATATTGTGTAGTTGTTATTGGTTGGGTGTACATTGGTGTAGTTGCCAGAGTTGTTGTTATGTTCGTTATAGTTGTCGTTACAAGGTTGAATCCACCGCTTGTTTGCTGCATAGCTGTTGTTTTTTGATATATTTCGCTTGTACTTAAAATTTATTTGCAACACAGTTGGCAGAACTGACTTAGCTCGCTTACACTGCGGCGCACGGACAAGCGCGCACACTTAAAACGTGCTGATTCACTGTCACTCACGCACTGCGTTTAATGTTTTTTAATAATTACACTTAGAATTCACTGACTTTAAGTATCAGAATTTTAACCGAAGTTAACTCTTTTGCTACTCTCTAGAGTTTGGAATAGTTTTTTATGATTTTATTTCAAAATTTAAAGTTTTAGCTTCGCTCAGTACAATGACATTACCGCGTTGCATTGTTGCCAACAGAACTGACAGCTAAAAGTAAGTCAAAAAGTCTTAATGGGGTTATACCACATTTTCCAATATAATTATTTTCCAAAAGTACTCTTAAAACTACTTACATAAATATATATTTCATGTCACATAGGTTTCTAGTTTTACAGAATTACTTTCAAATAACGCCACAATTTTGCGACCTTGAGTAGTCTCCCGTGCTGTGTGTACAAAATTATGACGTCACAACATCAGACTCAGAATGTTTATAAAGAAAATCATGAATGAAAAGTATAATAATATTAAATATTTTTGATAAATATATGCATATTAGGTAAATTTTTCATTTATGAATAAATAAATAAATATATAAGGGTTTTTGTTTATCTGTAAGAGGTTTTTTCATAATTTGTTTTTATTTTCCAAAAATTTCTCAAAATATGATAATGAGTTGATTTTTGGCTGATTTATTTTTGAGAATTGATCTTTTCGGATTGATACTTTTTGACTTATTTTTAGCTGTATTATCATTCTTTATGATCCATAAGTATAGAAACACTCTGTATACAAGATGATATTCAGATAATATTTCGTAAACTAATAAAGAATCAAATTTCAAATAAAAGTTATTCAGTATTACGTATTCTACACAGGGTATTTCTTTTAAAACAACCAGAGCTTTTTTGAGCGTACGAATGACTAAAGAAAAATGTTATATACAAAAAATAATCAAGAATAAGGGGCTAATTTATCAGTAATAAAAAAAAACAAAAATTGAAGTGGTTCTCAAACGGTAGAACTAAATAATATTTTTTAAATGGTAACCTATACAGACTGTTGATTTTAAGTGGTAGCCTATAGCTATCTCGAGAAGTATTAGGAGCTACGAAATCAGTTAAATTAACAAATCATTTCTATTTTATAAGACTACTTCATGAGCCCAACATTATTTTTTAGATCGGTGGTTTTCAAAATACTGGGAGCATCTTTCTTATTTTAAATGGCAACTATAACACGAGACCCTGTTGCCCTGACTATGTCCCTTTTGTGTTACCATAGTTATGGTATGACTAGCGAATGAAAGTTGACGTTTAAATTATTTTATAGATGTGGTTTCTTTTGAATCTCTAGAGAAGAATAGAATTGTACAAAATATTCAGGTATAAAATTTTTGCATGGACCCATTTAAATACTGGACTAGGAATGCACAGAAATACATTACTATGTCTTGCTTAAAATAGATGGCCGACTAGGGTACTTGAATATGAAAACAGGGGTGCGTTTAAAATATTTCGTTTATGTTGATTATAACAAAATATTTTGACCTTTAAACTATTTAGCTTGGCAATTCTTTGAAATAGGATTATTTTTAATTTCCTCCAACAGTAATTCCGACTCGAGGGTTGATTACGACGAACGAACCAGAATTTGCGGTATTAAATTTTTAAATACATCCCTGAATCCTCTTGTTTAGGTCATTTTAAATTTCTCCTGGTATTGAGTACAATTCTAAACTTCTGTAACGGAATACATAAGGGTCAGTTTTCTTACAAATCAAATATAGGGAAAAGTTTTCAAAAGAAACCACATCTATAAAATAATTTAAACGTCAACTTTTATTCGCTAGTCATACCATACTGTAATGTTTTTATTTATTTATTTTGGTGGTGTAAATATTAGACAATTATTATTAATTAAAATAAAGGTTTATTACTATAACTAAATATTTGAAGATAATTAAAAATAATTATTACTAACATTAAACAATTATTAAAAAACTAATTAAGACTAAACTATAATTAACTAGATAACACTAACACTATTTATTTATTTAGCCAATTAACACTAATATTTATTTCCACGATATTACTAATTATTTATTTCCACTATTTATATCACGTTCAACTGTGCGCCTACCAACATCCACAGCGTCTATATACTCAACTGACTCAACAACGTCGGTATATTCAACTGCTAGGACAGAAGTCACCTCTTTCACCACACTATCTGTCTATTTATGTAACTCTCTGTCTAACTTCCACAGCCTCAGTATCACCGACTGTCCGTATGCAACAAATCTTCAACATCACTGCCGAGTATTCACTTCCACTTGCCGTTACTGTCCCCGTATACCTAGCCTCCCAATAGACCATTTCAAAAATTCAATGCGCATGTGCAAACTTTAGACAAAGATAACAAAAGTTAGTGCCTCAGACTAAACATAATTAGACGCCGCATTGCCTATACTGCGCAATGGTTTGTTGTGATGCCATTCCTTCCCACGGTCAGGGGTTAGGTGAGGATAGGAGGGAATGCGGCGTTTGTTTTGTACAGCGTGTTGCCTGCCTAGTTTGTTATTATTATTCTACGTTCAAATAAGGTTCGAATGTGATTTTGTAAGGTTAGGTGCGGTGAAGTTTACGTTTTGCGTATATTTTTTGTTTAAAGCGTAAATGATTCAGCATGGTTCATTATTGTTTAATATGTGATGAACTATCAAATGTCAAAAAGCTCCATAGAAGCTTCCATCGGTAAGTTTTCCTATAAATATATATATATATATATATATATATATATATATATATATATATATATATATATATCTGTTAATTACTACAAAAGATTGTGTAGGTTGCCAAAGGATACAGATAAAAAAGACGAATGGTTGAATATAATACATCAACAAGGCATTATTTTGAAACGGGTCCCGTCGAAATATTCTTTAGTCTGTTCTCGGCATTTTGAAGAGTCTAGTTTCCCTGGTAATCGACTACAAAAAAATGCGGTTCCAACTATCTTCGATTTACCAAATATTTCTTCAATAAGGAAACAAATACAGAATAAGTAAGTACTTGAAATTGAAATTAACATTCGAAAATAAATGAAACAAAATAAATGTTTTCAGAATGAAGACCCAGGAGACAAAAGTTTCGACCGATATTTTCCCTGTTGCTTCACCATCTAGGTGTGTAAACTTGCAATTATTTTTGATTAGAATGAAATTTAATAAATTGTTTATACATGTAGGACTGCAATCGAGTCTACTATTGAACTAGCAATAGATTTGGATGTAGTAGAAAGGTCAATCTCTGAAAGACATTATTATTGAATTAATATAGAAAAAATTAATGTTAATACGAATTTTAGGATTTCTGCGGAAAATATTTCCTGCGATATCCAAGTTTTTGCAGCAGTAGAACAAAGGTAATATTTTTAAAAACCTAACAAATAAAAAAAATGGTACGTATAAATGTTTATTATTGAATTCTATTGTAATTCACCTCGTGAAATAGACTGTTCTCCATCGACAAGAGCAAATAAATCTAATAGCAACTATTCATCTTTTTTGATATCAGCAAGACATTTGATGATAAGGATAAGGAGGAGTGGAAAACTATCAATCTTGTATTATTTATTCTGTCGATTCAATAAAAACTATAAGTGTGTATTATTTAATCTATCCATTTTTTAATTCACATAACTCTTTCGTTTGTATTTCAATTAATCTTAAATTTCTATGTTCAAGTAATTTTTTTCAAAAATTAATTTTGTGTTGCTCAATGCTTCGTTTTTCAAAACAATAAAAATAACACTTTATTTACATACTAATACTATATTTCTGTTATATTATAGTGCAATCTTTATATTTTCTTCAGAAATGATTTATTTATAATCAAAATGTAAATATTTGATACCATCATTGTAAATATAATTTTTCTTTTTTAAACCAAAATCGCTTAATAGGTTATTAAATGACAGCTGCTCTCACTTTCAAACTATTGCAAGTGCAACCCGCATTTCATGAACGCCGCTAGCTAGCTCGGCACGCCCACTTAAGTTCCTGCTTCACAACAAATGGTAATATCCGGCGTCTAATTATGTTTAGTCTGAGGTTAGTGCCGTATACCCATCTTTGTTTACGATATGACAGATGACAGTTCGATTATTTTTGTTAGATAGTATTTGTTTCTTCATTGGAAAATTAATAATTGTAATTTTGAGGGGTACTATACGTTGCGTACCAGGGTGTAATAATAATTTAAAAAAAAACATTTAATTTCATTCTTTTTCTCAAAATACGAACGGAAAAAAAGAGTGGATCAGACAGCAATGGATATCAAAGAAATTGATAAAATATGTGGAAATTGAATTTATTCTAATATTACTGGAAAGAAATCATCGCAAGATAAATATCTTAAATATTTTCCTGATGGTCGAATAATCTAAAATAAAAAATTAGGTTACTATATCAAATCTATCATATTAACATAATTTATAAATAACTGATGAATATACTCCATTTATTTCGATACATTTTAATTTTCAGCATAAACATTTTACTTACTTTTTATTTAAATTCTTTTTGACATTCTCGTACGCCGCCATTTAACGGCACTAAGTTTTTAGTTCAAAAAATAAACACGTAGAGGTCGCGGACATTTTTGAAATGGTCTATACTCTTCAACACTACCAAGTATTCTCTTTCACAGCTATCCCGGTAAACCAGTGACTTCCCGACTCGCCGTTACTGTCCTTGTACATTATAGCTTCCTAATAGTCGTCAACACTACCGAGTATTCACATCCACAGCTTTCCCAATATACCAGTAACTTCCCAAGTGCCTACTCGACACCAACTGCATACGCTCACTACGATACTGCTGTGCTTCTCACTAACACTTTACTCTATAACACCCCATGTGAATGTCTCTATGACTCTGTATGTAACTAACTAACACCCGAGCATAGCTGCGTCCCTTTTATACAGTTGCCATTAACTTCCAGAGAGCTCTAGAATGTTCGACCGCATAACAATGAACACAAAAGGTTCAGGCGACCGGAAGTAATTAAACACGTCGCGACTCGTCTGTTTACGTCGCCCGGCTGCTAGCGCGATTTCGTCACCGCTATAAATAGACACACGTTTACAGCGGCGGCGACGGCGGACGTTCCACGTTACAATACGAAGAATGACAAAGTAACGGTAGTTATACGTAATCTGTGGTAACACGTATGACATAGCGAACTACGAGTGAAGAGCTACATTTGAACGCACATAATTTTATAACAAGTGTTAATTAAAATGGTTGAAATACATAATAATATACAATATATATATATATATATATATATATATATATATATATATATATATATATATATATATATATATATATATATATATATATATATATATATATATATATATATGTTTCATACCTCATTTGAACTCACTATTATAAATTGGCGCCCATATAAATATATAGGATGTTCCATTTGAAAATATAAAGTTACATACCATTGCGTAAATTTTTTTATTTAAATTAAAACGATTTTATTTTGAACTTCCATTATCTTTATTTGTAAAAACATAAATTCTTCACAACGTTTCGAAAGCGAAAATCTGCTGTCGTCAGATCACCTGATGACGACAGCAGATTTTCGCTTTCGAACGTTGTGAAGAATTTATGTTTTTACAAATAAAGATAATGGAAATTCAAAATAAAATCGGTTTAATTCAAAGTGAATCATTATCCTATAAATTTAAAAATATTTTTATTTAAAATAAACCTCGTTTAAACCTTTTTCCATAATATTTTAAATAATTGAGTTATTAAAAAAGAACAGACCTATGAATCACCTGTATAGGTTACCATTAAAAAAATATTTTTTTACTGTTTGAAAACCATTGTTTAAATTTTTGGTTTATTAATACTGATAAATTAGCCTCTTAATGCTGATCTTTTTTTGTATAACATTTTTTTTTTTTTAGTCTAGTTCGCCCAAAAAAGCACTGGTTGTCTTAAACGAAGCATCCTGTACTATAGCGTTTTTTTTTTAATAATAACAATTAACCATTTATGCCCCTTTACTTACAACAGATTTCAAGTAGACATCCTGTGTATGTTTTTGTATCCACATATTAATACGGAATTATAATAAATAAATAAACTGAAGAGTAGGATTGGTTAATAAATTAAAGTTATATTCTCAATTTTCAATAAAATTTCGATCGTAAGAATTTTCATTTTCATACAACACAATTTGTTTAAAAAGCTGTGTATACATACATAACACATGCTATAAAATACCGTAATTATACACTTTGCCGATAACATGCTTATATTGAATACACTCTCTTAATATTAATATAGCGTTATAATGAAAATAATCATTGTCCATTCGTTCATCCCGTTATAATAAATTAGTTTAATGTTGAATGGAAACAAATTATTAATTTGAACGCGATATATGTATATGTATGGGGTCTCGTAGCCGCGTGCGTGAGTGTCTGGTCGCGAATCTGGGAAACCGGGTTCGATCCCGACCGACGCCAAATATTTCGAATTTTAAATGGCACAAAATTGACCCCTGTGGTTTACTTTCCACGCCAGCAATGAGTACCCGTGAGGTGACGCCTGATAATCGCCCGCACGGTGCAAATATTTCATCATTACCGATATCTGTGTACAAAACAGATTGGCACACCCAGCAATGGGTAATAAGCCTTGATGATATATTTATTTATTTATTTATTTTATTTATATGTATATGTAACGGGTAATGATAAATCGGAGATTATGCATAATCACCGGCTAATATGATTAAACTACAATACTTTCATTTTAAAAATACCAACAATAACATCATCTAACGCACAGAACACATCTTGGAAAACTCGGAGAGATTATTGTTGTTATACTTATTTATTTTTGACCCATTATTATTATTATTATTAATCAAATTCTCTAACACTAATAGCCGGTGATTATCATATAACCCGTAACATATACACAATGTCCGGATTTCGATGGCCACCACTGGCATCTAGGAAAAAAGATATACGACTTCGGCTACTAGATAATTACGAAAAACTGACTGGTGGTAATTTTAATTTTCAAGTAACTCTTAATAATCTAGAAAAATGTTTCATACAAAAAGTTGTATATTCTTATTTTTCATCTAACAGCGCACGAAAGTATATTTTATCACTAAATTTTTGAGATGTAATACAAACTTTTTTTTAAATGGAACACATATTTGATTTCTGCCTTATAAAAATAGTTATTTTTTTCTTTCGATTGGTATAAGGGTTATTGTGCTTTAAAACAGTTTTTCTTTGCGCTAAATTAGACTATTAATGGACCTATTAAATTTTTATGACTCTGTGACGTCATTGTAGATTCGCCATCTAGTAGAATTTTTCTGAATCAATGGATGGGTGACACCATGTTGCCAAATGACGAGAATGAAACAAAATAAATTTGTGCATTACAAACAGAAATGTATCTAATTATAATATCGGGTCTTAAGCAAATCATTTGACAACTATGCTATTTACTGTCACTTTTCGATTATTTTGATATAATAAATTTGCAAGTTTGAAATACAAAAATATGCAGGAATATAAAAAAACAAGAAAACAATTTTGTAATTATTGTTCAGTGTGTAGTGTAATAGGTACCTAAATCATCGCTCATCGCAATTGTTATCGCACATAACCATCTTTATAAAACTGTAAAAAAACTGACAAAAGCGCATCTATTTTTGTTGAATATAAGATTATACATTAGTGGCAGCTTCGTTGCGATTTTGTTCATTATTTACAGATCTGTAAGACGCACAGATTTGTTCAGAATAGTACCATTATATACTCGTTTCTGATTTTTATCTGGTTTTCCTTTCTTTTTAAAGTGTTCATCGCATATATTATACCTAAATTTACTTGGATTTCTTATTTTGTTGTACATGTATTTGTTGCCATATTTTAAATTTAAATGTTCTCCACCATATCACCCATCTGCGCTAAAAGTCAACTGCGCACTATGCACATCTCACTTTCATTAATATCTTTCTCTTTTAATTTAATAGGTCCATTAGTGGCCTTTGAAATTTTTTTTTTTTTTTTTTTGGCAAAATATAGGTAACACGTTTTTCTTCTTCTCATCAAAAATATTAAATAAAAAATTGATACGCAAGTAGCTTATGGACACAAAATTATAAATACTATATTGACATTTTATCTATCAGACACGTTCTGCTTGAGTCATCATTATTGAATATGGAGAATTATTTACACGAAGAGAAATTACAAATTATGTAGTGCTAGATTTTTTTTATGAACATAATATTTTATTATAGACTATTCCACTGTAATCAAAAATAGCAAAAGTTAATTGAAAATTTGAAAGATAACAGTTAAAGAATACAGAAAATTCCATTTTTATTATAATAAATTACTCCCTGTAAAAAAACCGGGTGTTTTGCTTTTGATGACGCAAGACATGGACACGCGTGTTTGAGCAAATAGGGTTGAAGTATGAACTCCTACTTAGTGAAGCTCCGCCTGTACTAAGAATATACTTATTCGGGTGCGTTTTGCGCAAGGAAAAACTGATTTCTCATGTTAAACGCCTATGGCTCGCTTTTTAATGAATATGCTGTATATGGCTTAGAATACAAACTTCGAACTAACTAAACACACATCACTCTGTACATTTATTGCCATATACATTTTCCTAACATACAAATATGTCCCATGAAATATACACTTTTTATCTTATACATTTGTCACTGTGTACAAATCTATACTATGAAGTTGCTGCACATCAGTGATTTCAAACTAGGCGCGTTTCTGCATCTTGAAGTATACTCCGACAATAAAATTAAAAAAAATACAAACGTAAAAACGTAAAACATAATGCAAATATTACACATGTTTAAATTTAAATACGTTTTGTTTTTGAAGTATTATTCGAGATGCATTGAACGCAGCAACTTCATAGTATAGATTTATACAGAGCGACAAATGTACAATTTAAGAAATGTACAGGGCAATACAAGGTGATGAAACTATAGAGATCAAAATTTGGAGAATATATAATATTGAGATATACTGTGTACTGACCAAAATGAGTAAAAAAAAGTTTAATCAATCAACATAGATCTGATCTACAACTGTTTACGTATTAGTGATCGATGTTTTTTGTCTTTGTTAGTAGATAGACTATAAAAAACAAAATTTTATATGAATCATTTTTCTCAGTTTCTAATAGTTAGGAAGTTATTTGAAAATTAAATTAAAAAGGTCACCGCTACATTTAACAGTACAATTATTTGATTTTGTTGCAAAACAAACGCACATCTTGGATGACCTCTAAACAAAAAGTCTCATTTAATCGAAACCGTAACTCTTATAGTTTTCGAGATATTAGAGGTAAACCCCGTAAAAATTCATTTTTCAGTGCCTTATATCTCGAAAACTATTGATGTTGATAAAGCTTTTTAACTTATTTTGTTCAGTACTATATGCCCTTCAAATTTTGACGTCTATTTTTTCATCACCTGTATAACTGCAAGGGACATATTTGTATGACGGTGAAATTGGCAGCCGATACGCAGCAACCGATTCGCCATTCAGGTAAGTGTAAACCAGCCTAACGCTGAACGAATAGATGCAGTACCAAGCCCAAGCATGTTGTAATCAGTAATATTAAATGCATAATCTACGCATTAATGTTATTTAGAGACACAATAACAATATGTAGATGGAACAAAAGTGTAAATTACAACAATATAATGTTAATACTATTAAAATCACGCCAGTGTTTACAACAACTTGACATTTATGTCTTGGTCGAAATGAGCGGTAAAATCAAAATAAAATTGTATGAATTGATCTAATATTACATTATACTTCTTTTTAATATTATCCCTATATTGGTACTAACAAAAAGCAATAACGATATTATCCTCTGGACCCGTAGGACAATTTGTATAAATTAATTACCGTAAAAATTCTGTCACCCGTGAATTAAATAATTTATATAATTGTTATTAATAATAGTCTTAGTTTCTAATTTTGGTAATATTATCCCTATATTGTTACTAATAAAATGTAATAACAATAGTATCCTCAGGACCCGTAGGACAATTTGTATGAATTAATTATCGTAAAAATTCTGTCGCCCGTGAATTAAATAATTAATATAATTGTTATTAATGACAGTCTTATTTTCTAATTTTGGTAATATTATCCATAATTATATTGTTACTATCAAAATGTAATAACAATATTATCCTCAGGACCCGTAGGACAATTTGTATGAATTAATTATCGTAAAAATTCTGTCACCCGTGACTTAAATTATTAATATAATTGTTATTAATGATAATCTTAGATTCTAATTTTGGTAATATTATCCATATTGTGTTACTAACAAAATGCAATAACAATATTATCCTCAGGACCCGTAGGACAATTTGTATGAATTAATTATAGTAAAAATTCTGTCACTCGTGATTTAAATAATTAATATAATTGTTATTAATGATAGTCTTAGATTCTAATTTTGGTAATATTATCCCTATATTGTTACTAACAAAATGCAATAACTATAGTATCCTCTGGACCCGTAGGACAAATTGTATGAATGAATTATTGTAAGAATTCTATCACCCATCAATTAAATAATTTATATAATTGTTATTAATGATAGTCTTAGTTTCTAATTTTGGTAATATTATCCCCATGTTGTTATTAATAAAATACAATAACTATATTATGCTCTGGACCCGTAGGACAATCTGTATGAATGAATTAATGTAAAAATTCTGTCACCCGTGACTTAAATAATTTATATAATTGTTATTAATGATAGTCTTAATTTCTAATTTTGGTAATATTATCCCTAGATTGTTGATAACAAAATGCAATAACAATATTATCCTCAGAACCCGTAGAACAATTTGTATGAATGAATTAATGTAAAAATTCTGTCGTATATATAAATTATCCTACGAGTCCAGAAAATAATATAGTCATTGCATTGTGTTAATAACAATATAGGGACAATATTAGCAAAATTAAAAAGTAAGACTATCATTAATAACAATTATATTAATTATTCACGGGCGACAGAAATTTTACGATAATAAATTCATACAAATTGTCCAACGGGTCTGAGGATAATATTGTTATTGCATTTTGTTAGTAACAATAGAGGAAATAATATTACCAAAATTAGAAATTAAGACTATCATTTAACAGTTATATTAATTATTTAAGTCACGGGCGACAGAATTTTTACGATAATAAATTCATACAATTTGTCCTACGGGTCCTGAGGATAATATAGTTATTGCATTTTGTTAGTAACAATATAGGGATAATATTACCAAAATTAGAAATTAAGACTACCATTAATAACAATTATATTAATTATTTAAGTCACGGGCGACAGAAGTTTTACATTAATTCATTCATACAAATTGTTCTACGGGTCCTGAGGATAATATTGTTATTGCATTTTGTTAGTAACAATATAGGGATAATATTACCAAAATTAGAAATTAAGACTATCATTAATAACAATCATATTAATTATTTAAGTCACGGGCGACAGAATTTTTACGATAATTAATTCATACAAATTGTCCAACGGGTCCTGAGGATAATATTGTTATTGCATTTTGTTAGTAACAAAATAGGGATAATATTACCAAAATTAGAAACTAAGACTATCATTAATAACAATTATATAAATTATTTAAGTCACGGGTAACAGAATTTTTACGGTAATTAATTCATACAAATTGTCCTACGGATCCAGAGGATAATATCGTTATTGCTTTTTGTTAGTAACAATATAGGGATAATATTTTAAAAAAAAGTATAATGTAATAATAGAACAATTCATATAATTTTATTTTGATTTTACCGCTCATTTCGACGAAGACATAAATGTCAAGTTGTTGTAAACACTGGCATAATTTTGATAGTATTAACATTATATTGTTGTAATTTACACTTTTGTTCCATCTACATATTGTTATTGTGTCTCTAAATAACATTAATGCGTAGTTTATGCATTTAATATAACTCATTACAACATCCTTGTTCTTGATAGTGCATCTATTCGTTCAGCGTTGGGCTGGTTCACACTTACTTAAATCGCGAATCGGCTGCTGCGAATCGGCTGCTAATTTCACCGTCATCATATTTGTACGTTAGGAAAATATTCGCAACGAAAATTGGACGGTGTTATGCAGAAAGCAACCAACCAGCAATATGCTAAAGGGGAGTTTTCGAATTTTTGATTTTTTAATTTGTTAAAATATTTTTAAATCTAAAGCGTTTCTATTTTTATATTTTATAAGAATTTTAAAAATACTGAAGGAAAAAAATGTTAATGTGCTATATTTTCTTCCCGCCATTACAGCGTACATAACATCAACTATGTGCGAAGTAGGTCTCGACATACGTACTCAAAACGTGCTTCATAGAAAGAAACAGAAGCAAAACATATGTTTACATTTGACATTTTAATTTCTGTGTTTGTCGCATTTTCTACGTTTTTACATTTACATATTTAAAATAAAATAATTTGCATTTTGCGATTTGACATCGAATTTGACGTTTCAATATCAAATATAGAAGACATACGTTCATGTTTTCATTCTAAACTAGCGCTCGTAACAGACAACTGCGGCGAACCAAAGATGCTGCATACGTCATTGTATTGTGGGCGATTTAACTAACGATAAATTTAATATCGTTTGTATAAAAAATATGCTATATTTTATTACTTTTATTGCATTGATAGTAATATTGCATTTATAGTATTGCAGTAATGTGGAAAAATCATTGTATTTCAACATGTCTAAACTCCCCCATTCTGTAATAATTACATTTTAGTTTCATTTAAATTACTAGTAATTTCTTCAAATTTATATATTTACATATGGGTTCGAATAGGCCCATATAGTATTTTTAGCATAATTAATATGGAAAATAAATACAATTTACCATAAATATTTAGTAATTTTGATGGTTGGTTTTGTTTTGCAATATTATGTTAAGAGATTAAAAGGGTAAAATTCCAAACCAAGCTACACTAATTATTTATTAGTAACTTTTTAAAAATAATTTATAACAGTTTTATTGACATTAACACTGGTTTTTAAGTTTCTAATTCAAAATAAATCTCCCCATTGCAACCCAACACATCGTCTTCAATTTCGGGATTAGGTACTTTGTGAATTAATATAAAACTGTAATGCATCAGATCGAACCCGGTTCCCCCGATTCGTGACCATACACTCAGGCACGAGGCCACGAGACACCAAATATTTCGAATTTTAAATGGCATAAAATTGACCCCTGTGATGCCAGCAATGAGTGTCCGTGAGGTGACGACTGATAAACCCCCGCACGGTACAAATATGTCATCATCATTACAGAAATCTGTGTACAAAGCAGATTGGCACACCCAGGAATGGGTAATGTGCCGTGATGATATATTTATTTATTTATGCATCAGATGAAATTAGATGAAGCATGGATTGTAATGTCAGTTAGTTTAGCAGGAGCTATTGCCTTTCCTTCTGTCCACAAGGGTACTAGGTCTACAAAAAAATGTAAAACGCGACGACCACGACCTTTTTTCTGAATATCCAAAGTTTTTTCTTCCTAATCAAATATTAAATATGTTTCCGATTTTCTCAAATTTATTTGTCTTTAAGCCAACTTATTTTCTCATTAGGTATTTGTGCAAATTTTTCTGTTGATATATTCTATAAATAGAAATAAACAAATTTACTTAACGAAAGCAATTCACTTGGTTGTATATTGCAAAACGAAAAGTTGAATATTTGAAATACGCAGATTAATTCTATTGGCAATAGACCAGAAACTTTAGGTTAGAATTTGCCTTTGGGGCGAGTTCATAGTTTGAATTCCGTAGTATAGATTTCATATAGGAGCTTAATTTTACAGACAAAAAAAAAGATATTTTGTTAAGAAATGAAGCAGCTGTTGCTAAGAATTCGATAGTTTGCTTATTCAGTAAGAGATTACAACACTTTAAACCTGTAGAAAAGGTAAAGTAAGAAAATTTTTAGAAATTAAAATGCTTGGTACAAGCAAGGATACCAAATATCGTTGACCCACCAGGAAATAGGACAGAACAATAGAAGATGAAGCATGCACGATCAAACTAGGACATACGTTCAATGAATTTTGTACGAATCTGGAGATAAAGGATCGGTCTAGATGCTACATATAATGCTTTGCGTAAGAGATTTACTTTTATGAGACTTTTCGGTCTCTAAAGTTGAGAAAAAATTTCCTTCGTAAGAAATACATGGGGATTGAAATTATGTTCTCAGCGTTATGAACTGAGTTTGAATTTTGCGCCTAAGTTTGACCGTTACACTTTTCTGGTCTATAGATGGCAGTATATACATCAATAGGTTTTGTTGATTTCTACATAAGAAGAAATTAAATTTGTTCACCTGATTTCATGAAAAACAGAAAAAAAAATGTTGGTTGGTTAATAAATAATAAAAAAAAAATACTTATCAGTTATCACATAACGTTTTAATTCACTTGCTTTAAAAATAAACAGGCATTTTCAAGATCATTTCTTCTTGTCCTTATAATACCATTTTTCTTGTTTCTTTGTAAAAACATTTTGCCAATAATTGGCGACTAAAACTACCGATGGCGGCACTAGTGTTGTGGCATACACACGCTCTGAAAATGGTATTGTGCGAGGCCATACGAGAATACAGGCCTGAATGTTTATCCCTGCTCAATGCGTCACGCCTAGCTAAGAGGCCCGAGCGCTAGTCTAGCCTTCTACAAACAGGCGACTTCTGGCAGTCAGCGGGAGCGGACGCACGACACAACGCGGGACGAAACGTAAATCTATTATTTCTCGTTCTAAGAAACTATAAAAATGGTTTTCAAATGCTGTGTGCCAATGTGCAGGAGCAATTACAGTAACACAAATAAATTCATCAATGTTTTTCAATTTCCACGCGAGAGAAAATGGTCAAATGCAATACATCGACCAAATTATAAGATCACAAATTTCTCAGCTGTTTGCATTTTAAGGAAAAATGTATTATTCGTGATCTCGAAGTCAGTAGAAAAGATGGTACACGTTTAATTTTACAAAGAAAACGTTTAAAATTGACGGTTGGCGCAATGCCCACTATATTTAAAATCCAGCCCCCAATTTTATCTGAACTGTATGTATCCCGCAAGAGAAAAAATGCAGACATTTGCCAGGAATATATGAAAAAACCAAAATTGGAATTTAATTAAGTATTGATAGTGATAAAATTACTGATTTTCATGCAAATTATGAAACAAAGTTAAAATGTGTAAATGATTTCATATTTAAAAAGGTAGATAACCATTTAACAATATTTAAGATAAAATTGTCTTATATTCCCCAAATATATATCTCTCTAACAATAACGGAAAATCTGAAATGTAGTGTTTATTTAAAAAATATTAAAATAAATAATACAACTCGTATACAAAATAGCACCTAAATGTCTTTCATTCATAATTTTTAGTTTCATTATTATCATTTTCATATTATGTTCTGTGTTATATCATTTTCATTCGTTTTTTTTATTCTTGTACAATTGGAACGAAAATAAATAATTTAATGTGAAACATGAGTTTATAAATACATTCGCCAATCCTATTTATTTAAAATTTCGTATATTTCCTATGCGTACAATGCTAGCGTTCGAGGCGTGGCGTTACAGCAAGAGGCTCGCTGTGACGTCACGAACTGAGTATTCAGGCCTGTATTCTCGTATGGCCTCGTATTGTGCTATAAGGTCGCATACGGAAACATTGTATGGCCAACATTCATTTTAAAGTATACTAACAAATTCATTAAACTTTTTATAAATAGTGTTAGTAATCATTTTGTGTAAATTATAATGACATTGGAAGAAAGTTATTTTAGACTTATTTCTAAGGAAATGTTTACTTATTTGGAGGTAACAAATTCTTCTCGAAGTTTTATAAAATGGGGAGAATTGTTGAATCGTGGGTTGTTATTTTTATGCCGTTAATGAACATAGTGCTACAGACTAAAAAAAATTGGGCTGCGTTTAAACAAGTGCTCTAACGTCACATCTTCATGAGATTAGAAGAACTTTAAATTTACAATTGATTATTTACAAAATGCTCTTGTATAGCTGGCCATCATAGTGGGCAGTGCAAACACATTATAGCTGTCTTAATACCATATATTATTCATGGATGTTAAATAAATATGTATTTACTTAGTTAAGAAAATTAAAATGGAACTATGTCAAATATCTTTCAAATTGTTTTAATTACAAGTGTAAGAAATATATTGAATGCTACACATAAAGTGAAAAGTGCATTATTTTACTTTGGTCAGGAAATAATACAATACTTTTCATTTTTGTTATCATCTTATGATTCGTCACTTGTTTTCCAGTTCGTATTTTCCTAATCCAGCCCTCTCTTTTGTCGATAGACTCCATTTTACCAAATTTATTTTGGATGTCACTCTTCCTCTCACCAATTTTTGGGACAGGTAATTTCTTACTACCCCGAGAATGACAGCCATAAACGCAGCAATGAGACCCTTCGCGCAAAGCTTAGCGTAGATGGCAGCATATGGACATTCTCCTAAGTACGTATTACAATATACAGACTTTTGTAAGAATACACAGGTAATTTATGAATGAATGACTCCATATCAGTTTGCATTATATTAGGATTGGATTATGGTTTACATAAGCTAACTGAGTTTTTAATATATTTATTTATTCAATTCTTTATGTGCTATCGATTTCGAATTTTACAAATTCATCATCAGGCACCAGCTGAAAAATATATAAATTTATAAATAATTTAAATTATTTTTAACATATTTTAGTTAAGTCATTGGTGGATAAAATATACATATTCATTGTTCTTGAGAAAAGATTATAAAAAGCATCATGTTGTTAAATTTAATTTTACAATCATTAGTAAGCAAGCGATCGTAACAATCAAAATCAAGGGAACACGTGTTTAAGTTTAAATTTCTAGGTTAACATTTTCCAAGTATTAGTAAGTAAGCAATCGCAACAATCAAAATCATAGACTTTACGGGAAGTTAAATTATGACATTGTGACACTCACCGTCAAGAGTTGAATTATTCAGAAATTTAAACTTAAACACGTGTTCCTTGATTTTGATTGTTACGATCGCTTGCTTACTAATGATTGTAAAATTAAATTTAACAACATGATGCTTTTTATAACCTTCTCTCAAGAACAATGAATATGTATATTTTATCCACCAATGACTTAACTAAAATATGTTAAAAATAATTTAAACTATTTATAAAATTATGTATTTTTCAGCTGGTGCCTGATGATGAATTTGTAAAATTCGAAATCGATAGCACATAAAGATGAAATAAATTGTGAAAAATTGTCAGCCATCGGGATTCGAACCTGAGACACCTATCTTGCCGGGACAGTGCTCTAACCAACTAAGCTATTGGCTGCTCCTCTCGATGCCTGAACAATCTTTCACTTTTAACGTCGTATAACTGCTGAGGATATTATTAATCGTCACATGATTAGATGTGGGGTTGCCAAGCTACCACTGCGTTTAAACATCTAGTGAACGGGTCATAATTTACTCAAGGCCCTACCAGACCAAATTCTAATATTAACATTGAGTTAACAGTTTGTAAATCATGTGACGATTAATAATATCCTCAGCAATTATAAGACGTTAAAAGTGAAAGATTGTTCAGGCATCGAGAGGAAAGCAGCCAATAGCTTAGTTGGTTAGAGCACTGTCCCGGCAAGATAGGTGTCTCGGGTTTGAATCCCGATGGCTGACAATTTTTCACAATTTATTACATGTTTACAAACTGTTAACTCAATGTTAATATTAGCGCATAAAGAATTTAATAAATAAATATATTAAAAACTCAGTTGGCTTATATTAACCATCATCCAATCCTAATACACAGATATTATTGTGTGTAACCGTGACTTTTCATGGTAGTGGTACATTATATAAACACAAAATATAGAATAATATACAATAGGTGCAATGAAACAAACGTTTTTAACAAATACGTAATCTATATGAATTATTTTTATTTTAATTAATACTTATGTTTGACGTTTCAAAGTCTTTTGAAGGTTAAAGTAACTGGCCCAGTAGCGAACCTGTCGGGAGAAATATTGTGCTAAGGCTCTCATTGACGTTGATAATATTTTTTCGTTCCTTGCTCATATTGCAAAGTAATTTATATGTACTTTAAAACAAAAAGACAAACAAGAAACCGGCAAGGAATCCAATGCACTACATATATTTACTATAAAGTTGAATAACAGAATACCATTTTCAAGAGTTGCAAATATCGTCCGCTTGAGGAATTCACGTTAATTTTAGTCGCCAATTGTGGATTCTAATGTAAAAGAGAGAAATAAAAATGGTTGTATCTACGGTTGCCATTCTCGGTTTTTATTCGTTTCCAATAAAAGGAGAAAAAAAGTTCATTTAATGAACAAGTTTGGTGAACTTGAGTTGGCGGACAAAAGGAATTCGTCCTGGAAAAGAAGTTACGAAACACATGAGAATTTGTTCCATGCATTTTGCAAATGAAGATTTTATTTTGTCGGGAATGTTAAATGGTCATTTTATGTCATTACTTATAGTATATTTTATTTACAAATTCAGATATTCCCTGTAAACGACGGCGGCTAAAAGGTAATGCTGTTCCTTCACGTAATTTACCAAAGCCACGCAAAAATCTACATCGAGTACAAGTTGGAAAGGACCAACACGAAAAGAATTTGTAGAAAAAACTACATTTTCAAAAACAAAGGAACCCATGGACCCAGATTATTAGAAACAGACGATCTGGAAGATATTAAATGTGCTAAATCTTTGATAGAGTTCATTCCAAAATGAAAATAATTGTACATAGCAAAAGATAACGATAAACAATATGTATTGTATTATTTTACAGCATAGGTTGCTTCATTATGTCGAACACTTAAAAATACTGTAAATTATTATGAAATTATAATATTGTCACTTTTTGCATTGTTTACTACTAGTTGCCTGGTATAAAATACACTATCGAGCCGCCATCTTGACAAATGCAGTGCTGCCCTCAAAGGTCATTTTCGTTCGAAATATATAGCAAGATATGTACAGAATGGAACTAACTCGAGTTTCTTATATGAAAAACTTTCTTTTTATAGTGCACGCTACAGCAAATTAATGTAGATTTTGATGGGTCAACCTTTCTTTTTGATTTTCACTTATTTTGGAAATATCTCACTTATTATAAAAATAAATAAAAATGTTTAGATATTTATTATACGGTTTTTTACGTAGAATAACGTGGCGAAATTCGAATTTTTCAAAACTTAATAATTCTCCAAATATAATACAAACATAATAAACATAATATTTTTTTAAATGAGAACATGCTGAAAATAGTCTCGTTTTTCCTTTTTTTATAAGCTTTGCAATGATGTATAAGAAGTCTACATTCTTCTGTTTTAAACATGAATAAAACGTGAATTAATTTTTTGGGATGAAAAATAGAAATCTATTAAGAAACAAATGAAAGAATCAATTACATATCATCATTTGTTTATTTTTAATGTTATTTTCTTTATTTCTACTCATTTTTCTAATTTCAAAAAGCATTAAACTACATTTTTTGATTTGTCTCAAAGCCAACTACAACGCCGATAAAAAATTAACTAATCCGAAAAAAATTGACTAAAAATAATTTGTAGAATTTAATTATAGATATAGAGCACGGAAGATCACGTGACATAATATATGTTTTGTCCCTTCTCACTTCAGACTCGATCTTCAGCCCTGTCCCACGGTAACTTCACCTTCAGACTGTACTTTATAACGCATTGCGCATGCGTTAGTTTGAATAGCTCACATTTCTAGCGGTAAATTTTAAGAATGAGTCTGCGCAAGCGTGGAATTTGTTGCCTTTTTGTATTTTGATATTTGCCGGTTCTTGTGCAAATAGCGATTAATTGTGTCATTGCTATTCATTGTTGTGTTTTATTATTTTGTTTGTTGTTATTGTTATTCCTTTTATTGTTATTTTCTGTTGTTTGTGAGTGTTGTCATTCTTTTTCAAACGATGCCAGTGCGTTGTTGTGTTGTTGGGTGCAACATATCACTTGGCTGTGACATATTATCGATAACCCAGATTTGATAGAAGGTCGTTGATGAAGCTCTAAATTTATAAATTGTCAATTACTGTTGGTTATATTTGCTTTTTCTTTTCATTTCAAGAAGAAAGAGTGAAGACGAAGAGAATCCTGATCGTAATACTTATACATATATAATCACATTGTTATCTTCCATTATATTATATTATTGAAGAATTCAACAAAAACCTATTTGATTCTTATTGCCTTCATTTTATTCTCATTTGATATCTTCTAGAAATGTGACAGCTATTAAAACTGACGCATGCGCACTGCGTTATAAAACACAGTCTGAAGTTAGTATGGGACAGAGCTGAAGATCGTATCTGAAGTGAGAAGGGACAAAACATATGATAGGTCACGTGACCTTCCGTGCCCTATAGAGTCAAAATAAACAAATAATGATCTGTAATTAATTTTTTCATTTTTTTCTTAATAAATTTCATTTTTTTCATCCCCAAAAATTAATAATTCATATTTTATTCATGTTTAAAACAAAATAATATGTATAGACTTCTTCATTGAAAAGCTTATAAAATAAGGAAAAAGATAAAATTATTTTCAGCATATGTTCCCATTTAATAGTACAGGGCACGGAAGATCACGTGACCTATCATATGTTTTGTCCCTTTCTCAGTTCAGACTCGATCTTCAGCTCTGTCCCATGATAACTTCAGACTGTACTTTCGACGCAGTGCGCATGCGTCAGTTTGAATAGCTGTCATTTTTCTAGCGGTAAATTTTAAGAATGAGTTTGCGCAAGCGTGGAATTCGTTGCTATTTTGTTATTTGGCGGTGAAAAACAAGAGAGACGTCGTCTGTGGCTCGTGGCCGTTTATGTTTATGAGAATATCACTTGCTGACATATTATCGATTACTCAGATTTGATAGGTCGTTGATGAAGCCCCAAATTTATAAATAGTCAATTACTGTTGTAATATTTGCTTTTTAAGCAAGAATGAAGACGAAGAGCTTCTTGATCGTAATACTTATGAATATACATATGATCACATTGTTATCTTCCATTATATTATATTGAAGAATTCATTAAAAACCTATTTGATTCTTATTGTCTTCATTTTATTCTCATTTGATATCTTGCCAGAAATGTGACAGCTATTCAAACTGACGCATGCGCACTGCGTCGAAAGTACAGTCTGAAGTTATCATGGGACAGAGCTGAAGATCGAGTCTGAAGTGAGAAAGGGACAAAACATATGACAGGACACGTGATCTTCCGTGCCCGAATATTGTATTGTAATACGAGTTTGCGTAATCGAACCGTAGGCGAGATACTCAAAGTACGAGTATTACAAATGAACATTGTGATGCATGTTCTTCATACTATTTTTCCTATTTCGCTATTATTGAAAGAAATATTAAAATATCAAGGATGATAACTCTGGCAGTTTCAATAAACATTTGAAATTAAATTTATTTTGACAACAGTTACTTACAAGGTGCTTACAAGTTAGGTTAGAGTTAAAATTTATATTTATTATGTTATGAACCTATAAATAAATAGCTTGAATTTTGAATTAATAATAATAATAATTATAATATATCATCATGGGACATTACCCATTGGTGGGTGTGCCAATCTGCTTTGTACACCGATTTCGATTTAAAAGAGTGCTTTACTGTTTGATGTAAATATTTTACTAAAAAATCTAATTTCAGTAATTTTCCATGTGTCAAGTAATGACAGCTAAAATGAAAGATATTTATTTGACACTAAGACTAAGTTACCAACTTCACGATTTTAAAAATCGCCAAAAACATTTCAACAAAATTGTTCATTGCAACACTGTTTTTGTCAAAAACAATGGGGTCATACCACATTTTTCAATTTATTTTTTTTCTGAAAATACATTTAAAACTACTTACGAAAATATATATTTTATGACTTACAAGTTTCTAGTTTTACAGTAATAATTTTTTAAAGTTTATATAAAATTTCGAATGACGTAACAGTTTTGCGGCCGTAGTGACATCTACCGAGCAAAAATGGAACTACTTTTGACGTTTATGTCATTGTGTTTTGAAACCACGCTTGAACCCAAACGTAGTCTTCAAAACTTCTGGAGTATTTATTGCTTTATACCATCTTTCCCTTATATCTTGAGCCATAAGAATACAAACAAAAAATTTATTTTTATTTCTCAACGAGTTATTCTCGTAGGACGACACAGAACAATATTGTACAACCATTGTAATATCTAAATCAAACATAAATTGTATTTATTTATGTTTTTATTTAGCATATTTCGTTATTTGTACTTACTTTTTTTTTAAATAACTTGTTGCAAGGATGTTGACGTTACTTTCAAAATATTGGTTATATAAGGTTATGTTAGAAAAAAGTGACAGATCTGTTCATGTACAGTAAAAGCACGAGTACGGGTATGCCTCACTATCGTGTATTTGTGTACAAAACTGTGACGTCAAAAACCAAACTCAGAATCTTTATAAAGAAAATCATGAATGAAAAGTATAATAATATTAAATATTTTTGATGTATATATGCATAATATTAGGTAAATTTTTCATTTATGAAAGAAAAATCAACATTTTTTCTTTTTGGTATGACCCCATTGTACAAAATTCACATTGTGAACGAGAAATAGGTAAAAAATATGATGTTTGTGTTATACATACAGAATGATCGGTGAAAGTCCGGCACCAAGAATATTTCGTCTATTTTGAAAGATACAAATAAATGTTAATTAGCAAAGTTTAACTAGACAAAGGGGCTCATAAATTGATCGTAATAAGAATGAATGGGTACAGCTTTAAATCTAGCTTAGGGAATCGGATTTTTTATATGTTTTTTCAGATTGTACCTAAAAGTACCTTCACAACGATGATAAAATATCATAGTTTTACTTCAACCATTTCAAAATGAAGACCATTTATTTTCAAAATGTGTATTAATAAAATTCTATACACAATAAAACATAATAAGCTATGAAAACAATTTTATTACCTTAAAACAAAAAATGGGCCAATAAACCATTTTTTTTTTTGTTTATGAAACTTTATACAAAGATATGGCGATTAATGAAATTCCTACGTGAAAATTCGTTATATTAAACAAGATATAATTATTTTAAAGTCGTGCGATGAGTTCATGACGTCACGTGTGTTCGTTCCAGTGGTACTGAAACTGTTTTTTTCATAAGACCAGGAGTTATATATTTTTTAATATAAAAATAATATTTCATATAGTGTAAGTCCTAATTTATAATAGTTAAACTAAATATATACGAAATTAAAATTCTCTTATCAGTTTTAAAGTATTTATTTGATATTATATATATATATATATATATATATATATATATATATATATATATATATATATATATATATATATATATATATATATATACCGTGTGTCTGTTTTAAAGGTGTACATAGGGGATTAACATGGGAAATTAGTTTTTTACAATTTCCTGCTCGCCTAATTATTTTAAGCAAAAACTCGTCAAATAAAAGTTTTAGGGCATAAAATTCTGCATCTAAATAAATAAACAAGATTACCTTTACATGCTTTGTAACGACAGAAACTAATTATGAAAATGTCGAAAATCATGTTGAAAATATCGACAGCCATGGAATTGAACAAAAATTAAATAAATGCTTGCCGTTTTATCTGTCACAACGTAACTTAACTTATTTGATGTTTCTGACAATTTGATAAAACGTCAAGCATTTATTTATTTTTTGTTCAATTCCATGGCTGTCGATATTTTCAACGTAATTTTCGACATTTTCATAATTAATTTCTGTCGTTACAAAGCATGTAAAGGTAATTCTGTTTATTGATGTAGATGAAGAATTTTATGCCCTTAAACTTTTATTTAAAACGTTTTTGCTTAAAATAATTAGGCGGACAGGAAATTGCAAAAAACTGATTTCCCATGTTAATCTCCTATGTACACCTTTTAAATAGACACACGGTATATATATATATATATATATATATATATATATATATATATATATATATATATATATATATATATATATATATATATATATATATATCGCTGAAACACTAGAACTGAATCCACTGGTTGTAGAAATAGTTTTTCTGTGATTATGTACTCGTATAACTTATTTTTTTATTTGTTGATACAAAAAAGACAATTTGTTTTTTTTAATTAGAAATTTTTATATTTTGTTTACTTATGTAGGTACCTATCTAAAATAATTTATAAATATCTAAATAATTTTGTTTTATTACATAGCTAAAAGAAATAATATTTAGAGAATAAAAAAATTGCCAATATACAAGTACAACATAAGAAAATATTTTTTCTACTACCACTACTGTAAGTGGATCATAACAGAACAGACGTACGCAAAGTTGCAAGAAATATAGATTTTTTTTAGTCTCGACGTTGGTACACATAATATTTAATTCCTGTTGTCATTTTTTAAAATATGAATAATTTATTTGTATTTAGACGAATAATATCAGAAATGAACAACAAATTAGTAGCTGCTACTACGTTATTTAAAATATGAATGTCTCGTATTCCACAGAGCTTCTTTTCTTACGATATCAATCAGAGTTTGAAAAAATTCGTCTGATTTTATTTCAACTCCAGCTCCTCCAGCCATTTTTAAATATTTCGTACTGTTTACCAGCTGTTTACAAACAAATGTCAAACAGTTTAGGGATTTTTACTTCCTAAGCCCCTTTACTACGCATGTGTGACTAGTTTTCGAACAAGATGTATAACTAGTTGCAGGAAAATTGTCGCACTATCACACATCAAAAGTTGCACGAAACACTTGAAGTTGCAGAAAATGTTTGGCAGGTTGCAGATACGTGCGTACGTGTGATAACCCCATAACAATGTAAGTTCGTGATTATAAATAGTGTTACGTAATGAAAAGCAAATTTAAGTTGGTAGGACTGATTGTCAAACTGTAACAAAATGATTAAAATTTGATTAATAAAATTCAAGGTTTAAATATAATAGAAGCAAATTTAGTTTAACTCTAATATGTACGTAAATACATATTTTATTGGTTTATTATATTAATATTATATTATGACAAAAATAAATATTTCAATCAAATTTGCAGTAATGTCCGTACAATTTAACTTGGCGAGGCAGAAGAATGTCATTCAGTTTACTATTCGTAAGTTGCGTTTTCTCAAATATTTACTTTTACTTCGATGCCGCACAGCTTCAGAAGTGAAATATTGATTTTATTGCCTTACACAAAGCAAATTCCACCCTAATCCACTCGACGCCAAATATTTCCAATTTTAAATGGCACAAAATTGACCCCTGTGGTGCACTCTCCACGCCAGCAATGAGTGCCCGTGAGGTGACGCCCGGTAAGCGCCCGCACGGTGCAAATATATCATTACCGATGTCTGTGTACAAAGCAGATTGGCACACCCAGCAATGGGCAATAAGCCGTGATGATATATTTATTTATTTATTTTATCCACTCAAACTCGGGGTGCCAGGTACATTTCAACCCAAGAAGTTATATTCATACATAAGCGTATAGGTGCATATTTTGAGACAGAAAAGAAATGGAAGAATTTTATAAAACACACTACATTTTTAGAAGAACACTAGAATTGATGGACAAATAGAGGAAGTTATAGATTCCTTTGTAATAAATGTTGGAAACGATTCTACTACGGAATCAGACTCTAGTAGTGAGAGTGAGAATGATGTAGATGAACTTAATTAAATTAAAAAATAATTAATTATAATATGATTTATATATTATACACTGTTCCATTTAAGCCATTCAGTAGATGGAGCAGGCAACAGCGCAAACTTGAAGTAGCCGAAATCACATTCGGTAAACTTGTCTCTAATTTCAGCCAATCAGAGAGGTCAATACTATTCCCTATGCTCTGCAATACTGAATGGCTTAAATGGAACAAGGTATAAATAATCCATTCCAATATTTGTACTACTAGTAATACGTTTTTTTTTAAAATTTTTATTGAACTTCATTTTTCTTTGGTACGCCTATGGATTTTATATATTTTCCTTCACCGCAGTGATAATGTGAATTACCTCCACTCGCCAAGTTACACTGTTCGGACAATAACTATTTTTCATCGTTCAGTTTAGGAGTAACCATGGTAACATTATTCATAGTCATTTTCATAAACATAACCTTTTTGACGTTTCTAATTGCTGCTTTTTGTATGTGATTACATATATATATATATATATATATATATATATATATATATATATATATATATATATATATATATATATATATATATAATCACATACAAAAAGCAGCAATTAGAAACGTCAAAAAGGTTATGTTTATGAAAATGACTATGAATAATGTTACCATGGTTACTCCTAAACTGAACGATGAAAAATAGTTATTGTCCGAACAGTGTAACTTGGCGAGTGGAGGTAATTCACATTATCACTGCGGTGAAGGAAAATATATAAAATCCATAGGCGTACCAAAGAAAAATGAAGTTCAATAAAAATTTTAAAAAAAAACGTATTACTAGTAGTACAAATATTGGAATGGATTATTTATACCTTGTTCCATTTAAGCCATTCAGTATTGCAGAGCATAGGGAATAGTATTGACCTCTCTGATTGGCTGAAATTAGAGACAAGTTTACCGAATGTGATTTCGGCTACTTCAAGTTTGCGCTGTTGCCTGCTCCATCTACTGAATGGCTTAAATGGAACAGTGTATAATATATAAATCATATTATAATTAATTATTTTTTAATTTAATTAAGTTCATCTACATCATTCTCACTCTCACTACTAGAGTCTGATTCCGTAGTAGAATCGTTTCCAACATTTATTACAAAGGAATCTATAACTTCCTCTATTTGTCCATCAATTCTAGTGTTCTTCTAAAAATGTAGTGTGTTTTATAAAATTCTTCCATTTCTTTTCTGTCTCAAAATATGCACCTATACGCTTATGTATGAATATAACTTCTTGGGTTGAAATGTACCTGGCACCCCGAGTTTGAGTGGATAAAATAAATAAATAAATATATCATCACGGCTTATTGCCCATTGCTGGGTGTGCCAATCTGCTTTGTACACAGACATCGGTAATGATATATTTGCACCGTGCGGGCGCTTACCGGGCGTCACCTCACGGGCACTCATTGCTGGCGTGGAGAGTGCACCACAGGGGTCAATTTTGTGCCATTTAAAATTGGAAATATTTGGCGTCGAGTGGATTAGGGTGGAATTTGCTTTGTGTAAGGCAATAAAATCAATATTTCACTTCTGAAGCTGTGCGGCATCGAAGTAAAAGTAAATATTTGAGAAAACGCAACTTACGAATAGTAAACTGAATGACATTCTTCTGCCTCGCCAAGTTAAATTGTACGGACATTACTGCAAATTTGATTGAAATATTTATTTTTGTCATAATATAATATTAATATAATAAACCAATAAAATATGTATTTACGTACATATTAGAGTTAAACTAAATTTGCTTCTATTATATTTAAACCTTGAATTTTATTAATCAAATTTTAATCATTTTGTTACAGTTTGACAATCAGTCCTACCAACTTAAATTTGCTTTTCATTACGTAACACTATTTATAATCACGAACTTACATTGTTATGGGGTTATCACACGTACGCACGTATCTGCAACCTGCCAAACATTTTCTGCAACTTCAAGTGTTTCGTGCAACTTTTGATGTGTGATAGTGCGACAATTTTCCTGCAACTAGTTATACATCTTGTTCGAAAACTAGTCACACATGCGTAGTAAAGGGGCTTAGGAAGTAAAAATCCCTAAACTGTTTGACATTTGTTTGTAAACAGCTGGTAAACAGTACGAAATATTTAAAAATGGCTGGAGGAGCTGGAGTTGAAATAAAATCAGACGAATTTTTTCAAACTCTGATTGATATCGTAAGAAAAGAAGCTCTGTGGAATACGAGACATTCATATTTTAAATAACGTAGTAGCAGCTACTAATTTGTTGTTCATTTCTGATATTATTCGTCTAAATACAAATAAATTATTCATATTTTAAAAAATGACAACAGGAATTAAATATTATGTGTACCAACGTCGAGACTAAAAAAAATCTATATTTCTTGCAACTTTGCGTACGTCTGTTCTGTTATGATCCACTTACAGTAGTGGTAGTAGAAAAAATATTTTCTTATGTTGTACTTGTATATTGGCAATTTTTTTATTCTCTAAATATTATTTCTTTTAGCTATGTAATAAAACAAAATTATTTAGATATTTATAAATTATTTTAGATAGGTACCTACATAAGTAAACAAAATATAAAAATTTCTAATTAAAAAAAACAAATTGTCTTTTTTGTATCAACAAATAAAAAAATAAGTTATACGAGTACATAATCACAGAAAAACTATTTCTACAACCAGTGGATTCAGTTCTAGTGTTTCAGCGATATATATATATATATATATATATATATATATATATATATATATATATATATATATATATATATATATATATATATATATACCGTGTGTCTATTTAAAAGGTGTACATAGGAGATTAACATGGGAAATCAGTTTTTTGCAATTTCCTGTCCGCCTAATTATTTTAAGCAAAAACGTTTTAAATAAAAGTTTAAGGGCATAAAATTCTTCATCTACATCAATAAACAGAATTACCTTTACATGCTTTGTAACGACAGAAATTAATTATGAAAATGTCGAAAATTACGTTGAAAATATCGACAGCCATGGAATTGAACAAAAAATAAATAAATGCTTGACGTTTTATCAAATTGTCAGAAACATCAAATAAGTTAAGTTACGTTGTGACAGATAAAACGGCAAGCATTTATTTAATTTTTGTTCAATTCCATGGCTGTCGATATTTTCAACATGATTTTCGACATTTTCATAATTAGTTTCTGTCGTTACAAAGCATGTAAAGGTAATCTTGTTTATTTATTTAGATGCAGAATTTTATGCCCTAAAACTTTTATTTGACGAGTTTTTGCTTAAAATAATTAGGCGAGCAGGAAATTGTAAAAAACTAATTTCCCATGTTAATCCCCTATGTACACCTTTAAAACAGACACACGGTATATATATATATATATATATATATATATATATATATATATATATATATATATATATATATATATAATATCAAATAAATACTTTAAAACTGATAAGAGAATTTTAATTTCGTATATATTTAGTTTAACTATTATAAATTAGGACTTACACTATATGAAATATTATTTTTATATTAAAAAATATATAACTCCTGGTCTTATGAAAAAAACAGTTTCAGTACCACTGGAACGAACACACGTGACGTCATGAACTCATCGCACGACTTTAAAATAATTATATCTTGTTTAATATAACGAATTTTCACGTAGGAATTTCATTAATCGCCATATCTTTGTATAAAGTTTCATAAACAAAAAAAAAAAATGGTTTATTGGCCCATTTTTTGTTTTAAGGTAATAAAATTGTTTTCATAGCTTATTATGTTTTATTGTGTATAGAATTTTATTAATACACATTTTGAAAATAAATGGTCTTCATTTTGAAATGGTTGAAGTAAAACTATGATATTTTATCATCGTTGTGAAGGTACTTTTAGGTACAATCTGAAAAAACATATAAAAAATCCGATTCCCTAAGCTAGATTTAAAGCTGTACCCATTCATTCTTATTACGATCAATTTATGAGCCCCTTTGTCTAGTTAAACTTTGCTAATTAACATTTATTTGTATCTTTCAAAATAGACGAAATATTCTTGGTGCCGGACTTTCACCGATCATTCTGTATGTATAACACAAACATCATATTTTTTACCTATTTCTCGTTCACAATGTGAATTTTGTACAATGGGGTCATACCAAAAAGAAAAAATGTTGATTTTTCTTTCATAAATGAAAAATTTAACATTAACATTAACATTATTCATAGTCATTTTCATAAACATAACCTTTTTGACGTTTCTAATTGCTGCTTTTTGTATGTGATTACATATATATATATATATATATATATATATATATATATATATATATATATATATATATATATATATATATATATATATATGTCAGATATATGTCAGATCGTATACTGAGATAAATATATTCTACTAAATAATATAATAATATTACTCTTTAGTTATATCTATTTATTAATTTTATCTATAAAATGTCAAGCGACAATGTTAGTTCAATTTGTACGCCACTGGACATAAAAGTGAAAGGAGCGAATGCTAAAAGTGTCTACCTAAAATTCATGGATGGGAGATTAAATATTAAATCATCCGTAAACGTATTACTAGCGTTTAACCGTTACCTTGGGCAAGGTATTCTATGTTGAATCAACAATAAATACAATAACTCCAACGTCCATCTCGAACAACAGTGTAATTGGCAGCCTACACGGTTAATAATGAAACTAATAGCGAAAATGTAACGTACCCTTCCAACGTATTTAACAACTAAAATAACAATTATCAGTAACACGTTTAGTAATAATAATATTGTGATTTCTACTTTAAGTATTGTAATAAAAAATAAACATTTTCTAACTACCTATCTGAATTTTGTTTTAATTTAGAAATAATAATGAGTGGCCGTAGAAAAAGTATAGTACATAATTCGATATGTAAAGCAACTATTCACTCGTAAAATTACCAACTCGACGCTGCTACTATTAATCAACAGAAGATACAAAAACTAGTATTGAAGTATTCTGGGTGAAATAAAACATGATTCTTATTTCACAAAAATGTTGAGTATGAAATACGAGAAAGAAACGATGCAATTTAAACAAAGACAATTAAAATAAATAATTTTTTTTTACTTTTCAACCTCGAATGCACAATAGGGCAATTCCAAGAATTTTTATAAGGCTTCTAAGTGCTAAATTTTTAAAAATAGATTTTTATGAAACGCCATTTTACTCTTTAATCTAAAATTTTATTAAGAAAAATTTAAAACAACCATCTCTGTTATTTCTTCAATTTCAATGTTACTTGTATTTACGTGATACAATAAATATGGTTGTCGTTAAAATTTTGTAAATAATTTTTTTTGTTCAATTTGATTGTTTCTTCAATAGAGTTGCTACCGTAACATTCATAATAATAACAAATATATAAATCCAAGATTTAAAATTGCCAGCAAACATTTAATACAAATAACATTTTAATTCAACAATCATAATAATAACAAACATTTAAATTTATTACACAAGTTGTAAAAGAACATTTTTATGTATGCAACATTTTAAATAAACAATCATAATATTTCACAGTATTTCAAATTTAGAATAAAAATTACCAACAAACATTTTAATTCATGTTACATTTTATTACAACAAACATATTAATAACAAACACATAAATTTGTTTTTCAAATTATAAACAAACAATTTTATTCGTGTAACATTTTAATTCAACAAAAATAATAATGCCAAATATTTAGAATTTAGAATTAAAATTAACAAACATTTAAATTCATGTTCATGGAACATATTAATTCAACAATCATATTAATACATAGTAATTTAAATTTAGATTGCGATAATCAACAAACATTTAAATTCAACAAACATTTTAATACGACAAACATTTTCTATAATTCTATAATTAATTCGTTTTTTGAATTAAAATGTTTGATGAGTTCAAAAGTTTGATGAATTAAGCTGTTTGACTTAAAATTATCACCAAACATTTAAATTCATGTAACATTTTAATTCAACAATCACAATACGAGCTATATTTAATTTATATTAAAATAATCAGCGAACATTTAAATTCAACAAACATTTTAAAACAACAAACATATAAATTCCATAATTACAACGTTTGTTGAATTAAAATGTTTGATGAATTGAGATGTTTGACTTAAAATTATCAACAAACATTTAAATTCATATAACATTTTAATTCAGCAATCATATTAATACATTTTATTTTAAATTTAGATTGCAATAATCAACAAACATTTAAATTCAACAAACATTTTAATACAAGAAACATTTAAATTCCATATTTAAATCGTTTGTCGAATTAAAATGTTTCTTGGACTTCAACAAACATTTTAATTGTGCGCTGCGGAGTGCGGTGGTCTAACGTACTACATCATTGTGCCGCGTAAGTGGAGCTTCAACGTTTGAACACAACAAGGCCCGTTTAGTGTGACGTTTCGAGGTTTCCTAACAAGAAAATGGCCATGTTCGTTGCTAAGACGGATGATATGCTATTAAAATGACGCCATAGGCGCTATAAAACACAGAAGAAAAAGCAGAAATCCCACTTTCACAGCACAATAATGTAGTACGTTAGACCACCGCAATCCGCAACGCCCAATTAAAATGTTTGTTGAAATCCATGAAACATTTTAATTCGACAAACGATTTAATTATAGAATTTAAATGTTTGTTGTATTAAAATGTTTGTTGAATTAAAATGTTTGATGAATTAAGATGTTTGACTTAAAATTATCAACAAACATTTATATTCATGTAACATTTTAATTCAACAATCATATTAATGCATTTTATTTTAAATTTAGATTGCAATAATCAACAAACTTTTAAATTCAACAAACATTTTAATACAACAAACATTTAAATTCTATATTTAAATCGTATGTCGAATTAAAATGTTTCATGGATTTCAACAAACATTTTAATTGTTTGTTGAAGTTCATGAAACATTTTAATTCAACAAACGATTTAAATATAGAATTTAAATGTTTGTTGTATTAAAATGTTTGTTGAATTTAAAAGTTTGTTGATTATTGCAATCTAAATTTAAAATAAAATGCATTAACATGATTGTTGAATTAAAATGTTACATGAATATAAATGTTTGTTGATAATTTTAAGTCAAACATCTTAATTCATCAAACATTTTAATTCAACAAACATTTTAATACAACAAACATTTAAATTCTATAATTAAATCGTTTGTCGAATTAAAATGTTTCATGGATTTCAACAAACATTTTAATTGGGCGTTGCGGATTGCGGTGGTCTAACGTACTACATCATTGTGCTGTGAAAGTGGGATTTCTGCTTTTTCTTCTGTGTTTTATAGCGCCTATGGCGTCATTTTAATAGCATATCATCCGTCTTAGCAACGAACATGGCCATTTTCTTGTTAGGAAACCTCGAAACGTCACACTAAACGGGCCTTGTTGTGTTCAAACGTTGAAGCTCCACTTACGCGGCACAATGATGTAGTACGTTAGACCACCGCAATCCGCAGCGCCCAATTAAAATGTTTGTTGAAGTCCAAGAAACATTTTAATTCGACAAACGATTTAAATATGGAATTTAAATGTTTCTTGTATTAAAATGTTTGTTGAATTTAAATGTTTGTTGATTATTGCAATCTAAATTTAAAATAAAATGTATTAATATGATTGCTGAATTAAAATGTTATATTAATTTAAATGTTTGTTGATAATTTTAAGTCAAACATCTCAATTCATCAAACATTTTAATTCAACAAACGTTGTAATTATGGAATTTATATGTTTGTTGTTTTAAAATGTTTGTTGAATTTAAATGTTCGCTGATTATTTTAATCTAAATTAAATATAGCTCGTATTGTGATTGTTGAATTAAAATGTTACATGAATTTAAATGTTTGGTGATAATTTTAAGTCAAACATCTTAATTCATCAAACTTTTGAACTCATCAAACATTTTAATTCAAAAAACGAATTAATTATAGAATTATAGAAAATGTTTGTCGTATTAAAATGTTTGTTGAATTTAAATGTTTGTTGATTATCGCAATCTAAATTTAAATTACTATGTATTAATATGATTGTTGAATTAATATGTTCCATGAACATGAATTTAAATGTTTGTTAATTTTAATTCTAAATTCTAAATATTTGGCATTATTATTTTTGTTGAATTAAAATGTTACACGAATAAAATTGTTTGTTTATAATTTGAAAAACAAATTTATGTGTTTGTTATTAATATGTTTGTTGTAATAAAATGTAACATGAATTAAAATGTTTGTTGGTAATTTTTATTCTAAATTTGAAATACTGTGAAATATTATGATTGTTTATTTAAAATGTTGCATACATAAAAATGTTCTTTTACAACTTGTGTAATAAATTTAAATGTTTGTTATTATTATGATTGTTGAATTAAAATGTTATTTGTATTAAAATGTTTGATGATAATTTAAAATCTTATTTTTTTGTTTGATATTATTATGAATGTTGTAGCATTAGTTCTACTGAAGAAACAATTTAATATAACAAACTCTTCTATTAAGGAAATTTTAACAACAAACATATTTATTTTAACACTTTAATACAACATTTGATTAAGAAGAATTAAAATGATATAAGCATAAGTATTATTTTATATTTTGTTTTGGACAATTGAGCTAAAAGTATGAAATATCAATTTCGTGAATATTGTATGAAATATTTTATTTTATCTGTTTGACTAGAATTATGAAACTAATAAAAATTATTAAACAATAATCTTGATTCATTTAATATGTTTGTCGTACAAATGCTATTTTGACTTAGAGTTCAAGCAATATTTAATTTCAACAATCTGAATAATAACAAAACATAAAATTAAAATTTTAAATTATCATCAAACATTTTAATACAATTAACATTTTAATTCAACAATCGTAATAATAACAAACATTTAAATTTAGTACACAAGTTGCAAAAGAACATTCTTATGTATACAACATTTTAAATAAACAATCATAATATTTCACAGTATTTCAAATTTAGAATAAAAATTACCAACAAACATTTTAATTCATGTTACATTTTATTACAACAAACATATTAATAACGAACACATAAATTTACTTTTTAAATTATAAACAAACAATTTTATTCGTGTAACATTTTAATTCAACAAAAATAATAATGCCAAATATTTAAAATGTATAATTAAAATTCTCAACAAACATTTTAATTCAACAATCATATTAATACATTTTATTTTAAATTTAGATTGCAATAATCAACAAACATTTAAATTCAACAAACATTTTAATACAACAAACATTTAAATTCTATAATTAAATCGTTTGTTGAATTAAAATGTTTGATGAATTAAATATTTGACTTTATCACAAAACATTTAAATTCATGTAACATTTTAATTCAACAATCATATTAATACAAGCTATTTTTAATTTAGGTTAAAATAATCAGCGAACATTTAAATTCAACAAACATTTAAATTCCATAATTACAAAGTTTGTTGAATTAAAATGTTTGATGAATTACGATGTTTGACTTAAAATTATCAACAAACATTTAAATTCATGTAACATTTTAATTCGTGTAACATTTTAATTCAACAATCATATTAATACATTTTATTTTAAATTTAGAATGAAATAATCAACAAACATTTTAATACAACAAACATTTAAAATGTATATTTAAATCGTTTGTTGAATTAAAATGTTTCATGGATTTCAACAAACATTTTAACTGGGCGCTGCGGATTGCGGTGGTCTAACGTACTACATCATTGTGCTGTATAGGTGGGACTTCTGCTCTTTCTTCTGTGGTTCTACGGCGTCATTTTATTTCATCATCAACGAATAGCATATCATCCGTCTTAGCAACGAACATGGCCATTTTCTTGTTGGGAAACCTCGAGACGTCACACTAAACGGGCCCTGTTGTCTTGAAACGTTGAAGTTATGACCGAAACTCCACTTACACAGCAGAATGATGTAGTACGTTAGACCACCGCAATCCGCAGCGCCCAATTGAAATGTTTGTTGAAATTCATGAAACATTTTAATTCAACAAACGATATAAATATATATTTTAAATGTTTGTTGTATTAAAATGTTTGTTGAATTTAAATGTTTGTTGATTATTTCATTCTAAATTTAAAATAAAATGTATTAATATGATTGTTGAATTAAAATGTTACATGAATTTAAAATGTTTGTTGATAATTTGAAGTCAAACATCGTAATTCATCAAACATTTTAATTCAACAAACGTTGAAATTATGGAATTTAAATGTTTGTTGAATTTAAATGTTCGCTGATTATTTTAATCTAAATTAAAAATAGCTTGTATTAATATGATTGTTGAATTAAAATGTTACATGAATTTAAATGTTTTGTGATAAAGTCAAACATTTTAATTCATCAAACATTTTAATTCAACAAACGATTTAATTATAGAATTTAAATGTTTGTTGTATTAAAATGTTTGTTGAATTTAAATGTTTGTTGATTATTTACAATCTAAATTTAAAATAAAATGTATTAATATGATTGTTGAATTAAAATGTTACATGAATTAAAATGTTTGTTGATTTTAATTATACATTTTAAATATTTGGCATTATTATTTTTGTTGAATTAAAATGTTACACGAATAAAATTGTTTGTTTATAATTTAAAAAGCAAATTTATGTGTTTGTTATTAATATGTTTGTTGTAATAAAATGTAACATGAAGTAAAATGTTTGTTGGTAATTTTTATTCTAAATTTGAAATACTGTGAAATATTATGATTGTTTATTTAAAATGTTGCATACATAAAAATGTTCTTTTACAACTTGTGTAATAAATTTAAATGTTTGTTATTATTATGATGTTTGAATTAAAATGTTATTTGTATTAAATGTTTGTTGGCAATTTTAAATCTTGAATTTATATATTTGTTATTATAATGAATGTTGCGGTAGCAGCTCTACTAAAGAAACAAGTAAATTGAACAAAAAAATTTATTTACAAAATTTTAACGACAACCCTATTTATTGTGTCACGTAAATACAAGTAACATTGAAATTGAAGAAATAACAGAGATGGTTGTTTTAAATTTTTATTAATAAAATTTTAGATTAAAGAGTAAAATGGCGTTCCATAGATTTTCTTACATAGTTTCGAATTTGAAAATATCATTATATACAGGGTGTTCAATTTAAGTGTTTCACTATTGCTATCTCGAGAACCGTAAGAGATACGAAGTCGTTAAGGGCGTTCCGGACTAGATAAGAAAATCGTTTTTGCGCCAAGATGTTATATATCCCTCAAATCATAGAAAAATATAGTGTTGCCAAAATTTAGTAAAATATATAATTTCTATATTATAAGACTATTAAAATGAGCATTACAAAAATTATTTTCAATTAGAGGTTCTCAAAATACAGAATTCAACTATTAAATTTTAAATGAGAACCTACTTTTTTTATACGCCTATTCGATTCAGCATTTTTTCTGAATACAACGATATAAAATGTTTATACCCTTACATAACGAAAAAAACGAGAAAAATGCAACAGAAAAATTATTATTTTCATATTCTTAACAGTTCAAAATTAAAATAAGTCAAAACGTTGGTCTTGTCAAAGTGACATTGTTCTTGTCAAAATGACAAGCGCAAACAAATTAGCTGATTCCAAGAACTTCAAGGTCGCTCGAGTCACGTGTCTGGTCGCGCCCAATTGAAATTTATGTAATATTTCGAAAAAGTCACTTGATCGGAAACGGAGTTGGATGTCAAAGTTAATACAGCTAAACATGTGACAAACTATCGCCTACGTTTATTTATGCAAATAACGTAGGTTATGGATAAACTGATTTCCTATTGGCTATGCATGACGTGCTACTTTGACAACACAGGAGTGGCGGTTTGTTTCTGACGACTATTTCTGGACATATTCCACTTTTATTGGTTTTAGCGTGCGAGAGTGTAGAGGCCAAACAAAAAATGTGCAAATTTTTTTTTTAAAATTTCTAATTGGCCTTGGATCTGATAATACCAAGCAATATTTTTATTTACTACACACGTAGGTATCATTTCTTTTGTCATATTTCCAAAAAAAATATTTTACTGTTTTTAATTGCATCATCTGGGTTCATTGTGTAAGACATTTTATTTTAACAATAATACCTATTCTTGTCAACAATTCCGTCTAGTGTTGCACCCAGAAAATTCAATTTTTCATGAATAAATATTCCGTTTTCAAATCTATGTTTTCATGCTCTGCTAATGCTTTTATAGCTTCAAATTCATGCATTTTCCCATGATTCTCTGTTCTTCACCAAATATACAGAACTTTTTTCATACACAGTTTTATGTAATTTTGATAGAGGTGTTTTCGAAATGAATGACACTACAGCAGCGTAGTACCAGAAACCCCCAGTGGAATAATTTATTATTTTCCCATCCACAAATTTTGAAATAATAGAATTGAATTGTTCAACAAGTAGGATTTCGTTATGGTTGACAATAATTGATTGATAAATGTTATCATCATCAGTATCGCGTCTTGTGCAAAAATAATTAGGACAGTTTTTATGTTCACCTAGGTCCTAGGACTAGGACATGATGAGTTAAGTTTTCAATATTTTGTTTTAGAAACAGAATCTTTTCTGAATGACTGCTATCGCTGTGAATTCTTGGAAAAATTAGGGAAAGTGGAATTTTTAAGGTCTGGGACTACCTAGGTCATCCATATTCAAGGGATGTTGGAGTGTGTAAATCTATCAGTATATACCTAGCCTTGTCTACGAAAACGAACGTTCCGAAATTCGTATCTTTCCATAATTTCTAGGATTTGAACAGTAAGGCTAAAGGGCAGCAGTGCATGATTCATTTTAACATTATGTGTTAGCGAATTAGTGTCTCGGGAATCCGTTCATATTATAATAATCACATTATGAAAACCAAGAATAATTCATAATTTCGATTAATTAAAGATTAATCTAGGTCTAATTGGTAATATTTTTTTTTTGAAAAATTACTTTTATTATTCATAAATTATGCCACGAAAAATGGAGAATTTCACCAAGTTTACTAATTAATTACTAATTAATGAAAACAAGTAAAAAAATAGTACCAATTATACGTAGATTGATTCTTGTTCTATAAACTACAATTTATTTGTTTATCAAAAGTTTAGTGATTGCAAAGTTATGACAGGATTTCTATACCACTTTTTCGCATATTTAATGGGGGTGCATCATACTATACAATCCAATAAATGAAATGTGACAGTTCACAGTTATTTTTCTAATGCGCACTATGAAATTACACGCGGGATTCGCAGCTTTCATATTTCTGGCCAATAGAATCAAATGGGATACACCTGACGTCACAAAATATTTAAATCATTTTAACTCTTTATTGAAGAATGTTCTTCAAGAAAATGTTGCTTTACTACATATTAATTAGCAAGTATTTCACGATTTCAATATAAATTTGTTATATTTGGATTGTGGTTTAGGAGCCCATTATTATAACAAAAAAATATTGTTACTGTTACACTATATAACAAAACTAATGTGGGTAAATACTTTTCTTGTTTTAAGGTAATAAAAATATTTTCATAGCTTGCTGTTTTATTTTGCTTGGAATTTTATTAATACATTATTTTGAAAATCAATTTTGAAATGGTTGAAGTATAACTATGATATTTGGTATCGCTGTAAAGGTAATTTTATGTACATTCTGAAAAAAATATATAAAAATACCGATTATTTATGCTAGATTTAAAGTTGTACCCATTTCCGCTAGAACCGGAAGTGATATAAACTTCTAACTACGACCATTATGAGCCCCTTTGTCTCGTTAAACTTTGCTTATTAATATTTTTTTGTATCTTTCAAAATAAACGAAATATTCTTGGTGCCAGACTTTCGCCGATCATCCTATACCATGAGTTTCAGCTAAGATGCAATATTTACTATTCTGTTATTAAAATATTATTATGGATACCAGTTACATATACTGCATCATTCCAGATAAGATGCAACATAGGTTGTCAAAGTTGTCAATGTCAAATGAAGATGTCATCATATTTTACTGATTTTTAAATATCGTTAGAAAGTAATAAGAGCAGTAACAATAAAAAATCAATATATTTCAAGTGATAAATTACGACATATTTTCAAAAACTGCACCATTAACAATTAAATATGTAATATTTCATTGATTCTACAAAAAATTTGTAGACAGCTGATTATTTTCTTCTATTGCACGTAGTAAATTATTTTTATTTTCTTCATTTCCCGCAGTTTTTGTTCTTGCCCTTTACATATGATTCTTATGTAAATATCCATCACTTTTCAATTTTGTAAATATTCTCGAAACTGTAGAAGGATTTGGTCTAGGTTCAGGATATACATTCGCAAACATATCGCAAAGATTTCTCAAACTACAGAGCAATCCAGAATGATTAAAGGTTCCGTCTCGTTCTGATTTTTTGTTTGCCGCATCGTTGTGATAGTGAAATACGATTGACAGATTGCATTGGCGTACATATTTCCACTCATTTTCATCATTCCTCGCAGTAAGAAAATATGCTTCCAAAATACACTTGTTATGTTCATCTATAAACACCACTCTAAAGTAACGATTTGAATAAATAACAGTTTAATTTAAAAGATAAAAACAAACTGCATGTCAAAAAATTCAAAACACATAACGCCGCTGACTTTTCCAAATGTCGGTAATATAGATAACATAATTTAACATTGCCTGTAAATTGATACTATTTTTTTCCATAGAAGATAATTTTGATCATAATCAGAACTTTTTCAAGTCACGTGACATTAAATCATTCTTAATTGCTCTGTATAACCAGCATTGTACCAAGTATCCATTCGAATTTTTTCTTCTTTAGTAAACGTTATGAAAAGTTCATTTGACATTGACAACTTTGACAACCTATGCTGCATTTTATCTGAAACGATGCAGTATGTGTACCTAGTAACCATAGTAATACAATAATGACAGAATAGCAACTGTTGCATCTTAGCTGAAACGCACTGTATATCTTTTATAACAAGCAAGATATATGAGGTATTTTCAAAATAAGCGAAAATCATGTTTTAGCCTATAGCTCAAAAACAATAGAAAATTCCTATGGTGCCCTTAAAAACTTGGCCTATAAAGACCTACATCAATTTTCTGTAGCATGCATAATAAGAAAGTTTTTCATATAAGGAACTCGAATTTGTTCCACTCTGTACAGAGTGATATGTGTACATTTAGGAATTTATATGCGTTGTTCTGTATACCGGGTGTCTACATGAAATCTGTTATACCGGGTGTTTTTTTTCCAAGGTGATTAACAAGGGAAATCAGACTGTTGCCCCCCGTTTGACTGACAACAATGGTTGTGGTATCAATAGAAAGATACAAATTTTCTGCATCAGATGACCCAAAAACACATGTGTTTTATGTACTATTTTAGTCCCATAAATTAATTATTCAATTTATTCAATTTCACGTTAATAGCGATAGCCATGGCATTTGAACAAAAAGATAAACAAATATTTGACATTTTATATGTCAGAATTCGAAACTTTAACTTATTGGCGAAAAAACTGAACTATAGGTGGCAGGCCGAACGGTAGCAAGATGGCGGAGGAATAAGGAGAGTTCTCTCATTCCTTATTGCTGGCAATATGCATTTCAAAGTGCAAAGTATTTAATATGGAGAAAATTAACATAAAGTTAAGTGATATTTTTGAATACATTGCTTCTGCACGTCCTATAAAGGAAGTCGAAGCAGTTTTTAAGGCAGGACATATATTGCCAAGAAAAGATGATGGATCAGATACAATACTGGGTTCTTGTTTAAAAACCAGTCATTTGAATGGAGTTCCTCATACGATTGATATTTTTTAAATGAGAATATAAATTATTGGACAGCAAAATTTAGTTGTAGAGCAGGATTGGGAGGCAAATGCAAACATATTGTTACAGGTTTGTTGCATATAAACAGGTTAGTCAAAATCAAAACTATATTTATTGTTTTACAACAAAAGTTGTCATTATTATTATTATTATGCTATGAATTTATTTGTTTATGGGTTTGTGGATTACAGAGCAGAAGAAATAGAAAAATTAAGTTGTACCGGTTTGGAACAAGTAAGGGGAAAACTTGTTGAAAAGGATGATAAACAGTATAGTTTGGCTATAAAATAAGAATTTTGCCATCCTGTTTTAAAAAAGAAAAAATAGAACCGACTAGAGATGTCAAAGCTATATGGGAAGAAAATTTCAAGATCATATTTTGTCACTTGGGATATAGTGTAAACTTACACTTTTTAACTTGTAATTGCTGCATTGTGGCACTGAGCAGTATCTATGGCATTTACTGATCATTATTTAAAACTGAAAATGTAATATACACTATATATGTCACTTTCTTTTACAACAAATATAAATTAAACCTGTTTAAAATTACATACGTTTCAATGTATGCTATCAACGTTTCCTTATTCCTCTAGTTCACAAATCTGCCACCAGATGTCACCCACTTTGAATTTTTTCGCCAATACAACTTTTATTGTTATAATTTTATTAATTACATTTTGTCACGCATTTTCTAATCTTATATATAAAAGTGAAACAATAACCGCTAGGCAAATTTACACCGTTCAAAAATATTGCATAGCTTTTTTTATATTTAATTTCCAAAGTTTACATAAGAATAGTATTGGCATTAGTTTCGAAAGCGGCCGACAGAGTCAAAATGTCAAAACCACACTTTTCTGCTATCAATAGAGAACGAGCACTCAGCTGTTTCCGTGAACCTTCGAAACAACTGATTACCTATTTAGAAGAAAAATTTCATGAAAAAGTAATTTGTACACTACTTATAATTCTAGACAAACTTTAATTGTTAGAGATCAATGACCCCACAACAACTCTAGAAAAACTAAAAGGTTTATTTCATTTTATGAGATAAAATATTGTATTTGGAGTATAGAAGTTATAAATATTTCACTTCATTTCAATATTAAATTACTCCCCTATCCTGTAATTAATACATTTAAAATTTCTACATCGGCAACAATTAAACTCGCACAATGAAACACTAGAAAAAATTGTTGTTCGCACCATAGCGTAAGACAAACTAAGTTCAGATTTTAAATTAGCGCCAAGAAAGTTAATTGCCAAAGAAGTCAGTTACAGGCTGGGGCAGCAAGAGCAGCTGTTTCGAAGGTTACCGGAAACAGCTGAGTGCCCGTCGTCTATTTTCATTAAAAAATCAACATTTTCAACAAATTTTAAGTATAAATAAATGATTTTCACTTAATTTTACGTTTCCTGTAAACTTCAGCTGGATTCATAACCAAATAAAAGTTTTGATGTTTTGAAAGGATTGCGAAAAATTTACAACGGGCGTCATTTTAAAAATATTTAAATAAAACTTTGTCCAGGCGGCTTTAAGATTTGGAATTAAGTTAATTTCTATTTTAAACACCGTAGAACACGAATTTAGTGTTTGAAAATAGTTTAAACCGTTGAGGAGTTGTGAGTAAAATAAAATGCATTTTTGGGGGCAATTTTTTTTCAAAAATTTCGATCCTACTTTCCGCAATCCCTAACGCTTTTTTGACATTTTTAAATATTAACATATCGAATCTACCCTCCAGAGTTCATTTTTGCAAGAATTAGCACTATCTTTAACCGAAATTGGGATATTGAACCATTTTAACCTCACATGTTTGGCCGAGACTAAACATGTAAACATGCATTTTGGGGCTCACAACTCCTGAATTGTTTGAAATATTTTCAAATTAACACTATAATCGTGTTGTACTGGGTTAAATTATAAACTGACTAGCGGTTGCGAAGTTCGCGGGTATCAGCTAGTCTGTTATAAAACATTAAAAAGAACATAACACAAAAAAAACATAGCTATCATTGAATTATTTACTCTTTCCTCAATAAAAACGTTCTATTTATTAAACTAAAACACAATAAATAGTAATATAATAATATAATTTCGAAATCTCTTTTTATAACATAATAAAAATAAATTAGTATCTAACCTACTAAAATAATTTTTCTGACAGTAGTGACTGTTTAAACATTACGCATTCATCTGTCACTACAAATGAGCAATATTTATGAAATTAAAACTGGATTTAACAGATTACTAAACGTGGAAAATAAAATCTGATTAGTGTTGTGGGTCTACAACTTTTATTCGAAAAAATTTTGCCTAAAATTAATAGGTAACTAACTCCAGCAATATAAAAAAAATAATTAGATTTCAAGTAAATACCCGGTATTGTGTGAATCTTAACAATTTTTTTAAATTGCTTCGTTACTTTTACAACAATATGAAAAAATTAAGAAAAATAAGATAATTTTTAATTTTTATTCAAATGTGACTATGTGAAAATTTAATTTTAAATTGAAGATATTTATATTATACTTACATAGTAACTAATTGTTTGTTAGGCATTATACTGTTTAATCTCTGAGTATTTTTCACTCGAAATACTAATTTAGCTGGATTTGGATTATTAGCAAGCACCGTAACAATTCCAGCCGGAAAAGACAACATCATATCACCTGACAATTTTACTTGACATCTACAAAAATTAATTTAAAAAAAAAACACTACAATGTAATTTATAAATACTTTGTTTCATCCATTCCACGGAAATATGAATGCACGATTTCATGAAAAGCTACAGCAAGAGGAATAGTATCGGCCATTCCAATTGTTAAAGGGGAAGGGCCGCGTGAAACTCCAATAGGAACACAAGCTGTTCGAAATTCCAAACTTCCAACACTATCTGCCCGGGAAATAGTAGATGGACTAATTCTTCCACGTGGAGAAGGGCCCTAAACAAAATTTGTATACATACATTGTTAAAGAATAAATTTCACTTTTACCTCTGATCTACGTGATGGTGGTCTAGGAATTGACATATAGCCAGAAGTAGGCGTTGGTGTTTGTCGTGTAGATTTGATGACTGAGGTTTGTGGCTGAATTTCACCAACTTCTGAAAACAAATCTCCTAAATCTGCATATCTGGAAGAAGAAGAAAATGTAGGACTGTTCATGGTAGTCTGTGTAGGACTTTGAAGAACTGAAGGACTTTGTAATGGAGCATATGGATGAGAACCAGTAGGAGTTGACGCGTTCGATGCAACAGGGCTTTGCAAATTTAAACCGAGTAAATCACCACTAATTTTACTTCCTAACTGTTGAGAAACTGATTGAGAACGTTTTATATTTACGTCTTGGTTATCAAAATTTGAACATCTTCTATCCTATAACAATAGAAATGTTATATTTATCATTGTTCTTACAATAAATTAAAACTTTACTAGGATAGCTCCAATTGGTGACAATGACAAATTTCCCACAGTGGCTCGTAATTCATCAACACTGGCAGATATAGGTGCAGAACCATTGTTGAGAGGTTTAATTTCAACACGTATTTTTTGCTCGCGGTCATCGTCTGAGTCTGAATCAGATGAAGAATAGAAACTGTTTTTATCACTGCTCCAAACCTGCGATGATTTAGGTCGAATACAAAAACCATCTTCATCTACTTCAATATTTATGTTTACTGAGTCCGTAACTACATTGTTTTTACTGTTATCTTCCTTTTCATCCCTAAAAGAATAGTTAAAAATATTATTTTGAAATTAATAATATAGTCAATTCCACAAATAATGTTTTGATTCACAAGCCTTATACTGGCACAATTTGCCAGTTGTATCTCTGTAACCGATCCACAGGTTATAATGGATTCTAAATCATTCTAATGTATCGATGATTAATATCAAATTAGTATTTGAATCCACATATCCTCACTTGCCAATCATGCACGTTAACCAATAATCAACCATTGCCCGTACTAGTAACATAATTTATTTATTAGTTATTACTTACATATCAGATTTCTCTTCTTTATTGCTAATATTATCAACAGTCTTTTCCTTTTTTGTTTTAGTCTTTTTTAATTTGACTTTATCTCTCCGACTTCGTAGGAACCCTGTAATGTATATGATTAATATTAAGTACAAAGACATAATAAATAATACTGTACTAGTTTAAGAAAAAAATAAACTTAATGAAACATAAAACTTGTTTTGAACTGAAAGCTCAATGTTTGATTTACTTACTATGCGTATTATTATTAGTTATCAAACATGAAACAAAAATACATCAAACATTTACTTAAAAATACAGGAAGAATTACAAAAGATCCATATTAAATAAAAAAAAATATTATTTATTTATATACCTTTTGATTTCTCAAAAGTTTTATATAAATAATGAAGACATTTTCACAAGTTTATCTTAAAATAACTACTAAAAAATAAAACTGGGAGGCATCATTTGTTGGGAAAATTTTAAGTTTTAAATAACATCTTACAAGCACTCAATGTGAGGACCTTTCTCATGCCAGTCTATCAATTGATGGAAAAGTTATTAAACCAGCATTGGTACTAAATTTATCTTCGCTACTTATAGAAGATAATGTGAGATTCAAAAAATATATTTTAGCACAATATACTTTATTTTACCTCTAGAATCTAAATTAAGTAATATGGAGGCCTAGGAATTATTGTTCTAGTTTGTCAGTTTAAAAACTTTTTAGCCAAACTGAATATGTTTATTCTGATACATTGTAATCCTTGGTGGTGCAAGTATGAAAGAAATTTCTAAAACTAAAAACTTCGAGAATTTGCTAACAAATGATACACACCATGTTATTTTTTATTTACTTTACTTTAAAATAAGCACATCAAAATATTTATATCACCTACAGGTATACAGGATGAACACGAGAATCTATGATCAGTCATAGTTAGTTATGTAGGTACTTATTTTACACGACACTCTATATAACTTTTAAAATATCTGTGATATTTTTCTGATATCTAATTAAAAAAAATTTAAATTCTTAAATTTTTTAAAGAAGTCTTAGTTCAATGAAATAAAAAATCTCTACAAAATTATACTTGTGGGTTTTCAAAAAATATTAATTTATATTATAGTATGACTGGTTCAATTTGCAATTTTTTGTAAATAATACTATCTATTTAGTAAAGTTGACAGTATATGAAATATAAGACTGTTTTATTCGATGTAACACCAATTAAACGTATACAGGTTGTAACAGCAAAACGAGCTACCTCAAATCATTCCTATATTATTAAATATACAATAACAAACTATAAGACAACTATACAGAAGACCCAGGACATCCGATTAGGAAAGATTTTTTTTAAGCAATGGTCTCAAGTTACATAAAAAACAATTTTTCGTTGCTCAAAAGTGGCCTATTAATTTTACACAATAATGCTTCAAATAAATGTTTTAGAGAATGGTATTGATTTAAAATCAGAAACAAATGCAATGACATTTGACCTGTCAGAAACGTATCTGTCTCAAATTGTCTGTATCTATTAGTCATTATTATTGAAAATGGAGAATTATTCTATCGAAGAAAAGTAAAAAAATTATTAAAAAGTATTATTTTTATACGATTTTTAATTTTTGAGAGGTAAAAGTTCATTACATTTATTTGTGTTTTCATTCAATACCATGGCTAACACTAAAAAAATTAACTTTTATAAAATTTTAAATGTCATCGTCATTACCGAATTCTGTGTACAAAGTAGATTGGCACACCCAGCAATAGGTAATATGCCGTGATATATTTATATATTTATTTAAATAGGGGATTCCGATTAAGCGAATATTAAGCGCCCCGTCGCGGTATTTTTATGAACTATGTGGACATACAAGTAACTGTCATCGTGCTGTCGAGTTGATAGACTTGTAAAATTTGTGTTTTATATTAAAAATATGGGTATTAGGTGCGCGTATTGCCCCTGTAAGAGTGATTACAGGAATAAATATCAAAAATATATGAGAGGAGTTAATTTTATGCCATTTTCCAAGCCGATATCATCTCTCATGGTTTATGCGTAACTACCTCAAACAAATGGTTTCGTGGAAATAGTGGTATATGTCTCCGTAGTTAAATAGGTTTGACATGTTACGAGATGAAAAATAGCCCCACTTTATATTTACATCAACTACCACACACGTATTACATGAAATTACCGCAGATACCCATTTACCACCATCAATGCAGGGCAATATATTATCACTGCGTCCCGCATTAATACAATTTTCATTTCTGAAAACGTTGAAACATTTTGAGTTGGTATAAATCAGCAAATACCCAGTAACTAACCGGAACTAAAACCTTAAAATAAGATCGCTCCTTTTCAGCTTTTTTTCAGACCACGACACTAACCATCTTTTCTAGGTCATTTACAGAATAATTTTCAATATTTTTCTTTTTTAATTTCGCCCCTGGCACTAACTCTGCAATAAAAAAAATTCATTTTCATCACTAACCGAATACATGTCAACAGAAAATGTCTATTTGCATAGACATAATTAGATGCATAATTTAATTCTCTAGAACATTTATTTGAAGCATTATTGTGTAGGATAAGAAATGAAGGCCTTAAAGTTCCTTAGGTTTTTATTACAACATTATGTTGTGCAATACAAAAATGGACGTTTCGTGCGCCATCCGCACATCACCAGCAATAGTAAAATTCGTAGTTTTACATCAGAGTTACAGGTTGCAAATATACAATGTTAAATTATAATACATTTTTAACACTGAGCCCATTACTTATTGGGAACCGCTGCAAAGAACGTGTTTGAAGCTAGGCAGCTGGCGAACTTCGCCATTTTTGTATTACACAACATAATGTTGTAATAAAAACCTAAGGAACTTTAAGGCCTTCAATTCTTATCCTACGTTAAAACTAGAAGTTTCCAATATATTTCAACTTGAAGCATTATTGTCTAAAATTAATAGGTTACTTTTGGGCATCGAAAAACTGTTTTCCCATGTTAAACGCCTATGACCCGCTTTTCGTGTTGCACTCTGTATTTTCAATAAGCCCATTCGATAGCGTTTCTTTTTTTCTGAATTCAACCATGTAACCATTTTATATCCTTACATAAAAGTATTAAAAAGTTCAATTGAAATTTAAATCAATTTTATTTTTAATTACTTTTCATTAGGCTGTGTATGAAAAAACAAAAGCTGCTGTCAATTTGAAATACGTAATGCATAATTCCTTTTGTTGAAAATAGAACACTATACATACATTCATTAACAAATATTAATGTTTCATTTTAATTTAAAAAACACCATCGAATGGGTCTAAAAAATATACAGGTGTTTCCTTTAGAACAACCAATGCTTTTTTGGGCGCATGAATGACTTAAGAAAAATGTTATATACAAAATATGATCAAGAATAAGTGGTTAATTTATCGGCAATAATAAACTGAAAATTCTACCAGTGGTTCTCAAACGGTAGAACAAAATAATATTGTATTGTAGTTGTATAAAAATTATTTCGAGAAAATTGGTATTAAAAATTAGAGAAACTGTAATAAAAAATGGTTTTACTACTGGTGTATAGTATGAGTTGTCAATGGTTGTGTATTGCATTGCCTATTTCAATATTCCAACATTAATTTACTAACTAATTTTTAATAGGTATCATTTTTCTCGAAATAATTGTTATACAACCATATACAATATTTATATCGCTGAAATCAGGAGAAAAGTCTCTATCTAATGGACTAAAAATTATATAGTGTACCAGTTAAAAAAATATTATTTTGTTCTACCGTTTGAGAATCACTAGTTGAATTTTAGTTTGTTCGTGCTTAATTTTTTCGAGGTGTACTGCAGTATTGAAGAGGAAGGACCACATTTCGAATATTTCTTTTAGGTTTACAACTTACAATAATTTAGTTAGTTAGTTTAGTAGTAAGTAAAAAATAAAAACCTATCATATCTCAGAAATGTTAACCAATTAATTAAATTGACACACGTAAGATTAAATGATAAGGCTAAATCTACTATACAGGTTGTCTCCTTTAAAGCAACCATTGCTTTTTTTGGCGAATTGATTTTTGAAAAAATGTTATATACAAAAAATGATCAAGAATAAGGGGCTAATTTATCAGTAATAACAAACCGAAAATGAAACCAGTGGTTCTCAAATGGTAGAACAAAATTATATTTTTTAAATGGCACCCGTTAAATTTTTTTTGTCCATTAGCTACATTTTCCTTCTGCTTTCAACGATATAAATATTATATAGTGTTGTATAACAATTATTTCGAGAAAAATGGTATTAAAAATTAGAAATAATGTCACAATATTGGAATAGGCTATGCAATGGACCCGTTTAGTGTGACGTCACGAAAGTTTCCAAACAAGAAAAAAGCGTCTTCGCTGCTAAGGTGGTTGCTATGCTAAACCAGGATTTGACATTTGGCGCTCGTAACCTATAAGTTTGTTTGGTATTGAAATGGCTCAGAAACACATTATAAAGTTTTCTTCTGTTGTAAATAAATATTAACCTAACTACGTTTATCCACGTATACTTCAGATTTGGGTCTTTTTGGAAATTTAAAAAACTTACAAGTTCCACCTGTTGCCTGCGAAACACATCAGTACGGTGAAACAAATTTAAAATAAAATCTTAAAATATGCACTGTATACTGTACAACTTACAAAACGTAAGAAGTACTAATAATAATTATATATTCTTTCATCCGTGCCATTTAAAGAGCCTAAAATTTGAAGAAACGGAAATCTCCCACTACTAGTTTCGCGGTCAATTTTAAATAACCGTTACCAAGGCAGCAGCCATTTTCTTGTTTTGAAACCTGGTCTACGTCATCACTAAGGGTGTGTTCCAAAACCTTATTCTGGAGTATCGAGTATGGCAAAATCCGTTCCAAAATTATTGCGCTTACTCTTGGAGTTTACGCGATAAACGTTCCAAAATTCGGAGTACGCACTCTAGAGCATACTTTTCGTACTCTGCTACGCTAGTAGGGTACGAAATACTCCAATGAGAATTTGCGTGTCTTACGCAAATTTTTACAACGAAACATACAGAAATCGAGTTTGAAATAAAAATAAATCTTGAAAATTATCAATATATTGAAGTAATTGATGATTATTTATCTTATAAAAAAGTCATTTAAAAAACATAATAGTAAAACCTGTATTAATTGTAAAAAATGTCTTGATAAAACAGGAAGTGCACACAATAAATAATTTTTGGCAGTCAAAATGTCGTATCAAAAAGATATTTTCTTATTTTTAAGGTTATGTTATTTTATTTACTCAAAGCCGTTCGTAAATACTCCGGCAAATATGGTCACGTGACCGTACTCCAAGTAGGGAATCCACTTACTTTGTATCTTTGTTTTGGAACGCACCCTAAACGGGTTTATACAGAACTATTGATACGACTGTTGCCTTACTAGACTAGTAATAAAACAATTTTTTATTACATAATTTCTAATCGATTGAAAATTCCTGTGGCGACTATGAAACTTTTCTCGAAAAATTGACCCAGCAATGTGCAAATGGTTTTCCTCCATCGTTAATATTACCCGTGATGCCTTAAAAAAAAACATCGAAAATGAGACACATGTACAGGTGAAAACGAAAATATATGCGCTGTGATATTTTATGGAGTGTTTTATACAGGATATTAATGAATACGTGTTACAAATTTATAAAGTATATAGGGGATGCAAAATAGACTACATTTTACTAATAATTTCATATCCGGAGACGCACCGATTTCGGGCTACAGGCTCTTAAAAGAGTAATTATATTATAGCTGGCTGTGACCTGTTACTTCAGTTATTATTTTGTTTATTTTAACTTTTAGCATTAATTGCAGAAACATTATGAATGAACATTCTGTTCGCGATTACGCTAACATGATATTAATGTGCGGTAGAGTGTACGGCAGCACAGGATATTCAAACAAATCCTGGCGTTTTTGAACGAATCACAATATGCTCCGAAAGTGCAATGCTTGTATTGAAGTTGGTGGTCGTCATTTTGAGCAATTATTATATAATTTAATAAATATAATATAAAATTACCTAAGAAATACACCCTTAAGCTATCGCAATCAATTCGCGGGACACCTGTATAAGAACATTAATTTGTAAATTTTTCAGATTTTTCGCAACATCCATTCATTGGTTAATGAGCTACCGCAAAAACCAAGAAAACTTTTTATACTTAGGATTTTATATATTTTAAAGTAAAAAGGTGCTCCATATTATCATTCGATAAAACGCACCGTTTCAATTACAAAATAAGAAATTTTGCAGTCAAGTTAGTGATTTTCTTTATTTCGAGACGTGTATATAAAAATTTGAGTTTTATAGTGTATTCCGAAATTAAACCACGGTAACCACTGAAAATTGTCACGGTTTAACCGCGGTTACAATGTTACCGACATCGGACTAGAAAAACGGACCAGCTAATAGCTAACTTCATTTTGGCAAATTTAAAATACACTGACCGGCACGAAAAACGGGCCATTTTTTTTATTATAAAAAAATGTTGTTACTGCTTTATTATTTTGTAATATCATTACATATTTTTATTATGGGTTTACAGACGACCATTTGGTATTATTAAATGAAAGATTAAAATAGCTAATAATTGTTTATTTGGAAACAATAAAAATTAAGTCCACATAGGACAACAAACAATAATGGGAAAAAACTTAAGTAAAACATAAATGAACGTTAAAAATAAAATCTAATAACGCGTATTGCCTCCGCGGGCAATAAATGAAACCAATATAAACCTACTAATACATTTTGTTAATTTCGTGATTTCATTATGACAAGTTAAGAATAGGAATATTGGAGTTAATTAGTGATGTTTTTAGGAGGTTATGATTGATGTGAGGTCGAGGAAGTTCGGTTGATATCTATCAATAACAACATTTTATAGAAATTACTGTTATTAGCATTTTTGTTACAAAAAAAAATGGCCCGTTTTTCGTGCCGGTCAGTGTAGTTAAAAGTTCATTTGTCATACATCAAAATATAACCGCACACAACCGCCGATCTAGCGCGGTAGTGTAGTTACAGAAAAGTTACCAGCTTTCAGTAACCGCGTTCCGAAAACACAACCGGTTACTGACAAAGTAACCGCGATTAACTTGGTTCAATTTCGGAATGCACTATAAATGTCATGTAAACATAGGTCCTATACTTTTTAGTTGCCGAAATACAAGAAGTCAAAGATTTATAAATAAGAATTAATTTTCAAATTCTTGTATTTTGGATTTTGGTAACTAAAAGGAACATATCCTATGTTTATATGATATTCTTTTGCTCAAAATAACTTGTGGAATAAGTTGTTAAATTTTGTTAAACTAGTTCTAAAATTATCTTGTAAACGGCGCACTTTAGCGAATGTCAACAAGTGGCATTTTTTTCTTTTTCTTTAGAATTGATAGGACTATCAAATGAAGTAAAAAAATTATTAGCCCTAAGAATAAAAAGTTTCCATTGTTTTTATCCCCACCAACCCTCAATTACCAATCAAGGATTGTTGTGGAAAATCAGAACATTTTCCAAAATAATGTTCTTAGGAAATCCAATGGTAAAATTTTCATATGCCTGTAATTTCTGCCCAATTAGTTTTAAACAAAAGGGTAAATACAAAAAAAAATGTTCAGAATAAAAAACTGCATCCAATAAATCCAAAATTATTGTTTACATGCGTTTCGTTCGTGAGAGAGAGGTAAAATAAATGTTATAATTATTCAGATTTTAGGGGTAAAAGAAAACTAAAACACAATATCAGCTGGTCTGGAATTGCTGACAAAAAGTAGTGAAGATTCAGTGGCGTAGCGAGCATAATTAGCGCCTGGGGTATAATACCTTTTGGGCGCCCCTTTTCCGTAAGAACTTTTTTCATAAAATAATCTTTAAATGTCATTTTACTAAAGTTATTTGACCAAAAAACGGGCATATAAATACAAATATACTTCATAGACATTTTAAAGAAATTTTAATTTCTTACTCCAACATTTAGAAAAAAGTTTTTAGTTTTATTAATTTTATTTCGATAACAGAGTGCAGTACCTACCTACCTAAAATACTGTATAATACATGAATAGTCACTACCTAAGTGCGCATCTACAACACACTATAGGTACTATTTTTCAGGACAAATAGAGATAAGAGTTCAAATCGCGTTAAAAAATAAAGAAGCCGAACAAAGAAATATTGAAATTAATAAGAAATTTAAAAATATATAGTAATATAAATGAATGAGAAAAAATAATTTTAACTTAATTTAGTACTTTTAAACAAGTGTAAAAAAAATAAAAAAGGAGAATTTACTTTATAGAGCGTGAGCAGACATGTGACTCGAGTAGCCTTGAAGTGCTTAGAATCAGCTAATATCTGTGCGCGTGTCATTTTGACTTGAACAATGTCACTTTGACAAGACCAATGTTTTGACTTATTTTAATTTTGAACTGTTAAAATGTTACTATTTTCAGTTCATGTGTTTTACTGCCTGAAATTTGTAGAATATTAACAATTTAGCTGTTCAAAATCAAAATAAGTCAAAACATTGCTCCTGTCAAAGTGACATTATTCTTGTCAAAATGACACGCGCACACAAATTAGCTGATTCTAAGCACGTCAAGGTCGCTCGAGTGACTGCTCGCGCCCTATAGTAAATGCAAGCAATATATGTATTAATAAAATTTCAATATTCTGTATGTCTTCTGTGATCTTTCTCCAATTATTTTATTACATATAATACACTATTATATTTCACTCCAACACACTGAATGCAATGTGTCAATTTATAGTTGGAAGTAGTGCCTGGTTGTTACCGCAGCGGAATAACGGATTCAGCTAGATAGCCATCTTTTAGCTCCTAGAGTGACGTCACATGCGCAGTAACGTATTTTCGTCATTGTCATAGCAACCGCCCTGGAATGGCAGGTTGTTTATAGTTGAAAGAAGGCAGTGTCGTTCCCGAAACTCAAATATTATTTCCCCAAAACGAATCAAAATAAAAATTTAAATTTTCCGGAAAATCTTGTCCTGAGGACAGTTTGGCGCCCCTGCGAGTTGCGCCTGGGGCACAATAGCCCCCTTTACCCCCCCTTCACTACGCCACTGTGAAGATTATCTTACTTATTCGGTATGAATAATTGTATTCGCCATCGCTTTCTAGTTACAAAATTGGCCACCTGACATAATTTTCATAATGATTATTTTCATTTCCTGCAGTCTTTAATGGGGTAGTTGCCATATGTTGAATTTTAATAAAATTCTTATTTCTTTGCAATATGTGACTCATATTAAGATATAATAAAAATCGTCATTTATTATGTAAATATTTCTAAAAATTATTTAAAAAATAATATGATTCGAAGCGACCTCTACACCGTTCCGTCACGTTTGCTTACTAAAAGCCGCCAATAGCGCTAGTGTCGTTGTTTTACTGTTAAATCATATATCCTTCTATAACGCTGATTTAAGGTTTTACTGCGATGGGATGCGAAATGTCAAAGTGACATGATATCTGTCAATAAAGAAATATTTATCAACCAAACAAATCCCCTAACCCCGCAAGACATACATAGCAAAAAAGATATATACCGGGAGTTTTTTTTTTTTATTCAATAAACATGGACGTATGTCTTTACCATAGTTACATTTAAAATAATTGACAGCAACGTGCTATCGCGTTTTTTTTAAAAAAAAAAACTGCATAGGAAATTGTTAAAGTCATGAAACTGTCATGTGTCAATTTCATAGATTCTTTTTATAACGAAAAGGTATTGACATTTTCATTTAACTGTATAATATAATGTTTCTTATTTTTAATTACCTTACTTGTTCTGATTTTCTATTACTGCTGTGCATTGACGCATCTGTAGTTCTATAATTATTATAGCTTTGAAGATTATTAAAAGTAGCAACAAATAAATCGGAAACTTGTCTTAAACTCATAGGTATTGGAGTTATATTTGTACTTTTTCTTCAATTGTATACTCGTACATAATTTTGGAAGTTTGACGACTTTGACAACTCCCTATGTCCAGTTTAAACAAAAACGCGATAATACATTGGTGGCAATCGTTTTAAATGTAACTATGGTAATGACAATACGCCCATATTTACTAATAAAGAAAACTCTCGGTATTTTTGTCATACACTATATTGGTTTGTAAAAAGTCGCGTACCCCTTAAAAATAAAGTAGCAAAGTTTCACATTTTTTAGCTATATAACAGTTGCCAATATTGTCAATCATGTCACTATTTTACCTATTGTGGAGCAAATACTTTATTGTATTTAATTTACTCTTAAATTACAAGTATATACAGAAAAATAAAGAACAACCAAGTATATATTCTTGTTTTCTGTTAATTTTGGCATCTTAATTGCCACTAGTAACAATGACAAGTTAAAAATCAAGACCGACTCGATACAACAAAAAATAGGTGTACGCGATTTTTTGCAAGCCAGTGTACAAGCAGTATGTCGGAACTCATCTGCGCCGGAAGTAGCAAGCGTGACATCACCATGGCGGGAATAGGTATATCCCGTATTTTCTAGAATTTTTCCTCCCTTGAAAACAAAAATTGTGCAAAATACAAAAATTGGGGGAAGATTTAAATTTAAAAATACTTTCATATATATAAACATCAAATAGGCGATAACTACCCCATTCTGAATATTGTTTGTACTTACACTTTTGTTCTAAAATGAATAGGCCAGAAATTACATCCATATGAAAATTTTACCATTGTATTTTCTATAGTCCATAAAAAAGTACATACCCGGTAGTAGTATAGGAAAGAAATTTACCCTCAAAAAAAATATTTATAAATTACTTGCTCTTATATTACATATTTAGAAACTTCATTAAAAAAACGTCTCAAATTACATAAAAAATAAAATGATACTGCTTCTTGTTTGGCAGGAAATGACAATAACTTTCTTATTCATTTAAGGCAGGTTGTGGAAACTATGGAATGCCGTTTTAACATTTATTCCCACATTTTAAAACAGTCGCACAAATTAATGTATCATAAAAATAAACTCTCATTAAAGAGAAAGATTTAAACTGATTGTTGAATTAAAATATTTGTTGATAATTTTGATTACAAATTTTTCAAAAAAACATTTTAAATCAATAGACAACACAAAACTTTCTTTTTAATATTAGTTTAATTTAATGTTTGTTCAATTTATATGATTGTTGATATTTTCCAAACAATTGTAAAAATTCAATTATCGTAAAAATGAAGAAACATTTATAGGAATGAATTAAATTGAACCTTTATTTTCTCGACACATGAATTAAAACTATTGTTTATTTGTATGATACTTGAATTAAATTGTTTGTTCTACGATACATGAATTAAAATGACTGTTGATAATTTTAAAACAGTCAATTTTATTAGCGCCGTCGTGACTATTTCAAGAACTATTTGCAATTTGGTTATTCTTCCTCAGATGGCTCCACATATTGTAGCTTTGTACAGATCTCTGTAATTTTAAGTTATTAGTGAGTAACACTTGTCATATCAAATGAAATAAACCTTTTAGTAAATAATAATTTTGAAAAATATTATCTTCGCTTAATATATATTAAGCACTAGGCAATGGATGTTAATTCTGTAAAAAAAGAATTCGCCACAAATTATTAGAAGCTTACAGGCAATTTAGCAGAGATCCTGATACAATCATCATGCCTGACAAAATATGCATTTCAAATAGTCGTATTATTTGACTATGAAAAATAAAAGTTTATTAATTAATATTTAATTGTTCCATTGAGTTTTTTCTGCGATGGTAAATGTATTAGCTTGCTAATACATAATTTAATGAATTCAATAATTATAAAAACTTTATGACACATGTCATCTGCCAAACTCAAGCAGTCATAGTGCTCATGACACTCTGTAAATAGCTAAAAATGATTAGGTACTTTTATTTTGCCTCTCTTTCGTAAACGAAACGCATACAAACAATAATTTTGGACTTTTAGATTCAGTTTTTAATTCTGAACATTTTTTGTTTTTACACATTTGTTCTAAAATTAATAGGGCAGAATTTACAGCAATATGAAAATTTTACCATTGTATTTTCTATGGTCCACAAAAAAGTAGACACTCGGTATGCGTATGAAACCATAAAAATATTTTACTCATGGGCAACCACTTCCGGTGTAATTAAACTTTTTTGATTTTTTATCTAAAAACGGCCACTTCTTTATCACTATATTTCGTAGAGAATGGAATCGAATTTCTATAATCTGTAAAATGAGTTTTATAAAGCAAGCTTTTGTTTACACTAGTATAAATTAATAATCGACAATTTACATAATTAACATCCATTGCCTAGTGCTTAATATATAGTGTGTTCAATAAAATTCCTAACTCGGAGTAGGCTATGAAAAGAGAAACGTATGTCTGATCATTATTCAATTCAAAAGTCAAGATGTCAAAATTGATCTTGAAATGTAATTTTAAGCAGAAAAGACAATAAAGAAGGATACAGTACATCGATATTCGCCGTTTTGTAATTTGTTTTCATTTCTAAAATAAGATTCAAGAAGAAAATCATTGATTTCTTGAGATAACATTTTAGACAATATCTCATGTCAAATTGACATTTAATTAAATATTTTTAAATTGACATACGTTTCTTTGTTCATAGCCTACTCCGAGTTAGGAATTTTTTTGAACACACTGTATTAAGCGAAGATAATTTTTCAAAACTATTATTTGCTAAAAGTTTTATTTCATTTGATATGACAAGTGTCATTCACTAATAACTTAAAATTACAGAGATCTGTACAAAGCTACAATATGTGGAGCCATCTGAGGAAGAATGACCAAATTGCAAATAGTTCTTGAAATAGTCACGACGGCGCTAATAAAATTGACTGTTTTAAAATTATCAACAGTCATTTTAATTCATGTATCGTAGAATTAAACAAACAATTTAATTCAAGTATCATACAAATAAACAATAGTTTTAATTCATGTGTCGAGAAAATAAAGGTTCAATTTAATTCATTCCTATAAATGTTTCTTCATTTCTACGATACTTGAATTTTTACAATTGTTTGGAAAACATGAACAATCATATAAATTCAACTAATATTATAGAATAAAAGAATTATTGAAAAGATAGTTTTGTATTGACTGATGATTTCAAATGTTTGTTAGAAAATTTTGTAATTATATGTATTATCAACAAACATTTTAATACAACAATCAATTTATATCTTTCATTTTAATAAGAGATTATTTTTACGATACATGAATTTGTATGACACTGCCTTTTAAATTGATTGTTTTAAAATTATGAACAATCATATTAAATCATGTATCGTAGAATTAAACAGACAATTTAATTCAAGTATCACAGAAATAAACAATCGTTTTAATTCATGTGTCATGAAAATAAAGAGTCAATTTAATTCATTCCTATAAATGTTACTTCATTTCTACGATACTTGAACTTTTACGTTTGTTTAGAAAATATCTACAATCATATAAATTTAACAAACATAAAATTAAACTAATAATAAAAAGAAAGTTTTGTGTTGACCGTTGATTTAAAATGTTTGTTTGAAATATTATCGTAGAATTAAACAATCAATTTAATTCAAGTATCACAGAAATAAACAATAGTTTTAATTCATGTGTCATGAAAATAAAGGGCCAATTTAATTCATTCCTAGAAATGTTCCTTCATTTCTACGATACTTGAATTTTTACGTTTGTTTAGAAAATATCAACAATCATATATATTGAACAAACATAAAATTAAACTAATATTAAAAAAAAAAAATTGTGTTATCTGTTGATTTAAAATGTTTTGTTTGAAAAATTTGTAATTATATTATCAACAAACATTTTAATTCAACAATCAGTTTAAATCTTTCTTTTTAATGAGAGTTTATTTTTACGATACATTAATTTGTACGACTGTTTCAAAATGTGGGAATAAATGTTAAAACGGCATTCCATAGGAAACAGTTGAGGTATGTACTTGTTTACTGTAACAAAGTTATTCCTTGTCATTTATTTTTTTGCCATTGTTTGTTTTATTATGATCAATTTGTTTTCACAGCCTGATATGGCATACCAAGTTAATTATTTATAATTTTCTCTTACATTTTTGTAATTTACTTCAAGCATATCAATGAATTCGTAGATTCCAAATATATAAAAATGTCCCATTTGAAATATGAGTGTTTAGGTCACTTCCGGTTAAACTGCAAGTTCTGAGTAGCCCATTTTTCAGTGTCAACCTGTTTACATAGTTTCCGGTTGAGTAAACTAGAATACTAATACGCTAGCTTATACTGTATCCCATGCTCTGTTAGCTGTAAATAAAATGTGATGCACCTACTCTTACATCTCCTGAACATACTAGAGAAATAGTATAGAGAACAGGCATCAAATTTTAACTACAAAATAATGAGGCACGGGATAGACGGAGGCCCGACGTGGTAGTTGTAACTTTTTCAGGCGTGAAATTTTTAGATATTATATATATATATATATATATATATATATATATATATATATATATATATATATATATATATATATATGAGATACGAAGTCGGTTAAATTAGCAAACAATTTCTATATTATAAGACTATTAAAATGAGCATTACAATTTTTTTTTCAAACAGTGGTTCTCAAAATACAGAATTCAACTTTTAAATGAGAACCTACTTTTTTTATTCACCTATTCGATTCAGCATTTTTTTCTGAATACAACGATATAAAATGTTTATACCCTTACATAACGAAAAAAACGAGAAAAATGATTATTTTCATATTTATTTCTACGTGCCATGAAAAAAACAATTGAATATTTTTTCATCATTGTTTGGGTGATTTAGATGCTTTAAAAAATGTTACAAAATTTGTTCAAAATTATTGCCATGCTGATTTATACATAATTCCAGCCTTCTGAACATATTACTTCTTACTTTTCTTAAATTTCGGCCGTTTATGTGGGAAATAATATTTTCGATTGCATTTTTTAAATGCTGAATATCTGGATAGATAGTTTTGTAGACTTCATCTTTAACATAACCCCATAAAAAAAAAGTCCAAGGGATTAAGGTCTGGTGATCTTGCGGGCCACGGAATAGGACCATAAGTAGCAATCCACCGATTTGGAAACCGTTCGTTTAGGTAATCCCTAACTTGACGCGAATTGTGAGCTGGTGTATCATCTTGCTGGAAATAAATGTTTCCCAACTCAAACAAAATGGCACACCAAACATTTATATTAAATTTTCGCTGGAAACTTTTCTCTCGTACGGCAACAGGATTTTCTCGGCTCCAGTAGTGTGTGTTTTTTCTATTTGCCATACCATTATTAAAAAAATTGGCTTCGTCAGTCCAAATAATTGATTTTAAGATATCTGGATCCTCATTTATCAATAAATTACAAAATTCTAATCTTCGCTCACGATCACCAGGATGTAAGTGGTGAATTTTAATCATTTTGAATGGTCTGTATTTATATTTCTTTAAAATCCTATGGATCGTGCCCACTCTTAAATTACACTCAGCGGCAGCCATTCTAACTGAAGCTGTTGGATTAGCTTCAAAATATGCTAAAATATTTATCTCAGCTTCTTGATCTTGTACCCTAACTCGCTTCGATACTAATGCATCCGTATTAGCGCGCAGTGCTAATTCTAATTTTCTAAAATACTGACGACAAGGGACTCGCCGCTCAGGATAACGTTCCCTATACATATTCTTTGCAGCAACAGTATTTTTCAGAGATAATATGAAAACTTCGTACATATCAACTTTTTCTTCGTGTGTAAAATTCATTTTAACACAAAAGAAAACAAGAAAATTCATAAACGAACTACTTTGACATGTGATACAAAACAAAATATTCAATTGTTTTTGTCATGGCACTCTGATTACATGTACAAATAAATATGACAATAATAATTTTTCTTTTGCATTTTTCTCGTTTTTTCGTAATGTAAGGGTATAAACATTTTATATCGTATTCAGAAAAAAAAAGTTGAAACGAATAGGCGAATAAAAAAAGTAGGTTCTCATTTAAAATTAAAAAATTGAATTCTGTATTTTGAGAACCACTGGTTTTAATAGTCTTATAATAAAGAAATTGTTTGCTAATTTAACCGATGTCGTATCTCTTACGGTTCTCGAGATAGCAATAGTGAAACACTTAAATTGAAAACCCTGTATATATATATATATATATATATATATATATATATATATATATATATATATACAGGTTGTTCATTTTAAGAGGTATACTATCGCTATCTTGAGGACTATAAGAACTACGAGGTCGCTTAAATTAGCAAACAATTTCTATTTTACTAGACTATTTTAATGAGTGTAAAACTATATTTTTTCCAACCAGGGATTTTCAAACTGTGTGCACGAACTTTGTTATTTTAAATGGGATCATATATTTTTTACATAACGATTTTATTTTGAGAAATATGCATATAAAGTTTTATATTAATATGATTAAAATATGACTATAATAAGAGTGCCACAAATGGAAAAAATTACTACATGTTATTTTTCTTACATAGAATTAGAATGTCAAGAAAGAAATACGTGAATATTTTATGCGCGTTGAAATGTCGGTTGACATTTATGATCAAATGACAGAAGAAAATATTCACTCCTTTCTGCCAGGGCACTCTAATTCTATGTAAAAAAAATTAACTCGTATTCATTTTTTCCATCCGTGGCACTCTCATTATAGTCATATTTTAATCATATTATTATAAAACTTTATATGCATATTTCTTTAAAAAATCGTTATGTGAGGGTATGAATATATTACGTCTTTGAATTCAGAATAAAATTCTCTATATAATAAGTAAATAAAAAATATATGATCCCATTTAAAATAACAAAGTTGGTGCCCATAGTTTGAAAACCCCTGGTTGAAAAAAATTAATTTGATGCTTATTAAAATAATCTAGTAAAATAGAAATTGTTTGCTAATTTAATCGACCTCGTAGCTCTTATAGTTCTCGAGTTAGCAATAGTGTACCACTTAAAATGAATAGCCTATATATATATATATATATATATATATATATATATATATATATATATATATATATATATATATATATATATATATATATACCGGGTGGAACATCATACCTGTGTACATAGGCGATTCATATGAGAAAAACAGTTTTTTCGTGCCCATTGCTCCCCAAATTATTTTAGACAAAAATGCTTCAAATAAATGTTGTAGAGCATAAAATTCTGCATCTAAATTAATAAACAGAATTACTTTTACATGCTTTGTAACGACACAAATTAAATAAGAAAATATTGAAAATTACGTTGAAAATATCAAATAGCCATGGAATTGAAACAAAAATAGAAACAAATAAATAGGTAAATTAAATTCATACAAAAATCTCCATACCTATTATTACGACAATTGTACATTTCAATGAAATATTTATTTTTTATAGGATTTTTATTGAAAATCTTTTTAAATTGGAAATAATTCATGTAAACATTAAGACCTATCTACTACAATTCAAATTTCAAACAGTAATTCTCTGAATAAAATAATCACTAAAATTTATTATTATAACAAATATTCGAATAATCCTCCGTTTTCAGCCATGCAATAACCAAGTCTATTGTAGAATGAATTTCTTACATTAGCGAGCTGCCTATTTGTGATTAAGGCGCTCTCCTCCATGATAGCTTCTCTCAATGAATTAATATTTGGGTGGCGCTGCTTATAAATTTTACATTTAAGATGACCCCATAAAAAAAAGTCGCACGGTGCTAAATCAGGAGATCTGGCTGGCCAATTTAAAGTTCCACCACGACCAATCCAGCGATTTGGAAATGCTTGGTTTAAATAATCTCTAACACTTACTCCGAAATGAGCTGGGCAGCCATCTTGTTGAAACCAAATCTCCTGATTTTCGCGCGCTACGCTGTCTAATGCAGGGCCGATCTCATTAATCAAGAGTTCTAAGTATGTTTCAGAATTTAAGTTGCCAACGATCTCAAATGGTCCAATAATATTGCTATTAAAAATGCCTGCCCAAATATTAATTTTTTGAGGATATTGCGTTCTGGTGGTAACATTTAATCTTGGATTTTCTAAAGCCCAGTGCCTATCATTTTGAACGTTTGGTTCATTGTTTAATGTAAAAGTACACTCATCGGTAAAGCAAATAGATGGAAGAAAATCACGATCCCGATTTGCTCGTTCTTGCATATCTTCACAAAAAACTCGCCTACTTTCTTCATCAATGGGCGAAATGTCTTGATGGCATTGCATCTTATAAGGGTGGTATTTATGTTTTTTAAGAATGCGCAATACAGTAGAATGAGCAATCTCACATTCCTGCGCTATTATTCTTGAACTTAATTTAGGATTAAAATTTATTAATTCCAGAACTCTTTGTTCGTTTTCTAAATTAATGCGATTATTTTTATTTCCTATAAATAAAGATATGATTTGTTTGTAAATCTCGTAAAATATATTCAAATTTAAATTTACCTGTACTATTTTCCGCCGCAACACTTCAAATTTTTTAACATACGCGCGTATTGTTGTAGCGCTTGGAATTGGCCTATTTGGAAATTTCACGGCGAATAAATCTCTAACTATACGTAAACAATTTCCACTATAAAAAGTTTTTACTATAAAAACCCTTTCTTCGTTAGAATAAACTGAATTCATTTTGATATTTTACCGTCAAATTAGTTATTTATCTGTCAAACGTCAGACATTTATTTGTTTCTATTTTTGTTTCAATTCCATGGCTATTTGATATTTTCAACGTAATTTTCAATATTTTCTTATTTAATTTCTGTCGTTACAAAGCATGTAAAAGTAATTCTGTTTATTGATTTATATACAGAATTTTATGCTCTACAACATTTATTTGAAGCATTTTTGTCTAAAATAATTTGGGGAGCAATGCGCACGAAAAAACTGTTTTTCTCATATGAATCGCCTATGTACACAGGTATGATGTTCCACCCGGTATATATATATATATATATATATATATATATATATATATATATATATATATATATATATATATATATATATATATATATATATATAAAAGCTGATTTTTTTCAAGGTGTACATAGGAAATTAACATGGGAAATCAGTTTTTTTGCAAACCGTTGCCCCCGTTTTAACTTACGGCAATGGTTGTGGTATCAATACAAAGATAAAATTTCGGCATCCGAAAATACCAAATACATGGAATTTATCCAATGTTTTAGGCCCATAAATTAATTTTCAAAATTATTCATTTTCCTATTAATAGCAATAGCCATGCCAAATTTGAACAAAAAATAAAGGAATGCTTAATATTTTATCTGTCAGAATAGGCTAATTGACATTGTCAAGAGACATTAATCTATTCTGACAAATAAAATGTTAAGCACTTGTTTATCTTTTCGTTCAAATTTGGCATGGCTATTACTATTAATACGAAAATGAAATTTTTAAAAAATTGATTTATAGGCCTAAAATATTGGATAATTTTCATGTATTTGGTATTTTCGGATGGGGACATTTTTTATCTTTGTATTAACACCACAACCATTACCGTAAGGTAAAACGGGGGGCAACGGTTTGCAAGAAAACTGATTTCCCTTGCTAATCTCCTATGTACACTTTGACAATAAAACACCCTTTTGCAATGTATAAGAGCGTTCCATTTAAAATAGAACATAGACTGTTATTCTCAAGTGAATATTATCTGTCAATTAGGGGTGTATTGATACTTCTAAGTTAAAAATAATGTATACAGTTCAAGAATATATATATATATACCTCATTTGGTTACTATGGATATGGCAAATCTCATGTTTCAAGTTAAATAAGACGCACGGTATATATATATATATATATATATATATATATATATATATATATATATATATATATATATATATATATACAGGGTGTTAATTAAAAAGCGGGCCATAGGCGTTTAACATGGGAAATCAGTTTTTCCTTGCGCAAAAGTTCCCAATTTATTTTAGACAAAGTGTTTCAAATAAAAGTTGTAGATAATTAAATTATACACCAGCATTACAAAACAGATTTTATTTTGCATGATTAGTAAACTGCAAAATCCAAATTGAAATTCTATAAATATTGCTCATTTGTAGTGATAGCCATGGAATTTAAACAAAATTACAAAGAAATGCATATCTTTTGAACTTTCAGAAATTCGCTTTTCAAATAAAAGTTACTGATAATTATATTCTATTCAAAGTCCTTAAAAATATTTTGTTTTTATAATCTACATCTAAATTATTGCTTAGATTTTATTTATTTTTATTTTGTAACCTGCAAAATCGAAATTCTGACAATACAAACGATATGCATTTCTTTGTAATTTTGTTTAAATTTCATGGCTATCACTACAAATAAGTAATATTTATAAAACTTCAAATTGGATTTTACAGGTTACTAAACATGCAAAATAAAATCTGTTTAGTAATGCCGGCGTAGAATTTAATTCTCTACAACATTTATTTGAAACATTTTTGTTTAAAATTAAATGGGAAGTTTTGCGCAAGGAAAAAACCCGCTTTTTAATTATACAGGATATATATATATATATATATATATATATATATATATATATATATATATATATATATATGTTTAGATAAATAAAAATTTAATATTTTTTAAGACTCAAACAAGATATTTTTCTTAAATTGATTATTATTGATTCAAGAAACTAGTGTAGATGTTAAAGAATGGGATAGTTAACCGATTGTTATATATATATATATATATATATATATATATATATAAAATTCAGCCTAAACTTAATTTTAAAATATTCTCTTCTTTAAAAAAATGCATTATATTTATAATAAATGAATTATGATGAAGTAAAAAAATGAAAATTAATTTCTTTAAGATGTTAATTTTGTGATATAATAGTATAATGTTCAATATTGAATAAATATATTCAAATGCAAAAAATATATAAAAAAGAAAACTGTAAATCTGATGTGGCTAACTACCCCACTATAGAAAAATACTGTTGAAAGAATAGCAATCCACCAACACAGCCAGAAAATATGATTGAAGGAAAAGGATGGTATGTGCTACAGCTGACTTTAAAAAAGCTGTACTCTTTTATCGTTATTGAATTCGCGTGTAATATCGAGCAGCCATGTGACATTCATTAACACACATCAGAAGCTAGTTTACGTTATAGGGGTGACTCGACATTGGAACACACAATACGAAATATATATATATATATATATATATATATATATATATATATATATACAGGGTGAGTCTGGGAAGACGCCCCCCCCCCCTTAACTTTTTTATTATAAGTAATAGAAAAAAATGGCTCATATAAAAGTTTTATTATTTTACATATACTATTTGATGGCAGATGTAGATATTTTTTATAGTCAGGTTTACAAGATACGACTATCAACTTTTATTTTTCAAATGGCAACCTATAATTATTTTAATAAAATAGAAACCGCCATTTTTTTCTCTTTTCAACGATGTATTATTTTTTATTAATGTATTTGAAAAATTTCGAGGAAAATGAGATAATTTAGAAATTTTAGAAATAATTTTTAAACAAACATTATAGGTGGCTATGTGAATATATATATATATATATATATATATATATATATATATATATATATATATATATATATACCGTGTGTCTGTCTTAAAGGTGTACATAGGAAATTAACATGGGAAATCAGTTTTTTGCAATTTCCTGCTCGCCTAATTATTTTAAGCAAAAAAGCGTCAAATAAAAGTTTTAGGGTATAAAATTCTGCATCTAAATCAATAAACAGAATTACCTTTACATGCTTTGTAACGACAGAAATTGAACAAAAAATAAATAAATGCTTGACATTTTATTAAATTGTCAGAAACGTCAAATGAGTTAACTTACGTTGTGACAGATAAAACGTCAAGCATTTATTTATTTTTTATTCAATTCCATGGCTGACGATATTTTCAACGTAATTTTCGACATTTTCATAATTAATTTCTGTCGTTACAAAGCAAGTAAAGGTAATTATATTAATTGACTTAGATGCAGAATTTTATGCCCTATAACTTTTATTTAACACGTTTTTGCTTAAAATGAATAGGCGAGCAAGAAATTGTAAAAAACTGATTTCCCATGTTAATATGTACACCTTTAAGACAGACACGGTATATATATATATATATATATATATATATATATATATATATATATATATATATATATATACAGGGTGATTCATCGGTCTGTCCTCTCTTTATAACTCTTTTATTTTAAGTCAGATAGAAAAACTCTTCGAATATAATTTATATGATATATTATTGTCTATCTACGTACTATATGCATTTGTATACAGGGTGCTCCGTTTATGCGCAACAATATGTAACTTTATATTTCTTAATGGAACATCCTATATTTATTTATTTATTTTGATAGTAAATTAGATTCCCTTTAAAAAAGTATTAAGTAATAAGGGGTCTAAAATTATAAATTAAGAAGTTATTTATCTTTATTCGTTGAATGATGTTTCTATCATGTTATTATTAACAAAGTAAGCTATGGATAATTTGATCAATTGTTTCGAATTTAAACAAACAAGTTGTACAATAGTATATTAAAGAACGTGTTTTATAAGACATGTTTTTTTCGCACGCGTCAAAATTTAGAAAACGAGCGTTAGCGAGTTTTCTAATTGAAAAGTGCGAAAGAAAGTCTTACAAAATGAGTATTTTATACAATTTTTTATATTTTGCGCCTTCTACAATAACATTTACTTACTCAATTTGTGATTATATTTGTAACCATTTGTACATTTTCATGTAAATAATCTTCCCTAAATAAAAAATAATAATAATAATTTCGACATTATATTATTAAAATGAATTGTCAGTTAACTAAAATTAGGTAAAAATGGGTTAAAGAAACATCATCTAGTACCAACCGTCTAAAACAAAAAATTACGTATCGTAATGACTTCATTATGAACGCAAAATATAAAAATACTCTTAGTTTATCATTGTTGATGTTGATGTGAAAATGTATAATTCAAATTTTAGTAAAGATGAGATGGTTAATGTAATATTTATAATAGAAAAATCTATTGAAATTGAAGGACAAGTTTTCGAGCATTTATTATAATTTTGCATTATTTAATCTGTCATTATATTTTAATAGCTTCTTTGGAATTAGTGTAATGTTTAAAATAAATATTAATAAAAAAGGATCAAAATTTTGTATTATATTATGGGTTTTTCCACTCTGAACTACTATTTTTTATGAACGTAAATAACTTCTTAAATTATAATTTTAGACCCCTAATTATTTAATACTTTTTTAAAGGGAATCTAATTTACTATCAAAATAAATAAATAAATATAGGGTGTTCCATTAAGAAATATAAAGTTACATATTGTTGCGCATAAACGGAGCACCATGTATACAAATGCATATAGTACGTAGATAGACAATAATATATCATATAAATTATATTCGAAGAGTTTTTCTATCTGACTTAAAATAAAAGAGTTATAGAGAGAGGACAGACCGGTGAATCACCCTGTATATGATAAAATGTACTGTTGGCAATATTGAAGTAATGATATGAAGATAAATATCAATAGTAAGATTTTTTTTTATTTTTGAAAGTAAATAAATATAGTCTGTTTTTAGAAACATATTACCGAAGCAATATTTGTTTTTTTCCTAAAAAAATATTTTGGCATAAAACTTATTGAGGAATCACCCCTAAGAAAGTATAGTTCGACTAGCGTGCACTTACTTGAGTTATAAATAATTTTATAAATGCAGTTTCTTTTCATAAAATTGCAAAAAATTGTTTACTTCCTTAATCTCTGTACCTTACAATGTAGGTTGCCGGAAGCAATAAGCTACAGTGAGTGTAATTATTTATTGTTGATCTAAGTTATTTCTAGTCTGAAGTTTACTTGGACATGTCAGTAGCAAGACTGAATAACTACTATACCGGCACCGACAGTATTCAGTTATGATTAATAAATAAATATTTATACAAGTATTAAATTTTAAAAAATTCCCACCTCTAAATATACAAGGTGTTACTACTAAGTTGTTACACCCGAAAATGGCAGTTAGAACTCATTAAAACAAACAACTTTTCTTAGTTCCAATTTTTGATTTGTTGTCCCGGTTCGTAATTATTGGAGTTCTTTCGTTTTTCGAAAAATCGTCACAACTCCCTTATTTTAAGGACTTATTGAAATTTAGAAAAATACCTTTCGGCTGTATAAAACATTTGCATTTAAAATTAGTTTTTTATTTTTTCAAATGATCGATCAAAAATTTCAAAACGAGATTTTTTAATAACCACTCCATCGATTTTCAAAAGTAAACATTTATAAAATCCTTAATCTATCTACTACAATATTTGTCTTAAGCATTTTTTTCAATCTATCCAAAAAAAAGTCTTTATTCAATTACTTGATTTACAACGCAAGCCCGGCAGCGTGTTTTTGCCATTTTTACGTACAAATTATGCAAAATACGTATACATGTATTAACTTTAATGTATTTAAATTCGAATAAAGATATTTTTGGATAAATTGAAGAATATGTTTAGGACAAATGTTATAGTAGACAGTTTAAGGATTTTATACATGTTTTACTTTGGAAATCGATGGAGTGGTTATCAAAAAATCTTAATCTGAAATTATTTTTGATCGATCACCATTTTGTCATTTGAAAAAATGAAAAACAATTGTAAATGCTAATGTTTTAGAGAGCCGAAAGGTAAAAAAATATTATTTTCAATAGTTTTTAAAATAAGGGAGTTAACTACGAAATGGGGCACCAAATCAAAAATTGGAACTAAGAAAAGTTATTTGTTTTAACGAGTTCTGTCATATTCGGGTGTAACGACTTAGTATTAACACCCTGTATAAATGAGAATCAATGAAAGTTTTACTTTTATAATTTATTTTTTAATAAACCTTAATTCCTGTAATTCTATTTTTTCATACAAAAATTACGTGCATATATTTATAAATAGAAACTGCATACATAAATTAATTTAAACGCTATTTTTTTAATGATTAGTCGAACTATCTGTGTACGTGTGTATATGAAAATAAAATAGAATACATAGGGTAAAATGGTCAGTATGATAACTTTTAAAAAACATACAAACACTAAATAGTCGGATCGGGTTTTGAAAATCATGCATAGATCAAAGAACATCAAGCAAATTTTACGAACTACATTTCGAGACAACCGCTTTTGTTTGTTGATGTACTTGTATACTTCATATCAAACGTGCGTTAATTTGTTTGTTACTGTACCCAACTGAATAGAAAACATCATAGTCACTTTTCAGCAAATTACAGAAAAAAATAGTGATAGTGCGATTAAAAGTTACATTTCAATTTTGTGTGTTGTTTAACGTTAAGCGTCACAATAAAAACGAATGAACTGCGTGTATACAGGTAACGGAAAATTAGAAAACATAACGATAACGGATAATTTGAAATATAGGGAACATTTACACTTAGATCCTCGTAACGGATTTCGTGTGATGTGTGCTTCATTGTTGTGAGAGTCCCCAATTGTAATTCCGGGGGGAATACTGGGACTCGAGGGTGCCGAACTAGGGCACTCCCCCCCGAAATCTTTGTTACCTGGAATCACAAAAAATCATGTGCAAAATAGCATGGTTTCCGGGAAGCCCTTATCTCACTTTCAATAGTTCAAATAATCTTTTTCATTTCCTATTTACTGATAATAATTAATGGTTTGCTAAGTCATCAAAAATTTCTTTTTTGATACGTATAAAAAATGTATTCTACATATGCATGTGTTATAGGTTTGCTTTCATCATTTTTTTGTTATATTCACATATACCGGATGTTTTTTTCAAGGTACACATAGGAGATTAACATGGGAAATCAGTTTTTGCAGACTGTTGATGCCCGTTTTAACTTAGAACGATGGTTCTGGTTTCAATAGAAAGATTCAAATTTTCGGCATTAAATGACAAATACATGTAAATTATGTAATATTTTGGTCCCATAATCTAATTAATAAATTTATTCAATTTTGTACTAATAGCAATAACCATGATATTTTTGAACAAAAAAATTAAAAAGTGTTTGTCATTTTATTTGGTAGAATTTGTTAGTTACAATTTTTTGTATTATTTTCTTTTTAATGATTTATACCAGATTAGAAAACGCTTAAAAAACAAAAATTAAATTAATAAAATTATAACAATTTTTTTAAAACAAGTTCAGGTTAACAAATTTTTATCTTTTTGTTCAAATGTCATAGCTATTGCTATTAATACGAAGATGAATAATTTATGGGGATAAAATATCACGTAAGTTACATGTATTTGGTGTCACTTGATTTGTATCTTTCGATTGAAACCACAGCCATCGTTCATAGTTAAAACAGGGGGCAACAGTCTGCAAAAACATGATTTCCCGTGTTAATCTCCTATGTGCACCTTGAAAAAAAAACACCCGGTACCTATATGTCCTAAATTATACAGGTGTTAATTTTAAATGGGCCACTATTGCTATCTCGAGAACTATAAGAGCTACAAAAACGGTTAAATGGGCAAAAAATTTCTATTTCACAAGACAAATTTAAAGAAAAGAAAAATTATTTTTTTGGACCAGTGGTTCTCAAAATACGGGACCTAACTTTTTACTTTTAAATGGAATCATATATTTTTTATTTGGTTATTCGTTAGAGAATTTAATTCTGAATTCAGTGATATAATATTTTTATTCCCTTATATAACAATTTGTTTGAGAAAAATGCATGTAAAGTTTCATATTAATTTGATTAAAATATGGCTATAACAAGAATATCATGAATAGAAAAAACGAATACGTGTTATTTTTTTGTAGAATTAGAATACCATGAATGAAATACGTGAATATTTTGTTTATGTTGACATTTATGATCACTTACAAGAACAAAACATTCACTTCTTTCAGTCAGGGCACTCTAATAGGGGTTTCCACTATTTTTCAATTTTTTTATATGTTATTCCTCATGAAAACTTATATGTATTACAATAAATAAAACATTTTTATCCTAACAGGTTTTCTGTAAAAAAAAATATTGAAAACAGTATTTTTTGCAACTTGTTTGAACGGCCAATTTTTACCGCGCCGACAGCGCGTAAAAGGCCGGTTAATGTAGCTAATGCTCAATGGTGCATGAGTCTCTAGTGGCGTCATCTGTCAATTGATGGTGTACTAACACTCTTCTATTACAGTTTTCTTGAACTAACGCATAGGGGTAAGGATAGGAGTTTTCACTGAACTACAAACAAATGTTTTATTTCAAACTGAGTTTGTTTGTGACATTACAATTCTTAGAATTAAAGAACTGAACTTCGAATCTTTCGAGTACGACGTCAAGATAATAAGACTTACAAAATATTTGGAGAGATAAATTATATCACACATAATTTATAATTTAATTTGTTACGAATCCTAATCAAAAATTCCAAATCCCTCGTCAACTGAACATCTGGGTGGAATGTTTGTATCCTGGTTTTTCCACAAATATTCTTTTACGGGTGTTTCAACTCGTAAATAATTATAGGCAAAGGCATAACTTCTGGTAATCCCTTGAATTCGTTGCTGAAGATTTACCAAATACTTTACAAATATTTAATCCACGAAATACAATAATCTATAAAATACGTATACCTTAGAAAATGCTTTACCAATATAACATACGGCAAATAATAATAATAATAATAATAATAATAATAATTGTATTGTATTCACATTTTTAACTAGTTTATAATACCTACTTCATTATTTTTTAAATATAATGTTCCAATTTGAATGTGCTGCCATCTATTATCACATAGGAAGATATTGAATGTATTTGATGTATGTAGGTAAAATCGAATATTGTAAACTAGTCCCATCACATATATATATTGACGGATAACATAGAAACTAAAATCGAGCCGGCAAATGACGTCACTGGCTGGCAGCGTTTCAAACGTAGTAAATTGTTTTCATTCATTTTTAAAAAATTGGAAACATATTTAACCATTTAAGTAGTGTTTTCAGAAATGTTTTATGATATATTTTAGTGTAATAGTGTTATTTTTCAATATTTTGGTTATGGTGGAAACCCCCATTCTATGTAATAAAAATGACATGTAGTCATTTTTTCCATTCATAGCACTCTTATTATAGCCGTATTTTAATCAAATTGGTATTAAACTTTACATGCATTTTTCTCAAAAAAATCGTTATGTAAGGGTGTAAAATATAATATCACTGAATTCAAAATTAAATATCTAACGAATGAGCAAATAAAAAATATATATTTTCTTTTAAAATAAAAAAGTTAGGACCCGTATTTTGAGAACCACCGGTCGAAAAAACAATTTTTTTCTTTTATTTAAATTTGTCTTGTGAAATAGAAATTGTTTGCCCATTTAACTATCTTTGTAGCTCTGACAGTTCTCGAGATAGCAATGGTGGCCCATTTAAAATAAACACCTGTATCAAAAGTCCGTACATCATAATTATTTTAAATACTTAATAAAAATTCATTATGTTTATTAATTTTACAAATTCTTGTCGATTATGTAGTGTGATTGATTTTAGCGGAATAAATGGTAAACTTTTTTACAATTAATCTGAAAAAAAATGATATTCAAGGTAAAAAATTTCTTATTGTGTCAGAATTCAATTTACTCTGTACAAGATGTCAAAAAATGATAATTTAAAATATGAAGACTAAAATAGTAGTAGTATTTAAATACAATTTTGAAAAACTGAAGTGCCCATTAAATGTTTTCAATTTTATAATTTTTTCTGGAACTAGATTATTGTATATCAATATGTATAAACAATTAATTGTTAACTATCACAGTACGTGTATTTGTTCTTGTAATCAATTTTTAAAATGAACATTAATTCACATTCTATGCAAAATAAAATTAACATTGCGACGATTTTGAATATTATAAAATAGAAAAAAATGACTTCTACATGTGTCACAGTAATTATTTTGCGTAAGATTATTTTTATTAAATTTATTATGTTTTGTCTCTAATTAGCTATTTAGGTACGTAACCGATACTGTTGGATAAGAGCTACATTTAATGATACTGGTATTCACGTATTTTATTTCAGTTTATTTCTGAGTAAGTTGAGTTTTACACACACTTTTAGTCCACGATAGCAAGAGTAATGCAGATACGGATTTGTATGATTATTCTCTTACTTTACTGTGTTGTCCTTTATCCTAATCCTTGTTGATCGGTCGTGCCCAGTAGAGCCTCTAGTACGTGATGAGAGAGCTATAAGCGTAAGCAGGAATGCGATCTATGTGTCCACGATTGGGTTTTCGCTGATTGACCGCGTGGTAACGGCAGGGATGGTTTTATCCTGGTTTTGTAACTATGCCCCTAAGGCCGAAGTAAAGCCACTAGGGTTGATCAGCACCTGAGCGGAATTCGGGTTAGGGTAGCTCCTTATTCCCAGGGGTGGTAATGGCAAGGTTGGTTGTGCAACCATATCTCGATGCCGGTATAAACCACACCGCTCAGGGGTGGTAATGGCAGGTACAGTTGAGTATATGTACGCGTAAGTCCGGGGCCACACTGCTATTGAGTAGCAAGTATGCGTTTCGCATAAGGTGACATTCCATTTTCCCTGTTCTATTGGACTTTGTTGAATGCGTGTACATTTTGTGAATGATTGACTCCTAACTGAGTATTTCTGATGTGTTAATTCTTTTGCAGAAATAATCACAGCGTGGAGGAGGATTCCGCGTGACCGGGTTCGGCCAGGCGACGGTCATCTAGATTTGTTATTTTTCTGCATCAATACTGTATATACTGGTTTGGGTGATAAATGTGTTTTAATATTCTTATTTTCAGCGCTAACATTTAATCGTCATTTATAACATTTCAGAAATGGGATCAGAACATTTTTAGCTTTCAGCTTTTGGGATCACACCAGCACAGCTTTTGGAACAGTGCGGATATTTGTTACGTTTATGTTTAGCTGGATTACGAAACTGGAACAACATTACAACATGGCGTTACCTAACAACGGTCCTCAATTTCAGTATGTACGTTCACTTTACGCGCTATGCATAAATGGGACGAAATAACTACCATCATGTATGTGACATCTCGCTTGAGAGGGTTTGAAGAAATATGGTATAAAGCGCTGCAAGGAATAAATCATTCTTGGGAGACATGGAAGGCTATGTTGTTGAAGGCATTTCCGTCACAGGAAAATTATTTTCAGTTGCTTCAAGAAATGATTGCTCGCGACAGGAAACCGGATGAACCCATGTTGCAATACTATTATGAGAAGCTGGCGCTACTCAACACTTGCTCTTATCAGAGAATGCAAGAAGCCGCAGCCTCTTTTATTATTTTTGAAGACGATCGAGGATAAATTAGCTACACGAAATCTTTCTACTCCCTTTAAACGCGATTTACACCGTACTTTTCAGAAGAACAAGTGGCCTTACTATACTACGCAGCAACACAACGATGGAATGGCGAACATTCGTTGTTTTATTTGTGGAAAACTGGGACATACACGCTCACATTATGACAACAAACGGCAACGAGTATCGAATTGGGCAGGACGAAATGGAGGCGAATTCAGTGGAAGTAGGAACCAGCGACCACAACAACGTCAACATCAGCAAGTTCAACATTAACAAGAGCCACAACCACAACTGCCAGAAAGGAACATCTTAACAACTTCTGCGGAGGTAAGCGGTAATTGTAAATTCTTTCTGGATGTTAAAGTTAATGGAACGGGAGTGTAAGCGTACATCGATATGGGATCCACTTGCATAACCATGAAGGAATCCGTAGCACAACTACAATTACCATTCAACAAAAACAAGACAGTTACTCTGCGTGGTTTCGAGAATGGATGGTTGAGGACTTTAGGCGAAACTGGAGTTCACAAGTTGACAAATGACGAAGTAGAACTGGATGTAGTATTCAACATAGTACCAGACATAGTTCAATCCATACCCATCATTGTTGGACAGCCTTTCACAGAATCACCGGAAGTAGTTGTGTACAAAGATTCAAATCGGCTAATAAATTTCAGTAAAAACGACTCATCATTCAGTAGAATTGAAGCGACACCACGTGAGAAGGCTAACACCTGGGCCAAACATGCAACTGTTATACCACCAGGATATGTAGGACACGTGATCTGCCATGTGGAAGACAAAGGAGAACTTTTTGTGTATTTAAGTGTACGAACACCTGAAGGAAACGAGCAAGTATTCCCGCAAACAATTGTAGTAGCCGACAAGGATATGAAATGTGTTCTACCAATCTTGAACTGATCACATGCGGAATTAACAATTCAGAAGGATAAAATTATAACAAGAGGATGGAAGTGTCAAGCTGATAATACAGAAGCGCAGAAAATGAAGGAATTTACTTTACGTAGGATGAACTACACGTGGGAACGGATATAAGTGTGGATCAACGCGAACAACTAATACGTCTGCTGAAGGAATATAGGTATTGTTTTGTAAAAACTGTGAAGGATATTCGATGCACAAACGCGAACGAAGTAGATATTTTACTGACAGATGATACACCCATTACTTACAGGCCGCACAAATTGTCAATACCAGAGAGCAAACACGTTCAGGGAAAAGTACAAGAGCTTCTTGATGGCGACATTAAACGCGAATCCACTTCACCCTTTTCAGCACCGATTCTTCTAGTGAAGATAAAGAACGGAGAAGCGCAAATGTGTATTGACTATAGGCATTTAAACAAAGTAACAGTAAAAGACCGAAACCCGTTTCCAAGAATTGATGACCAACTGGTTCAATTGCAAGGAGCGAAGTACTTCACAACTTTAGATATGACGTCAGGATATTACCAGATACCTATCGCGGAGAGCTCGAAGTACAAAACTGCATTTGTAACACCGGACGGACATTACGAGTTTAATCGTCTCCCTTTTGGATTAACTAATGGACCATCAGTTTTTCAGAGGCTGGTCAACAAAGTTCTAGGATCATGTCGTAACACCATCGTCATGGCTTACTTAGATGACATCATCTGCCCATCATCATTTACAGAGGGAATTCAGCGACTGACGACACTATTTGACATTTTTTAGGGCAAACAACTTTACATTAAATATGAAGAAATGTTTCTTTTTCAGAGCAGCATCAATTATTAAGGATTTCAGATTGATCGAGATGGAGTTCGACCTGGAAACGGGAAAATAAAAGCCGTCACCGGATTTCAGGTACCGAGGAATGTGCATCAAGTAAGACAGTTTAGGACTTACAAGTTATTTTCGACACTTTATTAAAGATTACGCTAAGATTGTGCGACCGATTACTAATCTAACGAGAAAGGATACACTGTGGAGTTGGGAGGCGAAAGAACAAAAAGCATTTGAAGGCCTAAAGGAAAAGCTTACGGAACGACCACTTTTGCCACTCTACAATTCGAATGCCGAAACAAAGATGCACATGAACGCCAGCAAGTTAGAATTAGGAGGAATCCTGCTGCAGAAATTGGACACAGGTAAATCCCACCCAGTTGCTTATTTCACCAACGGAAATGAAGTATCATGCGTATGAGCTGGAGACTTTAGCAGCAGTGAAACGTTAAAGAAATTTAGAGTATATCTGCTGGGAATACATTTTAAATTAGTAACAGACTGCAAAGCACTACGAACTGCTAGCACTAAACAGGATTTGGTACCTAGGATTGGAAGATGGTGGCTGGAACTGCAGGAATATTCATTCGATATAGAATATCGCCCAGGATTACGAATGGGTCACGTCGATGCGCTAAGTCGAAACCCCGTGTCAGGAGAATGACTTTCTGCAGAATTTGAAATTTTTCATATAACAAGCTGACTGGATACTCGCCGGACAAATGACAAATTGAAAATTATTAAGAACATTTTAAGTAAACCACCGGAAACTAACTACGAAAGGAATATTTATAAAAATTACTGTTTACGAGACGATCGGGTTTACCGAATTACCGCGTTTGGAATCTAGTGGGTTGTACCTAGAGGACAACGGCTGCAGATAGTACGTTCCTGTCTTGATGAGTTTGGACATTTTGGAATTTACTGGTTTCCTGGAATGAGAAAATGCGCGAAGTACACTGACTCGTGTATCAGATATTTTTACCATAAATAACAGAGAGGAAAACAGCCAGAATTATTGAATCCAATTGAGAAACTACCGATTCCATTTCACACCATTCATATGAAGGACCACTCCAAATAAAGAAAGTTCTACCGAACGATAGATTTTCAGTACAAGATTTGCCTGGTACAAATCGAAGTAAAAGAGGAGAATATAGTAACGTAGTGGCGATTGACAGGATGAAACCATATTTAAGTACACGTGAACTGTCGGAAGACAACAGCGCTTCGGATGTTGATGCTGAAGCTCCAGGTATTTGGGATTGATTCCTCGAGGACGAGGAACTTGTCAGGATGGCCGTACTGTCACAGTAATTATTTTGAGTAAGATTATTTTTATTAAATTTATTATGTTTTGTCTCTAATTAGCTATTTAGGTACGTAACCGATGCTGTTGGATAAGAGCTACATTTAATGATACTTGTATTCACGTATTTTATTTCAGTTTATTTCTAGATTTCAGTGTGAGAACATCGATATCGTAGTGATTGATTTGTGTAGTGATTCGAGTTGAGTTTTACACACACTTTTAGTCCACGATAGCAAGAGTAATACAGATACGGATTTGTATGATTATTCTCTTACTTTACTGCGTTGTCCTTTATCCTAATCCCTGTTGATCGACCGTGCACAGTAGAGCCTCTAGCACGTGATGAGAGAGCTATAAGGGTAACCAGGAATGCGATCTATGTGTCCACGATTGCTAGCCTCGTGGGTTTTCGCTGATTGACCGCGTGGTAACGGCAGGGATAGTATTATCCTGGTTTTGTAACTATGCCCCTAAGGCCGAAGTAAAGCCACTAGGGTTGATCAGCACCTGAGCGGAATTTGGGTTAGGGTAGCTCCCTATTCCCAAGGGTGGTAATGGCAAGGTTGGTTGTGCAACCATATCTCGGTGCCGGTATAAACCACACCGCTCAGGGGTGGTAATGGCAGGTACAGTTGAGTATATGTACGCGTAAGTCCGGGGCCACACTGCTATTGAGTAGCAAGTATGCGTTTCGCATAAGGTGACTTATTCCATTTTCCCTGTTCTATTGGACTTTGTTGCATACGTGTGTTATTTCTCGTATGATTTCTCAATACATTCCTTTGTGGTGGATGCACGTGTATTTTGTGAATGATTGCCTCCTCACTGGGTATTTCTCTTGTGTTAATTCTTTTGCAGAAATAATCACGGCGTGGAGGAGGATTCCGCGTGATCGGGTTCGGCCAGGCGACGGTCATTTAGATTTGTTATTTTTCTGCATCAATACTGTATATACTGGTTTGGGTGATAAATGTGTTTTAATATTCTTATTTTCAGCGCTAACATTTAATCGTCATTTATAACACATGTATAAAAAAGGGCGACACTGAAAAACGACCCACTCAATATAACTTTTTTATTTATAATTATTTTTTAATTTTCTTCATATACTTGTAAACTGGGCTTAGCGCTTAGGGGTTCACAAATCATGGTATTTAACATGATGGTAGCACTTCCGGTTTAACCAGAAGAGCCATTAACTTTCATATTTAAAATGGGACACCTATATATTTTTATATGCGAGATATTAAGGTCCGAATTTTAAATTTGCTTTGTCACTTAAGTAATGTGGGTATACCAGCAGTAAACAAACAGTGGTTTATGAAAAAATAGTGAGCAAATACAAAATAATGTATATTTAAATTGTAATATTATATTTCATTATTAGAAAAAATGATAATTAACAAGTGCTACGTATATCATTAATTCTTCTCTCCATTGGCAATCTCGGTGTTTCGGATATATATATATATATATATATATATATATATATATATATATATATATATATATATATATATATACAGGGTGTAAATGAAATAAATGCATTAAATTTAACCAGTAATGTAACTCGATGAGAGGAACAATATTTCTTAATAACTTTTTTTTCTAAGTCTTTTAGATTTTGAGTTAAAATTCTTTAAAGATTTGCTGCATATTTCGTTACCCGCTCATGGAGAACAAATGCTGCCGTATTCAAGTCGGATACAAACAGCTCAAAAATTGTCGGTTACCGGTTACACTTACAGTGACAGTAATTAATAAACGAATCACGGGAAATAACATTATTATTAATTATTACGTAATAGTACAGTTTTTAAAATAAAGAAATTTAAATTTTGGATAACAATATTATAAAGTTGTGTATTAAACCAGGATTTTTAATCACCTGTGAATAGTGTGAATAGAGGAAGACAAGGAGGGACGAGGAAGAGCAAAAGCATAGTTGTTAGGTTATGAGATGATTATTTATCGTCGACAAATCATAATAGTTTAAATACGTTATTCAAAAAATGTAAGTACAAACTTTTGTCCATTTAAAAGAGGTACATGAGTACCAATAATAGTCGTCCATTTATTGTTCCTGGCCACACATTTTTTAATGAAAATTTTTACAGCATTTTCGTCTGTCGAGATGTGTATAGTGCATAATAAATACACCTTACCAAGTAAATTCAGTTTCATTAATAAACATTATGAGCCATTTCCAAAATTGAAATCTGTTATGTGCTGAAAACATAGAACTTTTTGCACATGTTATGGATATAACTGTTGCTTTTTTTAAAATTGTCATATGTGACACTCCGTATTGTGATGTGATAAAGATGTACAAGATTAACAAATGTGCGAATAATAAGAACAGAATGAGTTGGTGATGATTTGGAAACGCTCCGTGTAAATGCGTTGGCAACTCCATGACACTGTCTTTATGTCAACCGTGATGTCAAGTAAAATGTAGTACAGATACGAGAAAAAAAAAATAAACCGTAGGTAAGTAATTACAATGTCTGTGTACTCGCATTTTGATAGAATTTTACCTTATAAACAAGTTTAGTACTAATCAAGGTACTAATATCAAAATTTAATTGGAACAATTGACAGGACTGTCAATTGCTAAAACAAAATTTTTCATAGCTATTGCTACTGCATTCAATTATCACAAAAATATTTGGAACGACTCGTCAATTTACGGGGTGGTAAAAATGCTAAAAAAAATATGCGATTTCGAGAAAAAGTTATTAAGAAATATTGTTGCTCTCGACGAGTTATATTACTGGTTAAATTTAATGCACTTATTTCATTTACTCCCTGTATATATATATATATATATATATATATATATATATATATATATATATATATATATATATATATATATATATATATATACAGACTGTTCAATTTAAGTGTTTCACTATTGCTATCTCGAGAACCGTAAGAGATACGAAGTCTGTTAAATTAGCAAACAATTTCTATTATAAGACTATTAAAATGAGCATTACAAAAAAAAAATTCAACCAGTGGTTCTCAAAATACAGAATTCAACTTTTTAATTTTAAATGAGAACCTACTTTTTTTATTCGCCTATTCGATTCAGCATTTTTTTCTGAATACAACGATATAAAATGTTTATACCTTTACATAACGAAAAAAACAAGAAAAATTCAAAAGAAAATTATTTTCATATTTATATCTACATGTAATCAGAGTGCCATGACAAAAACAATTGAATATTTTGTTTTGTATCACATGTCAAAGTAGTTCGTTTATGAATTTTCTTGTTTTCTTTTGTGTGGTAAAATGAATTTTACGCACGAAGATCAAATTGATATGTACGAAGTTTTCATATTATCTCTGAAAAATACTATTACTGCAAAGAATATGTATAGGGAACGTTATCCTGAGCGGCGTGTTCCTGGTCGTCAGTATTTTAGAAAATACAGACCATTCAAAATGATTAAAATTCACCATTTACATCCTGGTGATCGTGAGCGAAGGTAATAATTTTGTAATTTATTGATAAATGAGGATCCAGATATATTAAAATCAATTATTTGGACTGACGAAGCCAATTTTTCTAATAATGGTATGTCAAATAGAAAAAACACATACTACTGGAGCCGAGAAAATCCTGTTGCTGTACGAGAGAGAAGTTACCAGCGAAAATTTAATATAAATGTTTGGTGTGCCATTTTCAGTGATAATATTTACGTACACATGTACAAAGGTACATTGAGTGGTAACAGATACCTGAATTTAATTCAAAATATGCTGGGTATTATTTTGGAAGACATACCAGTAGCTGAGTTGGGAAACATTTATTTCCAGCAAGATGGTGCACCAGCTCACAATTCGCGTCAAGTTAGGAATTACCTAAACAAACGGTTTCCAAATCGGTAGATTGGTACTTATGGTCCTATTCCGTAGCCCGCAAGATCACCAGACCTTAAACCCTTGGACTTTTTTTGGGGGTTATGTTAAAGATGAAGTCTACAAAACTATCTATCCAGATATTCAGCATTTCAAAAATGCAATCGAAAATATTATTTCCCACATAGACGGCCGAAATTTAAGAAAAGTAAGAAGTAATATGTTCAGAAGGCTGGAATTATGTATAAATCAGCATGGCAATAATTTTGAATAATTTTTATATTTTTTAAAGCATCTAAATCGCTCAAACAATGATGACAACAAAATAATAAATTGTTTTTGTCATGGCACTCTGATTACATGTACAATATGAAAATAATCATTTTTCTCGTTTTTTTCGTTATGTAAGGGTATAAACATTTTATATCGTTGTATTCAGAAAAAAATGCTGAATCGAATAGGCGAATAAAAAAGTCGGTTCCCATTTAAAATTAAAAAGTTGAATTCTGTATTTTGAGAACCACTGATTGAAAAAAAATTTGTAATGCTCATTTTAATAGTCTTATAATATAGAAATTGTTTGCTAATTTAACCGACTTCGTATCTCTTACGGTTCTGGAAATAGCAATAGTGGAACACTTAAATTGAACCCTGTATATATATATATATATATATATATATATATATATATATATATATATATATATATATATATATATATATATATATATAAACAGGGTGGAAATGAACTTAATGTCATAAATTTAAGGGTGAGTAGTATGACATGTGTAGATTACGAAACAGAAAGAATTTTTTAATATTTGAGGGTAGTTCTCATTAAACTAACATTTTTGGTACCACTGGACCACTAACAACTTTAATACTTGGAATTAATTTAATTAATTTACGTAATGTTTCTGTATAATCAAATCTTAATTATTTCTAACGTAATTTATTTTGGAAGTTCAATGAACCATATCAAAAATTAATATTAATACTTCGCAGAATTATTTTTATAAAGAAAAAAAACAGAATGGATTAACTGATAAATAGCAACAATACTACAAACTTTTCATATAACAATATTAATATGAAAAAAACTTAACCTAAAAATCAATTCAAGAATAAACACAAAACTCATAAATATTGTTCAAAATTGTCACCTCCCACAGCTACACACAATGCACTACGTTGAATTAATGAGACACTACATGCCAGGTTCATATGATTTTCTTGTTTAATAATTTCAGCACAGTTTTGAATCCGCATCCTCAATTCTTCAACAGTTTCAGGGGGGTTTTGATTATCATATACCAAGGACTTCAAATGACCCCACAGATAAAAATCTAAGGGATTGAGGTCAGGTGATCTTGGTGGCCATGATACAGGACCTCCACGGCCAATCCATCTGTTCCCATAGGCATTATTTAAATGCTGCCGCACATTTCTTGAAAAATGAGGTGGAGCACCATCATGCTGAAACCATGCATGTTGACGATCGAGTAAGGGAACATCTTCTAATAATACTGGTAGAACATTTTGTAAAAATTCCAAATACTGGTCACCATTTAATCTGTTGAGCAGTATGTATGGTCCAAGCAAATTTCCATTTAAGATACCAGCCCAAACATTTAATGAAAATCTGTGTTGCAAACTACTTCTTACTACAACATGTGGATTTTCTTGTGCCCAATAATGCATGTTGTGGAAATTATGGACACCGCGTTTTGTTCCACTTCACCATAAATCAACAACATATCCAGTAATTCAGAATTAGAATACATTTTTTTTAACAAGAGCACAGCAAAAATCACTTGTCACTAACACTTCAGGGGAATATTGAAATATTTTATGTACCTATTACACATTTATTTTCGGTGCAAATGGTATTTAATTTAATTATTAAGAATAATTTAATTATTAATAATACAACTAATTTTGAATGTATTTTTGATAAACATATTTTTAATGAAATATAAATTAAAGCAGCAGTAAAAAAAAGGTTTCCTTAAGAAAAGTCGAATTTTCGTTTTTCGAATTTTAAAAAAAATCTTTCAGTTTCGTAATCTACACATGTCATACTACTCACCCTTAAATTTATGACATAAGTTCGTTTCCACCCTGTATATATATATATATATATATATATATATATATATATATATATATATATATATATATATATATATATATTACTTTTGTTATCAACATTCATTTTGTTATTTTTGGAAATTTACAAATTTACTATTTAGCTGGTTAAATAAGAAATTTGTACCTACATGTGTATTTACTTGAACATATCATGAATTGATTTTATACTTCTGTTAGGGATAAGTAAAATATTCATTATTTCGTTTACTTTGTTGCAAAGTGATAATTAAATACTTAGGATTTTTGATCTACTTATTTTGTATGTAATTGGTGTTTTGGAATGAATATTGTATTTCATTGTTTAAATAACTTTATGAGTCATACTTTAAGAAAATTAAATGTATTAGGGATTTATATTTAGTTCTTATTGTAATTAACCTTTGGTATAACTATTCTACTTTTTTGTTTTGGATATAATTATATTTTGGTAAGGCCAACCCATTGTTAAAGAAATGTAATTTCTTATAAACAATAAATTATTCCATTCTATTCTATATTAGAAAAATAAAATAAATTATTGCACTTAATTTGCTTCACATTTTTTCTAATTTTACAAAAACATACCCGAATAAGTGTATTTTTAGTTGAGGCGGGGCTTCACAAAGTAGGGGTTTATGCTTGGATCCTATTTGCAAAACACCTCGTGCACATTTTAAATGGAGTAATTAATACTTATAAAAAATGGAATTTTACACATCCTTTAACTGTTATCTTTCATATTTTCAATAAACTTTTACTATTTTTGATTACTGGAGAAAAGCCTATTAATCTGCTAAGCCATTGTATCAGGCAAATAATAAGTTATTTTTATAAGATTATATATTTTGTTACAAAAAAATTATCTTTTTGTTATCACAGACTACCTGATATGGCTTACCAGGTTAATTATTCATCATTTTCTCTTACGTTTTTGTAATTTATTACTTCAATAAAAATTCACTTCAAGCATATCGTTGAATTCGAAATTTTACGTAGATTTCAAATAAATAAAAATATACCGGCTGTCTACTTACTTTTTAACCTATAGGAAATACAATGTTAATTTTTTTATTTCGCTATAATTTTTGACCTATTGATTTTACAGTAAAAGTGTAAATACAAAAGATGTTCAGAATTAAAATCTGCATCCAACGAAAGAAATTATTAGTATTAAACGTTCTATTCACGAAATAAACGTAAATTAAAATTGGCATTTCCAACCTGTTTACAGAATGCCATGAGAAATGTTTACTCTTTTGTCCATCTTGTTACAGTCACGTTTGTGTAATTTAATTATTAAATTATTATTATACCGTGATTCATTGTTATTAAAATGGACAGACTAACACCAAACAAAAAGTTCAGTGTGTAAAATGGTATTTTTCTGGAAATTCAATAGAACAAGTAATAGATTTATTCGGTGGTAATTATGAAAATCGTCCCATTCCATCTACTATGACCATTCGAAGATTAATTCGACTATTTAACGAAACTGGAAGTGTCGTAAAACTATGTAATAACCGCAGAAATATAAACGCATAACATCAGGAAATAAATATGGGCCATAATAGATTTAATGAAATCAAATTGAATATTATTTTATGTGTAACAGAAAAACCAAATTTAAGTGAGCGTCAGTTAATAAAATAAAATATCGTTACAATAATATTCCTTTTTTTGTGTTTTCTTTATTCATACAAAAATACAATCTAATTTAAAGCTACACTTTATAATAATTAATTGAAGTATTTATGTTTTTGATCTGTCAAATTTGTTTTAGTTCACATGTTACTCTGTAAATAGGTTAGAAATGTTAATTTTAATTTACGTTTATTTCGTGAACAGAACGTTTAATATCAATAAATAAAGGCTAGTGGGATGCAGTTTTTAATTCTGAACGTCTTTTGTAAAATCAATAGGTCAAAATATAGAGCGAAATAAAAAATTAACATTGTATTTCCTATAGGTCAAAAAAAGTAGACACCCCGTATAAATGTCCCATTTTAAATATAAAAGTTGAAATCACTTCCGGTTAAACCGGAAGCGTTACCATCATGACAAATACCATGATTTGTGAGCCCCTAAGCCTAGTTTATAAATATATCAAGATAATTAAAAAATAATTATCAATAAAAAAGTTATTTTGAGTGGCCAGATTTCCAGTGTTACCTGTATATTCTAGTTTACTATTTCTACTAACTAAACTCAATCACACACTGTATAATGGAAAGATTGGCAAGTTTATTTAAATTCTAAATAATAAAATGCACATTAAATGAAACGTACTTATAGTCTAGCTCTAGCTGAATAAAGCAAACCTATACCAATTAGGATTCCTGTGTCCGATACAATAACAGCAAAGAAAATAAAGTAAATAGTCACATACCCGGAGGGTTGGACATGAAGAGATTTAAAAGGGAAGTAGTACGGCGGGATGGTTTGGTAGTAGCTTGTGTTGGCGGAAACCATGTCTGTTTAGTCGCTTGAGCTTGCATACCAGTTATGTCGTGACCCTGTTGATTACTTTCACGCTTTGAAGGTTTAACAACACTTGTATTACCATCATTGGAATTTGTTGTATTTGTACCTAACTCAATTTTGTCTGACTCAGAATGGGTTTGATTCTTTGGAGTGGAGTTTATCAAGTTCAATTCGTCTATTTCAATTACACCTAAATAACGTACCAACCAGTTATAAATATAAAAACACATGCATAAAATTTAGATTGTAGCAAACCTGGTTTTTCTAAACCCGTATATTTGCTAAGAACAAATGTTTCTAAAAGTTTCTCAACAGTCATTTCAATACATTGACGTTTGAATTCAGATTGAACTTGCCCAACAAGATCATGATTAGTTTGCACTACTTCAGCATACATTTGTAAAAATTCTTTCATTTGTATCAAGTGAGCTTCTTCAATCTCTTGAAAACGTCGACAAGTAATAGACATCTTCCTTTCAAAGTCATCTTTTATAACAGAATATTTCTCTACAAAAGTCTTGTAATCTTCATAAGCCTTTTTCAGTTTCAATTCAGCTTTTTCAATATCTTTTGGGGAGGCACTTTCTTTTTTCAACTTGTCTACTTCTAAACCTTTCTGTGTATATAAATCTTTAGCTTTTTGAACCATAAGTGTGGTTGACTGAATTGCTTGCACTGCTTCTAATGTCCCTGATTCATCTTCTTTTACCTTGAACCCAGACGTAATCTAATTACACCAAAAACTTACGTCAATTAAATAGCTGTACGTACAATTTTATGCTTCTTGTGTAGTTCATCAGCATACTTATTTACATCTTTAACCAGTTCTGATACTTTATGTACCATTTGCATATGCAGAGTTGCAAGCCTTTCTGAGGTTGTCTTCAATACCTGCCAAAGAGGTGCAAATGTTCCATTCACACAACAGCTACTAGCCTGCTTAGCTAATTTACTTAATAATTTAGAATAATTTTCTTCAATATTTGACCTATAACATTCAAATAATGGTTACTACTGTAAAGTAATAAATGTGTATATAATATTGAACCTTTCCCGAAAAAAATCGGACAATTCCTTGCTTGCGATTAATCCATATTTCATATTATGATATAACACATCATAACCATTATTTTTGTCGCCCTGAAAATCAATTATTAGCACGTACAAGTAATATACTAATACCTTGAATAAATATTCAGACAAAACATGTTTATTTTTATTGTATAAAAGTATTATTACAAAATTAAATTTTGCATTACAAAGAAATTGAATGTACGTATTTGAATGACATTTTCATATAAATAAACAAATAATATTTTATATTAAACAACAAAAACGCCCACTAATTTATGTCAACTGTAAAATCAAACATACCCAAAAATAATCGGTGAAATCCACAGTCATGTTGAACAAATAATATATCACAAAATCACTGCATGATATAAAAATATAAATAAAAATTTATAAAAACGTAATACATCTCGATGTAACGATCATATTAAATAGTAGCATTACAAAGCAAATAGTTCCTAATTTTTCAACTAGGTGGTGATACGCTCATTTCAACGTTTTCTAGTCAGATAAAGCCAAAGCCGATGTTGCCGATAGTTCACTGAAAATCATAATAGTCATTTCAACGTGGCGCATGCGTACTTCAACTATTTTAAATAAATATTAATTTACTCACATATTTTTTATTTTTATTGAATAAATTTGTTACAAATTAAATATATTATAATATATAGAAATAAATTAGTTCAACTTGTTCTTAATTGCTTGAATTTCAGCGTCACTAAATTCAAGAACGGTTGCTATTGCATTAAACATATGACGTTTGCTACTAGCATCCTGAGACAAGAAATAATTTACTATTACATTTTTTAAATATTCAATATTTGCTCCTTCCCGCGACTGACATCTTTCTAACCTGAAACATATATCATTAGTTTTAAATTAACGTTTTTTTCACATACGTACCTAGCAATGACTTCATTTAAACGAATCATTTCTTCTTTACTTTTGTCTTTACTTAATATTAATTTTTTATTAGTATCGTGTAATGTATTTTCTAAATGGATACAACTTTTTCTTAAATTTGTTATTTCAACATCTCGACGAGCAAGTTCATGAGCATAATGTAAAATATGTGGGCTTTCGTTTGCACTGACTTTTAAATTTTTATCGAGTACTTCACTAAGTTGAGAATGTTTAAGAAAGTAACCTTCATTCTAAACAGGTTTATATATATAGTATCTACATAAACCGGGTGTAACACGAAAAACGAGCCATCGTTGTTTAAAATGAGAGAACAGTAACAGATTTTTCCTTGCGCAAAGGTGGCATATTCATTTTAAACAATAATTCCCTACAGTTAGAAGCATTATTGTCTAAAATGAATAGGCTACTTTTTGGGTAACGAAAAACTATTTCCCCATGTTAAACACCTATGGCCCGCTTTTCGTGTTACATCCAATATACATATAATTACCTGTTTGTTTTCCAAATTTTGTTTATTTCCTGGTAAAAATATTTGAAATGAAGACTTCAATGTAGCTACTTCTTGTTCTTTTTCATCTAAAAGAGCAAGAGTTCGATTTCTTTGTTTTTGTAACTGTTGTTCTAATTCACTAATTTGAGCTTTGTACTTATTATGGAAAGTTTCAATTTCAATGGAATGCTTTAAGTTCACTGAATTTATCTGTTCTTGTAAAGATTTGATTTGTAAATCACAATTTTTACTTGCTTCTTCTAATTGGTTAGTAAGATTTACATTCCTGTCTTGTAAAACTTGTACCTTAATTTTTAAATTTTCCATTTCATCAATGGTTTTAGACGATTCCTTAAATTGTTGCATTAAGGTTTCGTATTCATTTAATAGTTTCCTATAAACATCTAAATTAACAGATTGAATTTCATAGGAATTACATTTATCACATAAAATCGAATTTACTTCAACAGATTTCTCCAGATATTGATTTGCATTTAGCAATATTGTCTTATATTTCGTTATTTTGTCAATAATTGTTTTCACATAGGCCGTCATTTCAGCTTCAGTCCCATTTTTAATAACATCAAGTTCAGGATCTTCTTGGATTTCATTAGTTTTAGTATGACTGTCAAGTTCAGCTATATGAGCTTTTAGTTTGGTTATTTCGTTTTGATCTTCTTGCCTTAATCTATGATAATTTGCTACTGTTACCGAAAGTTCAGTTAAACGGGTTTCTAAATTTGCTACTCTTCTTTCATGGATTACAATTTGCTCTTTGGATTCCTGTTCTGTATGTAACATTCTTTTCCGTTCTTCTTCAAGAACCGTAAGATGCTGTTTTTGGAGATGTACAAATTTTTCTGTTATGTCTTTCTCTTTGTAACGTTCTACTTCTTCCTTATTTACGAGTAATTGAAATTTCGATGTTAATTCAGCTAATTTTTTTTCTAAATTAATTTTATCTTCCTTTTCTTGAGATAATAGTCTCTGTAGTTCACTCATCATTATAACATTATCATTATGTTCTTTTTCCCTTTCATGTTTTTCTATGATTAATCTAGATTTCAACTGTTCTAATTCTTTGGAAGATTCGAGCGTTAATTTCTTCAGTTTTTCTTGAAGATCTTTAAATAAAACATCTTGTTTTTCTTTTTCTTGACGTAATAACTTTTTATCAGCCTGAAATGAAGCTTCCATTCGACACTTTTCTGCTGAAAGTGTTGCTAAAGAATTCATAAGTGTTGTTACTTCTGCATTAAAATTATTCTCTTTCTCCTGACGTAGAGATTCCTCTTTTGACGACGAATCAGTATCAACGGTATTTGTCTTAAACATCAACAATAAGTCAAATTTACATATTAAAAATATATCACTTTAAATGCATACTTACAGATATTTGTTTTTCGGAATGTTGTTCTTCAAGTTGACATACATTTTGTAAGGCTTTAACGCTTAATTCAAGGGCTTCTTTTTCTTTAATTAAACTTTTATAAGCTGTAACCAAATCTATAACAAAAACATTATTTAGAAAGTTCATATAAATATGGTACGGATACAAACCTTTTAATTTAGTTTCATAAAACGATAATTTATCTTTTAAAGTGTTGATATAACAAATTAATTTTTCTTTTGGCCACTGTTCCATTTTTATTTTTTGTTATCTGGCGATGAGCTATTGTCAACTTGCTGACATCAGAGATATAAGAGAACGGGCACTCAGCTGTTTTCGGTAACCTTCGAAACAGCTGATCTTGCTGCCCTGGCGTGTAACTGACTTCATTGACAACCAACTTTCTTGGCGCTAATTCAAGTCAGTTTGTCTTACATTTTGGTGAGAACAACAAATTTTTCTAGTGTTTCATTGTGCGAGCTTAATAGATGGTTTTTACAATGTCTATGTATTTCAAGAAGCTATCACCTGATATGCAACTTCGCTATTTAGCTAAAATCAAGTTAATTAGTAATATTGAGCCGTATGATTGCGATGAAAGTGAGTTTTCATAGGATATATCGGATTTTCCGAATATTTTGCCAATGGATATAATCAATTATCTTATTACCAACAAAGTGTTTACACCCAAGAGTAATTAAACGCTTTTCAGAGTTATAAGCATATAAGTTTTATCAGAGCAGTTGACGATATAGAAATTTGAAAGAAATGTATTAATTAAAGGATAAGGGAGTAATTTAATATTGAAATGAAGTGAAATATTTATAATTTCTATACTCCAAACACAATATTTTATCTCATAAAATGAAATAAACCTTTTAGTTTTTCTAGAGTTGTTGCGGGGTCATTGACCTCTGACAATTAAAATTTGTCTAGAATTATAAATATTAGCCTACAAATTACGTTTTCATGAAATTTTTCTACTAAATAGATATTATGGAACGCCATTTTACTCTTTAATCTAAAATTTTATTAATACAAATTTAAAACAACCATCTCTGTTATTTCTTCAATTTCAATGTTACTTGTATTTACGTGACACAATAAATAGGGTTGTCATTAAAATTTTGTAAATAAAATTTTTTGTTCAATTTAATTGTTTCTTCAGTAGAGCTGCTACCGCAACATTCATTATAATAACATATAATAACAAATATATAAATTCAAGATTTAAAATTGCCAACAAACATTTAATACAAATAACATTTTAATTCAAACATCATAATAATAACAAACATTTAAATTTATTACACAAGTTGTAAAAGAACATTTTTATGTATGCAACATTTTAAATAAACAATCATAATATTTCACAGTATTTCAAATTTAGAATAAAAATTACCAACAAACATTTTACTTCATGTTACATTTTATTACAACAAACATATTAATAACAAACACATAAATTTGCTTTTTAAATTATAAACAAACAATTTTATTCGTGTAACATTTTAATTCAACAAAAATAATAATGCCAAATATTTAAAATGTATAATTAAAATCTCAACAAACATTTTAATTCATGTAACATTTTAATTCAACAATCTTATTAATACATTTTATTTTAAATTTAGATTGTAAATAATCAACAAACATTTAAATTCAACAAACATTTTAATACAACAAACATTTAAATTCTATAATTAAATCGTTTGTTGAATTAAAATGTTTGATGAATTAAAATGTTTGACTTTATCACAAAACATTTAAATTCATGTAACATTTTAATTCAACAATCATATTAATACAAGCTATTTTTAATTTAGATTAAAATAATCAGCGAACATTTAAATTCAACAAACATTTAAATTCCATAATTTCAACGTTTGTTGAATTAAAATGTTTGATGAATTACGATGTTTGACTTCAAATTATCAACAAACATTTTAAATTCATGTAACATTTTAATTCAACAATCATATTAATACATTTTATTTTAAATTTAGAATGAAATAATCAACAAACATTTAAATTCAACAAACATTTTGTTGTAAATTCGTCTATTTGGAGCAATAAAGGGCTTGGAATAATATTCAGTCTTCTTATTGTTGTAAGAAAATATTGTATTGTTGTCAAAAGAGGGTTATGTACATGTGCTCGACTTTGGGCTAATAAACTTTTACAGACTTAGGCCTCAAAGACATAAAAGGAGAAGGCTAGCGCCTGTAAAAGGAATATACAATAATTATCATGACTAATTTTATATATACAATATACTTACAATAGTAAATAATAAATTCCCGGCATTTACAATAAAACAAGGTTAATTCTACACGTTCTACATGTGACTGTGTCCGTAAAAACAAAAATGTAACTAACTACTCACTAATGCCAACACTCCTCCTTGAGTAGTTTACCGCGTAAATACAAAAATGGACCTTTACTTAGCGGTTTAGTAAAAATATCCGCCAATTGTTCTTTGCTCTTAACATAAATAGGATTTATAGTTTTACCTATATGTTGGTTTATAAATTTTCGTTTGATTTCAATATGTTTCTTGCTTTTAGTGATTTTTCCTTCTTCAACATTTTCAAGCATGTTTATTGAAGCTTTATTGTCAATAAAGAAATCAGTCGGTTTGGATAGTTCTTGAATTTTCAATTCTTTCATTACGCGACGAATCCAGCTCACTTCTTAAATCCCTTGAACGGCTGCACGATATTCAGCTTCGGCAGAAGATATAGCTGTAACTTTCTGTTTCTGTGCGGACCATACAATTGGACCTCCATTTTCAACTAAGATTCCACTAGTTGAACACTTATCCATATCAACTCCTCCGTAGTTGGAATCAGTGTAAACTTGAAGTTTACAGTTTCCATTGAAGAATATTCCAAAATTTTCAGTTCCTCGTAGATAACGGAATAGTCGTTCAATCATTTTCCAGTGACTATTTTTGGGTTGGGAAACGTGACGGCTTAAATAGTTGACTGCAAAGCTTATATCTGGACGAGATATGATCGACAAATATAGCAAACTCCCAATAGCTTCACGATATGGTTTACCATTCAGTTCCTTGTCATTTACTAGCTTGTTTGTAATCATACCTGGATCCATTGGTGTGGTAACTTCATATGCATCAGCAAATCCAAATCGTTCCAATATTTGCTTCGTATACTTTGACTGGTTCAAGAAAATACCATTTCTCATTAAATTTAATTCCATGCCCAAGTAGTGCAGCTTTCCTTGTTTAGGACCTTCTGACGTGATCTCAAACTTCTTTGCCATTTTTGATAATAAATCCTTGACTTCGTTTTCGTTTTGTCCAATAATCAATCCATCGTCCACGAAAACACACATGATCACAGATCGATTTTGATTATAAAACAAACATGGATCATCATCAGTAGCATCAAAATTTAAATTTTTCAGGTATCCGGTAAACTTGGCATTCCATAATTTTGGAGCTTGTTTCAATCCATATATGCTTTTCAGTAGTTTACAGACTTTTCCGGACTTGTCATCAAAGCCTTCAGGTTGAAGCATATAAATTTCTTCAGTTAGGTCACCGTTCAAAAAGGCTGTTTTTATGTCGAAAGTTTTTATATAGTATCTTTTCCCTGCGGCTTGACTCAGCAATAAACGAATACTTGCGTGACGTGCAACTGGCGAAAATGTTTCGGAATAGTCAATGCCGTGTTGTTGATCGAATCCTCGAGCAACTAATCTGGCCTTTGCTCGACCATTTCCCTTTTTCCTTAATATCCAGCGACAAGTTAATGGCTTACGACCTTCAGGTAGATCTGTCAATATCCATGTCTTCATGTGATTAAGAGAATTCATTTCTTCCAGCATTGCACACTTCCACTCAGAATCAGACAATGCCTCACTGACAGAAATGTCTACCACTTCACCAATTAGCCCTGCAAAGTGTGTGACATAATCGTTGTATTTTTGAGGTGGTTTGATTATCTTACGGTCACGCAGATTTCGACTTTGCACTCTTTCATTATTCTGAATTGATTGATCTTGACTTGTTCCAGGGAGATCATCTTCATCCAAATCATTTGTGCTGTCATATTCGCTGTCACTTCTGGCATCTGACTCCTCCTGACGATCAACTTCAGACTCAGACTCTGATGAGTTTTCATCTCTGACCTGCTCTTCAATTTGATTGTCAGTTGACTTAAATTCAACTTCGAAGTATCCCTTTTCAGTACCGACTTTCTCATCAAACAAGACATTGCATGATACTTCAACATGATGCATTTCAGGAATATACACACGATATCCCAGTTCTTCAGTATCGTAACCTACAAAGATGCCTTTTCTACTTTTCTTGTCAAGTTTCTGACGTTGTTGATCTGGAATCATCACATAACAATCACAACCAAATGGCTTCATTAATTTTGGGTCGATGTGCCGACCAAACCATAATTCAGCTGGGCTCCTTCCTTTGACTGAGCTTGTTCCTGTTTGGTTGATTGTAAATACTGAATAATTGAGAGCTTCCGCCCATAAGTTCAGACCAAGTTTTTCCGCATAAATTTCCGCACGAGCAGCTTCGACGATAGTTCGCATTTCTCGTTCGACTCTGCCATTTTGTTCAGGCGTGTAAGTGGTCGATCGTTGATGAAAAATGCCTAATTTCTCAAATATGTCTCGGCTTCTGACATTCTTAATCTCACATCCATTATCTGATCTCAATACTTTAACTTTGCGACTAAATTGATTTTCTACTAAGTTCAAGTAGACATTCAACTTATCCACTGCTTCAGACTTTTTCTTAAGAAAATATATTGTACGAAAATGACTATGATCATCCTTAAACATAAGAAAATATTTGGCTCCTCCCAGAGAAGGTTCATTCATTTCCCCGAGATCCACATGTACAACATCCAGACAATTTTCGGCAATAGTAGGATTCATACGATGAGAGGCGCGACACTGCTTTCCATAAGCACAACCTTCGCAGACGTATCCATTCCAATCATCTATATATTTAATATTGTTTCTTTTCAAGATATCCCTTACATATCCGACATTCTGATGAGCAAAGCGTTCGTGCCAAACTTTGATAGAGACGGCTGACAGACTGTATTCATAGTCTGTGCAGAATTTCATACGAAATAATGCTCCGCTTCTTTCAGCGATTAATACAGGTTTGCCATTTTCCAAAATCATAGATTTTTCAGCATCAGCCTGTTGGGTATAACCTTTATCTAGTACGGTAGTTACTGAAAATAGGTTAAAAGTCAAATTTGGTACAAATAAAACTTGTCGAAGTGCAATTTTGTACCACTTTTCCCCATTATAAGCGAGTAAATGAACATCTCCTATACACACTGCTTTTAGTTCCGTTGAATCGCCTATTTTTACCAATACTGGCTCTTCCAAAGATTGTAAATTTGACATCCAACTTAAATTTCCTGTCATGTGGTGTGATGCACCACTATCTTCGTACCATGACTCACAATCATTTGACTGACTATTTACCGCTGTAGAAGACAATCCAATTGAGATGAACGATTTTACATTGTTTCTCTCATTCTTAGAACACTCCTTAGCAAAATGTCCAGGTTTATGACAAATGTTACATTTGTAGTGCTTCTTACAATAATCGATGTACTCCTGACAAGGCATGCCATGACAATCACTTTTCCGATGTCCAACCTTTCCGCATTTATAACATTTCATCGGACCTGACGATTGACTGAAATGACCTGAATTTGACGAACTTGATTTTAACTGACCATGACCTTTCTTGTATGTATAATTCTTTGCAGATTTGCCCTTTTCTTTTGTCAGAAGTGCATTTCCAACGATTTGTGTTTCACGAATGTTCATTCGCTGTTCTTCTTGTTGAAGACGTTCCATAAGTTTCGATACTGTTTTATCAGCAGCTGCTAATGAGTCCCATGCAGAGTGAAAATGGTTGAATTTATCAGGCAGACTATTCAAAATTCTAGAAATCACCCATTCATCTTTGACTTCTTCGCCGGCATTTCTTAATTCCTGCGCTAGCCCATCAATTTCCAGACAATTGTCTACTGCTGTCTTGTTGCTGTCATATGAGTAGCTGAAAAATTGCATCCGAAGTCCATCTGTCGACGATTGAGCTTTTCTGCCATATAAAGTTTCCAATCTATCAATCATCTGTAGAGCTGACGTACACATACTTATCTTCAATGCAATTTTTTCACTAACATTTAACCCAATAATCGTTTGCGCTTCAATATCTTTCTTAGACCAATCTGCTTGTCTGGCAACATCTTCAGGTTTTACAGTTATACCAGTCGCTACATCAAATAACCCTTTTGCTCGTAGTAGTAAATTTAGTTTAAAACGCCAAGCAACATAGTTACTCTTTCCAGTGCCTTCAGATGATTCAACTAATTTTTCCAAACTTAGTTTAGTATCCATTGCAATTTGGTTTAACTTTTGGCAATTTTCTTTTTCTTCACAGTTTTGCTTGCTTCTTTATTCAAAGCCTCTTTTATTGTCTGGGCCCATAACCTGTTGTAAATTCGTCTATTTGGAGCAATAAAGGGCTTGGAATAATATTCAGTCTTCTTATTGTTGTAAGAAAATATTGTATTGTTGTCAAAAGAGGGTTATGTACATGTGCTCGACTTTGGGCTAATAAACTTTTACAGACTTAGGCCTCAAAGACATAAAAGGAGAAGGCTAGCGCCTGTAAAAGGAATATACAATAATTATCATGACTAATTTTATATATACAATATACTTACAATAGTAAATAATAAATTCCCGGCATTTACAATAAAACAAGGTTAATTCTACACGTTCTACATGTGACTGTGTCCGTAAAAACAAAAATGTAACTAACTACTCACTAATGCCAACACATTTTAATACAACAAACATTTAAAATATATATTTATATCGTTTGTTGAATTAAAATGTTTCATGAATTTCAACAAACATTTCAATTGGGCGCTGCGGATTGCGGTGGTCTAACGTACTACATCATTCTGCTGTGTAAGTGGAGTTTCGGTCATAACTTCAACGTTTCAAGACAACAGGGCCCGTTTAGTGTGACGTCTCGAGGTTTCCCAACAAGAAAATGGCCATGTTCGTTGCTAAGACGGATGATATGCTATTCGTTGATGATGAAATAAAATGACGCCGTAGAACCACAGAAGAAAGAGCAGAAGTCCCACCTATACAGCACAATGATGTAGTACGTTAGACCACCGCAATCCGCAGCGCCCAGTTAAAATGTTTGTTGAAATCCATGAAACATTTTAATTCAACAAACGATTTAAATATACATTTTAAATGTTTGTTGTATTAAAATGTTTGTTGATTATTTCATTCTAAATTTAAAATAAAATGTATTAATATGATTGTTGAATTAAAATGTTACACGAATTAAAATGTTACATGAATTTAAATGTTTGTTGATAATTTTAAGTCAAACATCGTAATTCATCAAACATTTTAATTCAACAAACTTTGTAATTATGGAATTTAAATGTTTGTTGAATTTAAATGTTCGCTGATTATTTTAACCTAAATTAAAAATAGCTTGTATTAATATGATTGTTGAATTAAAATGTTACATGAATTTAAATGTTTTGTGATAAAGTCAAATATTTAATTCATCAAACATTTTAATTCAACAAACGATTTAATTATAGAATTTAAATGTTTGTTGTATTAAAATGTTTGTTGAATTTAAATGTTTGTTGATTATTGCAATCTAAATTTAAAATAAAATGTATTAATATGATTGTTGAATTAAAATGTTTGTTGAGAATTTTAATTATACATTTTAAATATTTGGCATTATTATTTTTGTTGAATTAAAATGTTACACGAATAAAATTGTTTGTTTATAATTTAAAAAGTAAATTTATGTGTTCGTTATTAATATGTTTGTTGTAATAAAATGTAACATGAATTAAAATGTTTGTTGGTAATTTTTATTCTAAATTTGAAATACTGTGAAATATTATGATTGTTTATTTAAAATGTTGTATACATAAGAATGTTCTTTTGCAACTTGTGTACTAAATTTAAATGTTTGTTATTATTACGATTGTTGAATTAAAATGTTAATTGTATTAAAATGTTTGATGATAATTTAAAATTTTAATTTTATGTTTTGTTATTATTCAGATTGTTGAAATTAAATATTGCTTGAACTCTAAGTCAAAATAGCATTTGTACGACAAACATATTAAATGAATCAAGATTATTGTTTAATAATTTTTATTAGTTTCATAATTCTAGTCAAACAGATAAAATAAAATATTTCATACAATATTCACGAAATTGATATTTCATACTTTTAGCTCAATTGTCCAAAACAAAATATAAAATAATACTTATGCTTATATCATTTTAATTCTTCTTAATCAAATGTTGTTGTATTAAAGTGTTAAAATAAATATGTTTGTCGTTAAAATTTCCTTAATAGAAGAGTTTGTTATATTAAATTGTTTCTTCAGTAGAACTAATGCTACAACATTCATAATAATATCAAACAAAAAAATAAGATTTTAAATTATCATCAAACATTTTAATACAAATAACATTTTAATTCAACAATCATAATAATAACAAACATTTAAATTTATTACACAAGTTGTAAAAGAACATTTTTATGTATGCAACATTTTAAATAAACAATCATAATATTTCACAGTATTTCAAATTTAGAATAAAAATTATCAACAAACATTTTAATTCATGTTACATTTTATTACAACAAACATATTAATAACAAACACATAAATTTGTTTTTCAAATTATAAACAAACAATTTTATTCGTGTAACATTTTAATTCAACAAAAATAATAATGCCAAATATTTAGAATTAAAATTAACAAACATTTAAATTCATGTTCATGGAACATATTAATTCAACAATCATATTAATACATAGTAATTTAAATTTAGATTGCGATAATCAACAAACATTTAAATTCAACAAACATTTTAATACGACAAACATTTTCTATAATTAATTCGTTTTTTGAATTAAAATGTTTGATGAGTTCAAAAGTTTGATGAATTAAGATGTTTGACTTAAAATTATCACCAAACATTTAAATTCATGTAACATTTTAATTCAACAATCACAATACGAGCTATATTTAATTTAGATTAAAATAATCAGCGAACATTTAAATTCAACAAACATTTTAAAACAACAAACATATAAATTCCATAATTACAACGTTTGTTGAATTAAAATGTTTGATGAATTGAGATGTTTGACTTAAAATTATCAACAAACATTTAAATTCATATAACATTTTAATTCAGCAATCATATTAATACATTTTATTTTAAATTTAGATTGCAATAATCAACAAACATTTTAATACAAGAAACATTTAAATTCCATATTTAAATCGTTTGTCGAATTAAAATGTTTCTTGGACTTCAACAAACATTTTAATTGGGCGCTGCGGATTGCTGTGGTCTAACGTACTACATCATTGTGCCGTGTAAGTGGAGCTTCAACGTTTGAACACAACAAGGCCCGTTTAGTGTGACGTTTCGAGGTTTCCTAACAAGAAAATGGCCATGTTCGTTGCTAAGACGGATGATATGCTATTAAAATGACGCCATAGGCGCTATAAAACACAGAAGAAAAAGCAGAAATCCCATTTTCACAGCACAATGATGTAGTACGTTAGACCACCGCAATCCGCAACGCCCAATTAAAATGTTTGTTGAAATCCATGAAACATTTTAATTCGACAAACGATTTAATTATAGAATTTAAATGTTTGTTGTATTAAAATGTTTGTTGAATTAAAATTTTAATTCAACAAACATTTTAATACAACAAACATTTAAATTCTATATTTAAATCGTTTGTTGAATTAAAATGTTTCATGGATTTCAACAAACATTTTAATTGGGCGCTGCGGATTGCGGTGGTCTAACGTACTACATCATTGTGCTATGTAAGTGGAGCTTCAGTTGTAACTTTCAACGTTTCAACACAACAGGGCCCGTTTAGGGTGACGTTTCGAGGTTTTCTAATATGAAAATGGCCATGTTCGTTGCTAAGACGGATGATATGCTATTCGTTGATGATGAAATAAAATGACGCCATAGGCGCCAAAAACCGCAGAAGAAGATAATATTCAAACCTAATTGAATGACAGCTTAAATAGCTAACTTTTCTTAATTAAGTAAGATATTGGCGACGAAATGAACTGCTTAAAATTATAATTCTTATTTGCTGTGGCAATAAGGTTTACTTTGAAAGATGTGTTTACCGGTAGGACAGTAGTTTAAATGAAGCGCGCCGCATATGAAGTAATTACTGAACTATCCTTGACTAGCGAATAATAATTAGCCTTGTCGACAAAATAAAATTGTATTATGTCGTAAAAAATAGCTATTGGCATTGTATGTTTTTTTGAATGAAATTATACTTTTCAAACTCAAACTTTCTATTAGCCGCCAAAAAATAACCTAATACGCATGTGCACTCTGTTGGTGCGTTCGGCTTATACGCACTGGGTACGAAAGGAGTTGGAGTGGATTTTTGTCACATGACATCGAAGCACTCTGCCGCTCTGGAATAAACAAGAATACCCGTTACCCGAACGAACGCTCCGTTAATTTGACAGTTTGAATTACAATCTTTGTTATGTTTTAATATAACTTACATATTCGTAAAATATATATGTTTCTTTTTTAATATTATTATACATTTTGCACACAAAATTTATATCTGAAGCTGTGATCTGAGGTTCAGCATCAACGAATGTCATGTGTAACAAGACAAAATTTATATTGCGCATGTCTGCTCTGGTGTTGCCTCGTTTAGAGGTGGGACTTATGGAGCAAGTTCTTTTTGCTCTACTCCGAAATACCCGAACGCTTTTATAAAAGTACGATTCACTCCAAATTGAATACCCGAACACACAAAATGCATATAGAGCGAAAAGACCAAAAATATTTCTATACCCGAACGCACGAATCCCATGCAAAGAGGTAGAGTAAATGCAGTTAACTCTTTTAACTCCACTCCGTGTACCCGAATGATCAAGGTGTGAGATCTATTTACTCCATCGTACATACCCGAACGGTTATAGGAACACTTGGAGTCAAAAGAGTGAAAAGCGTTAGCAAACTAAACGCACCACAAGTCACTAATCACTATAATCATAGACCACATAAAATACACTATTTAGATTTAGATAAGAAACGTGTGTGTTAAGCATTGGAACCACATCAATGACGCCATCTGGTGCATGGAAGTATTAATTAAATGTAAAACTCAGTCGGTATAATTATTATCTACAATTAATATTGGTATATTCGATTTATTAATTACTTCTAGTTTGTACGTTTGTACGATGTGCACTTGGAGCATTTTTTTCACAAAATTCTATATCATTGCCTAGTATTTTATGAAAAATATACTTCAACTAACACAAACTAATCTTACAAAGATTACATCAAATGAATAAAAAATATTACATTTTTAAATTATAAAAAGTATAATTTCATTCAAAAAAACATACAATGCCAATAGCTATTTTTTACGACATAATACAATTTTATTTTGTCGACAAGGCTAATTATTATTCGCTAGTCAAGGATAGTTCAGTAATTACTTCATATGCGGCGCGCTTCATTTAAACTACTGTCCTACCGGTAAACACATCTTTCAAAGTAAACCTTATTGCCACAGCAAATAAGAATTATAATTTTAAGCAGTTCATTTCGTCGCCAATATCTTACTTAATTAAGAAAAGTTAGCTATTTAAGCTATCATTCAATTAGGTTTGAATATTATCTTCTTCTGCGGTTTTTGGCGCCTATGGCGTCATTTTATTTCATCATCAACGAATAGCATATCATCCGTCTTAGCAACGAACATGGCCATTTTCATATTAGAAAACCTCGAAACGTCACCCTAAACGGGCCCTGTTGTGTTGAAACGTTGAAAGTTACAACTGAAGCTCCACTTACACAGCACAATGATGTAGTACGTTAGACCACCGCAATCCGCAGCGCCCAATTAAAATGTTTGTTGAAATCCATGAAACATTTTAATTCAACAAACGATTTAAATATAGAATTTAAATGTTTGTTGTATTAAAATGTTCGTTGAATTAAAATGTTTGATGAATTAAGATGTTTGACTTAAAATTATCAACAAACATTTAAATTCATGTAACATTTTAATTCAACAATCATATTAATACATTTTATTTTAAATTTAGATTGCAATAATCAACAAACATTTTAATACAAGAAACATTTAAATTCTATATTTAAATCGTTTGTCGAATTAAAATGTTTCATGAACTTCAACAAACAATTAAAATGTTTGTTTGAAATCCATGAAACATTTTAATTCGACATACGATTTAAATATAGAATTTAAATGTTTGTTGTATTAAAATGTTTGTTGAATTTAAAAGTTTGTTGATTATTGCAATCTAAATTTAAAATAAAATGCATTAATATGATTGTTGAATTAAAATGTTACATGAATATAAATGTTTGTTGATAATTTTAAGTCAAATATCTTAATTCATCAAACATTTTAATTCAACAAACATTTTAATACAACAAACATTTAAATTCTATAATTAAATCGTTTGTCGAATTAAAATGTTTCATGGATTTCAACAAACATTTTAATTGGGCGTTGCGGATTGCGGTGGTCTAACGTACTACATCATTGTGCTGTGAAAGTGGGATTTCTGCTTTTTCTTCTGTGTTTTATAGCGCCTATGGCGTCATTTTAATAGCATATCATCCGTCTTAGCAACGAACATGGCCATTTTCTTGTTAGGAAACCTCGAAAAGTCACACTAAACGGGCCTTGTTGTGTTCAAACGTTGAAGCTCCACTTACACGGCACAATGATGTAGTACGTTAGACCACAGCAATCCGCAGCGCCCAATTAAAATGTTTGTTGAAGTCCAAGAAACATTTTAATTCGACAAACGATTTAAATATGGAATTTAAATGTTTCTTGTATTAAAATGTTTGTTGAATTTAAATGTTTGTTGATTATTGCAATCTAAATTTAAAATAAAATGTATTAATATGATTGCTGAATTAAAATGTTATATGAATTTAAATGTTTGTTGATAATTTTAAGTCAAACATCTCAATTCATCAAACATTTTAATTCAACAAACGTTGTAATTATGGAATTTATATGTTTGTTGTTTTAAAATGTTTGTTGAATTTAAATGTTCGCTGATTATTTTAATCTAAATTAAATATAGCTCGTATTGTGATTGTTGAATTAAAATGTTACATGAATTTAAATGTTTGGTGATAATTTTAAGTCAAACATCTTAATTCATCAAACTTTTGAACTCATCAAACATTTTAATTCAAAAAACGAATTAATTGTAGAATTATAGAAAATGTTTGTCGTATTAAAATGTTTGTTGAATTTAAATGTTTGTTGATTATCGCAATCTAAATTTAAATTACTATGTATTAGTATGATTGTTGAATTAATATGTTCCATGAACATGAATTTAAATGTTTGTTAATTTTAATTCTAAATTCTAAATATTTGGCATTATTATTTTTGTTGAATTAAAATGTTACACGAATAAAATTGTTTGTTTATAATTTGAAAAACAAATTTATGTGTTTGTTATTAATATGTTTGTTGTAATAAAATGTAACATGAATTAAAATGTTTGTTGGTAATTTTTATTCTAAATTTGAAATACTGTGAAATATTATGATTGTTTATTTAAAATGTTGCATACATAAAAATGTTCTTTTACAACTTGTGTAATAAATTTAAATGTTTGTTATTATTATGATTGTTGAATTAAAATGTTATTTGTATTAAATGTTTGCTGGCAATTTTAAATCTTGGATTTATATATTTGTTATTATTATGAATGTTACGGTAGCAACTCTATTGAAGAAACAATTAAATTGAACAAAAAAATTTATTTACAAAATTTTAACGACAACCATATTTATTGTATTACGTAAATACAAGTAACATTGAAATTGAAGAAATAACAGAGATGGTTGTTTTAAATTCTTCTTAATAAAATTTTAGATTAAAGAGTAAAATGGCGTTCCATATAGATATTATATTTTCAAAATATGCTTTATTAAAGGTATTTATTTTAAGTTTAAATTTTCATTTATTGATGTAACAACTTCACACCGCACGGGGCAGCAAGATCAGCTGTTTTGAAAGTTCACGGAAACAGCTGAGTGCCCGTTCTATAATATATATATATATATATATATATATATATATATATATATATATATATATATATATATATATATATATATATATATATAAAGTTATAGTGCTAACAAATAGACAAAGTGCTGATTTACCAGTATGTGACTCTATCATATTACATTAGTATAAAAACACATGTAACGCTTAAGATTAGTCAGTCTGTATTCCTTATTCATATTATCAAGTAGTTTATAGAATATTATAACTCTGTACTCACAAAAATAAACTTTTTAAAAACCTATTTGATCGAATAAGAAATTTAAGTGGCGCAGTCTTGGTAGGATTGCCAAAACAATTTAACGAATATAAATTGTTTCACTTTCGTGATTAATTTGGCAAATTCGAACATATTCATACTTCGATCACCGCATCCTTCATCTGAAGGACATCAGAAGCAAGAAACATCTCGACGAGCCGAGCGAGCCAAGCTGAACGGACATCAGTGCAACTCCTCAACTCAACTTCGAGACCGTGTACGACTTCAGGGCACATGAAGCCGACACTGCTATTTTTGTGAGTACCATATGTCACTTAGCGAGCAAGAATCTTTGTCAGATTCAAATAACTCAGGACCAGACTCCGATCTCGAAACAAGATCGTATAATTAATTCAAATAGAAATCCTATTAATAATATCATTTTAAGACCACCAGTATTAAACATGGTTACCCCCGTATTAAAAAGGGAATATTTGGACATGGTGCCAGAGTTCCATGGGGAACGCGAATTACTCCCAAGATTTATTAGTGTGTGCGAAAAACTAGTAACAAAATTTTACAATACTGCAACCCCAACCGATTTTCAAAATGATTACCTAATGAGTAGCATATTATGAGAAATATTCGTTTTCCGGGAATGGACTGTGTCATATTTTGAGTCAGAGCTCAACGTTTCGCCCGCAGTCATATGGGGCATCTTCAGGAGCAAGAGGGATAGTATTGTCTTAAACACGGTTACCCGACGTGTCAACCACGCTAGAGGCCGAGTTTAAGCAACAAGGAAGGGAGACTCAGTTTACAAGGTTACCCGACGTGTAAACCACGCCAGAGGCCAAATAAACCAAGTGACGAAAGAAGGCCGAGAAGACGGTTATATACTAATCTAAAGATACGGTAGATGAGCAGAGCTAATGAGGACCAATGGGAATCGAGTTCGTAATGGTAGATTGGGCGTGTCGTGTTCCGAGAATCACCGGTTTCCATATATGGCTCAAGAAATAGCCATCATCCCGATTAATGTTATTCGGATGTTTCCATATTTCTAAAGTTTCCCTGTATTTACGTCTGTAAAACTCAGGGACAGGAGCTAAAATGCGGGAATTTTCAAATAAGATGTTATGTCCTGTGTTGTGTTGGTGTTCTGCGACCGCAGATGTTAATACCATACCATTACGCAGACAGCGTTTGTGTTCTGACAATCTAGTGTGAACACTCCTTCCTGTTTCACCTATGTATACTGTGCCGCAAGAACAAGGAATACTATAAACACCGGGCGACGACAAGGGTTCGCGCTTATCTTTAGTTTGGGGGAGTATTTCTGAGATCTTTTGTGGAGGTTTAAAAAAGGCCTTAATATTGTTTTTATTGAGAATTCTACCTATTTTGTCCGAGAAACCTTTAATGTAAGGGATAGATGCAAATGTTTCGAATGAGGTATCCACAGGTTTTTTGGGTAAAGGATTTAATTGTCTATGAATTACATTGTTGATTAATTTTACGTCATAGTTGTTCTGGATTAAACTATGTCTGATGTGATCAAGCTCCTGCTGTAGGAAATCAGGTTCAGAGATTTTAATGGCACGATGTACGAGAGCGTTGACTACTGAGAGTTTCTGCGAGGGATGGTGGTGAGAATTAAAATTGAGATACCTATCAGTGTGAGTGGGTTTTCTATAAACAGCGTGCCCTAACTGTCCGTTGGGTTTACGATTAACCAGAACATCAAGGAAGGGGAGAGTTCTGTTATTTTCTACTTCCATGGTGAATTGAATGTCCGGGTGTATGCTGTTTAAGTGTTCGTGGAACAAAGTGAGTTTTTCCGGACCATGTGGCCAAATGACAAACGTGTCATCTACATAGCGAAACCATACCTTAGGTTTGAATGTAGATGATTCTAGTGCCTTTGTTTCAAAGTGTTCCATAAATATACTGGCAACCACGGGGGACAGGGGAGAGCCCATTGCTGCACCTGAGACCTGTTTGTAAAATTGTTTATTAAAAGTGAAATAGGTTGATGTCAAGCATTTTTCAATAAGAGTTACTAGATTAGACGAGTTTCCGTTATTTTCCAATAATTTAGCGATAATAGTGATTGACTGATCAATCGGGACTTTAGTGAACAGTGATGTGACGTCAAAACTAACAAGTATGTCGTCGGGTTCTGTAGTGATATTATTGATTTTTTGTACAAAATGTTCTGAGTTTAGAATAAATGACTCAGAATTTCCTGTAAAAGGTTTTAAAATATCCGACAAATATTTAGACAGTTTATAAGTAGGAGAGTCGATGGTGCTGACAATAGGTCTGAGTGGGTAATCCTGTTTGTGAATTTTTGGTAAACCGTAAAGACGTGGAGGTTTGGAGGATTTAGGTACAATACGTTTTTGAATGTCTTCAGGAATGTCTGAATTTTTAATAAGGGCGGTGATTTCACGTTCAATTTTAGCTGTGGGGTCACGTTTAAGTGGAGAATATGATTGTTCCTGTAGAAGGGCCAGAACCTTCTCATCGTACTTGTTGCGATCCATAATTACTGTAGCATTACCTTTATCCGCTGCAACAACAATAATATTGGTGTCTGATTTGAGGTTTTTCAGAGCTAACCTTTCATCTCTACTAATATTAGATGGTGGTGGTTTGAAGTTTTTGATGCATTTCACAACTTCCATACGTACAGTGTCGCTAGCTTCTTTAGGTAATTTCCTAACGGAGGATTCGATAGAGCTGACTATTTCTTCAACAGGAATTTTTGTAGGAGCGAGGGAAAAGTTTAACCCTTTCGATAAAACGGAAGTTTCGCTGGACGATAGGGGGCGAGATGATATGTTAACGACGGTTTTACCTAAAGCATGAATTGCCTTTTTTGGGGGAGCGAGGGAATTAAATTTACGCTTTTGTTTTTCGCTGGTTTTTTCAAAGGAAATATTGGCCTGAGCATGTGTGATAGTATCAAATTTTAACCAATCCTCATGGTTCATAAGGTTACTCAATTCCAAATGCAGCGAGTATAGTTTTATAGAACTTTCGTTTAATTCTCGTCGTGTGTAGCGAATTTGTTCCCTAAGAAGTGAGAGACTTGCTTTGTTAAGGATAGATTTGGAAGCGCGAGTTTTGAAATTATCATTGATCCTAAGAGATTTGGGTACAACATGGTGGTCACGGCAAGATCACAAAGGAGTTTGGAAATCTTATGTCTAAGTTTGGAAAAAGTACGAGACTTAAAATAGATATCCTCCCCGTAGAGGTTTGTGAAATAATTGCGTAGGCTTCCACAGTCTGAGTCATGAGAAATATTCGTTTTCCGGGAATGGACTGTGTCATATTTTGAGTCAGAGCTCAACGTTTCGCCCGCAGTCATATGGGGCATCTTCAGGAGCAAGAGGGATAGTATTGTCTTAAACACGGTTACCCGACGTGTCAACCACGCTAGAGGCCGAGTTTAAGCAACAAGGAAGGGAGACTCAGTTTACAAGGTTACCCGTAGCATATTAGCAAAAATTAAGGGTGAAGCAGCTATCAATATTGCAAGTTCCACTATTCAAAAATGGGAAGATTTAAAAGAAGCATTAAAAAATGCTTATTCGGACAAACGTGACTGGTTCACATTAAATATGGAAATAACCGAACTGAAACAAAATCCTAATGAAAACGTTTTTGATTTTTACGGTCGTTTGCAACATCTCTTAAATTTATTAATTTCTAATATTTCAACAAACGCCGCTGCCGAAGCATCCGTTGTAATGATTGACTATTTCCAACATTATGCTTTGCGCGTCTTATTAAAAGGTTTAAAAGAACCTATAGGACAATTAATGAGGGCAAAAAACCCTACAGATCTAAATTCGGCTTTAAGTATGCTAGCGAATGATTTTCAATTTGAATATTACGCCAAATCCAAAAACGCTAATCAGCATACACCGAAATTAAATCAAAAACTACAAACACACCAACCAAGATACAACTTTCCTAAACCCATACACTATTTAAATTATACACCCAATAAAAATTTGCATCGTTCACCAATGCAACAAACGGCATTCAGACAACAATATACACCCCAACAAGCAAGACAATATACACCGCAAACACCACGTCAAGGTCCATCCACCAGACAAACCCTTCCTGCACCTACTCCGATGAGTATTTCCACGCGAAATACAACCCAATATCGTCCTACACCTGGCCCATCCAGACAGGTACAAAACCACTACGGACAAAACCGCGCTAACACAGCAGGAGAATTATATAATATAAACGAGTCAGCTGTACCTGCCGTTGACCCATATGCTTATTACGATAACGAAGAACAAACTGACCAAGTTTTAATTGATAACGATTATGAAAATCCACAAAATCCCGACAATTTTGAAGACGATAATTTTTTAGACATTGTGGCCTCGGAAACAGTACAAAACAATTACCCAGAATCGAACTAATGAACTTGACAAATAAAAGTAAATTACCTTATATTATATTCCCCGAAAATAATTTGAAGGTTCTAATAGACACCGGAAGTACGAAATCTTTTATAAAACCTGCCATAGCGCATAAATATTACAAAAATTCTATTTTTAAAGACCCATTCCAAATTTCAACCGCGCATGGAACTTCGATTGAAAATTACAGCACACTCGTACCTATTTCAAAATTATTCAATATAAAGAAAAATGCAAGTCTAAAATATCACATTTTCGATTTTCACGACGAATTCGTCTTATTAGGATTAGATAATCTGAGTTCATTAAAAGTAATTATAGATCTGAATAAAAACTTAGTTACAACCCCTACCTGTCAAATAAAAATTCAACATCAAAATTCTGTAAATAAGATTAATACGAACAACATTAGCTATCCAAATAATAATGTAACATTAGATCCCAAAACGGAAAAGGTAATCAAAGTTCAAGTAACCCAACAAAACGGAACTATTCTAATTCCAAAACAACAAAAGAATAATCTAATTATCCCCGAATGTGTCACCACAGCCAATAATTACCATGCACTTTGTACAGCAATTAATAATTCGGAATCACATATCGAATTCACACAATTACAACCAATTACTGTAGAAAACATCTCCAACTATGAAACGTACTCATCACCTAACTTTAATTTCATTCAATCAGAAAAAATTAAATTTGATATTTCCAAAATTCGAACAGATCATATGAATTCGGAAGAAAAATCAGCTATTACTGAATTAATTCAAAATTATTCCGATATATTTCACGTAGATGACAAGAATTTAACATTTACTAATCAAATTAAACATTCCATAAAAACAAGTGACGAAATTCCTATTTATACGAAATCTTATAGATACCCAGAAATTCACCGGCAAGAGGTACGTTCTCAAACACAAAAAATGTTAGATCAAAATATTATTAGACCATCATGTTCGCCATGGTCATCACCTATTTGGGTTGTCCCCAAAAAACTTGACGCGACCGGTAAACGCAAGTGGCGTATAGTGGTAGACTACAGAAAATTGAATGAAAAGACTATTAGCGACAAATACCCATTACCAAACATAACTGATTTACTAGACAAACTCGGACGCTGTCAGTATTTCACTACTTTAGACTTAGCATCTGGCTTCCACCAGATTGAAATGGACAAACAGGACATTCAAAAAACTGCATTTAACACGGAAGACGGGCATTATGAGTTCACTCGTATGCCTTTTGGCTTAAAAAACGCGCCCGCGACATTCCAACGCGTTATGGACAATGTTCTGAGAGGATTAGTAAACAAAAAATGCCTTGTTTACCTCGACGACATTATTGTGTTCAGCACCAGCCTACAAGAACATATTCAAAATTTAAAATTAGTTTTCGAACGTTTAAAAAATTCAAACTTTAAAGTACAACTAGACAAATGCGAATTCCTTACAAAGGAAGTAGCGTATCTCGGGCATATCGTAACCCCTGATGGCGTGAAACCAAATCCTGACAAAATTTCGGCTGTTCTAAATTTTCCAATTCCAAAAACTACAACTCAAATTAAAGGCTTTCTAGGACTTTTAGGTTACTATCGAAAATTTATCAAAGACTTCGCGAAGATAACTAAACCGCTGACTAGACGCTTAAAGAAAAACGCAGTTATTGACATCAACGACCCTGAGTACAGACAATGCTTTGAAAATTGCAAGAATTTGTTGACTAATGAACCACTACTCCAATATCCAGATTACGACAAAGAATTTAACTTGACATGCGATGCAAGCCAAGTAGCAATAGGAGCCGTGTTATCTCAAGGTAACCTAGGCAACGACCTACCGGTAGCTTACGCTAGCAGGACATTAAACGAGACAGAGATAAACTATTCCACCATCGAGAAAGAAATGTTAGCTATCATTTGGGCGACTCAGTACTTTAGAACTCACTTATTGGGACGCAAATTTAAAATCTATACAGACCACCGACCCTTGCAATGGCTATTCTCGTTAAAACAATGTAGCCAAAAATTAATAAGATGGCGCCTCAAATTAGAGGAATATGACTACGAGATAATCTATAAAAAAGGCAAACTTAATACAAATGCCGACGCCTTAAGCCGTATACCTATCGAAAATAATAAAATTCAAAATTCACAACCACAAACACAATTAAACGACACTCCACTAGCCCTATACAAAGACTATTTAGATAAGAGACATTGCCTTAATCACAATAACAACAACATAATAGAAGTAATAGGTAATCTATTCGACGCACCATCCGACTCTAATCTAGCTCATTGCGTAAGCAAAGATTTAGAAATGGCATCGGGTATTGCCAAAATTTTCAAAAATAAATTTAGTAATGTGCACAAGTTAAAATCTCAAAATCCTCAACTTCATAATCTAGTATATTTAAAAACCCCACAAAGATATCTACTATACTTAATAACAAAGGAAAACTATTACAATAAACCCACTAAACAAGACATATTTTATACCTTACTAAATTTGAGAAAATTCTGTTTACATCATAAAATCAGAAATTTAAGTATACCAAAAATTGCATGTGGTCTTGACAATCAAAATTGGAACGAAATTAAATTAATGTTAAAATATATATTTGATAACACCGACATACTAATAACCGTTTATAAACTCCCTGAAAACAAAACTACCCAGATTGAATTAAATATAAACGAAGCAGAAAACATGGAATACTTTCATAAATTCATAGAAAATTTTAACACAGAATTAAAGAATAAAACAGATAACAAAGACGATGATACTCAATCCCTTGCAGTCGAGGTAGGTGACTCACACCATAATGAGATAAACGATGACGACACAAGCGATAGTGATATCACAATACATTCAAGTAAAGAAAATCCTATCGTCGGAATAGAATAGAATGCCCCGTAAACTATGGCAAAAACCAAATTATTATAACCGAAGTCGACCTTGACCCCAAACAGGTAGAAATTACAAAATTATACGATAACAAAAAATTACGATTGGAAGTAGAATTTTCAAAATTTAATTACAAAACTGAAATGATTGCATTTATTAAAGAATATCTTGTTCCAAAAGTAAAATATCACATTTATTTCAAAAATGAACTATACGAAAAATTCAGTTTAATCCTTCAAAATTATTTTAAAAATTCTCAACTATGTTTAGTAAAATGTACAAAATATTTAAGTGACGTCACCAACGAGGAAGAAATCATACATATTATATCGAATTACCATTGCGGCAAAACTAACCACCGCGGCATCGACGAAACAGAAGCGCGTATAAAACAACAATATTACTGGCCAAAATTAAGGAAATCCGTTCAAACATTTATTAATAGCTGTGAAATATGCCAAGTAACAAAGTACGACACGAGACCCTTAAATGTAAATTTAAATATCACACCCACAGCTACGAAACCTTTCCAAATTTTACATGTAGACAGCATTACTTTAGAACAAGCAAAATTTTTAACAATTGTAGATTCATTTTCAAAATATACACAAGCATACAAATTAAATTCAGGACAAGGCATAGAAGTTTGTAATAACCTAGTTAAATATTTTACACATCACGGAATCCCAGAGCAAATTATTTCAGATAACGGGTTAGAATTTAAAAACTCAGTCGTAAAAGAATTGCTGACACTACACAAAATCGACATACATTTAATAAGCTCACAACATCCAGAATCTAACGGCATAATAGAACGTTTCCACTCGACCCTTATCGAACACATCAGACTATTTAACAATCAAAATGAATACAAAACGGAGCCTATAGAATCCAAAGTAAATTATGCGTTATTAGCTTATAATAACACAATCCATTCGGTCACAAAATTGAAACCGTGCGAAATTATTACCGGCCATTTAGACACTAACTCTCCATTTAATATCGACCTCGAAAAACAACTTATTAACAATTATATAGAAAGTCACAAGAATAAAACTAAATTACTTTACGAATCAATTAGAGACAAAATCCAGACGAATAAAGAAAAAGTAATAAGTAAATGTAATGAAAACAAAGAAGAACTGCCAGAAATCCCCAAAAGGGTATACGTGAAAAATAAACAGAAACAACAAAAAACTAAAAACAAATACAAACCCGAAAAACTAAGCAAAATTAATAAACATCGTAAAACAGGGAAAATCAAAACCACCCATGGTAATACCACAGAGAATATCCACCTCTCTAACATTAAACGCCCTAGACAAAAAACTTACACCTTTGAACCAATTCCAGGTTGTTCGCATTGGGACAAGGAACAATGATTAGGAACATAACAGAAAACCTCGGAATCCTTCCTATCAACCTCGGTCCTGCCAAACTCGAAAAGACGACTCATACATTCATACACTACTACAATCTCAAAGCTCTTCTTAACCAGTACAGCAGTCTAAACACACAATACTCAACACTAAAATCCACCATATCTAATAACTCACAGCATTTCAACGAACTTGAAAATTATGATAAAATATTAGAATTTATTCGAACAAATATCGACACAAAAATTAATAATATCGGAATTCATTCTGTTCATCATAAAACTAAACGTGGCTTAATAGATGGATTGGGGTCAATATTCAAATCAGTCACCGGAAATTTAGATGCCGAAGACGGCAAAAGATACAACGAAATGTTTGCACACATGCAAGAAAACGAGCATAATTTGGAAAGTCAAATCAAACTCTCATATTCGGTGAATCATCAAATTATTCAAAATTTTAATAAAACTATCTCGGATATCCAGCACAACGAAGAAATATTAAAATCTAAAATATTACAACTTTTCGAAATTATAAAGGATACGCACATTCAAAGTATACTATATTATGGTAAAAACATTTACGATCAACTTATTATATTATACAACTCTATATTAAAAGAACGCTGCACCCTAGTATAATACACCCCATGGAGCTACTAGCAGAATTAAAACAAATTTCAAAATTCTATCATTTACAGTTACCATTCGAACCTAGACAAGAGAATCTATTAGACTTCGAGTTGTTGTTAAAAATAAATTGTAAAATAGAAGCAACCCAAATAATCTATTTCATTTCTACCCCCATAAACTTTGAAAAAACTTTCGACCTCTACTACATGTACCCAATTCCAACCAAACACGAATCAAAATTTATTACAATCATTCCCAATACAAAATGCCTTCTTAAATCTGATAAAGAGATCGTGCCGCTGAATGACATGTGCGTTCAAGCAAAAATATTTCAGTGCCCTAATAAGTACCACGCCCATTTCTCAGCGATGTGCGAAGAAGAAATATTCCAAAATCAAACTTCGAGTCACTGTCATTATACAAAAATTAACTTAATTACAAATCATGTCGAAGTGATTCCAGAAATCAACAAATACCTAGCCGTTTTCCCAAACGAGGAGAAAATCACCATTAAATGCCATGAAGAAACCAACATCCAAACCTTAGAGGGAATCTTTCTAATTAATAATCAAAACAACTGCGAAATTCACTTCAGGCAACAAATACTAATATTCCAAAATGAAAACCATGGTCAACCCCTATTACTCCCTAAATTGAATTTAAAATCCCAATCGTACAAAATTACAAATTTCTCCGTTAACCTAAATCCTTTGAAATTAAATGATATATCCTTCAATCCAATCGTCTCGATACCAGAAGAAAAATTCAATATGCACATCCCAAGTATATGGTCCATCATCCTGTATGCGATCGCTGCAATCATCGTTGGGTACTTCGTATACAAACACATAAAGAAGAGGAAACCAGCCACACAGAGGTCATCTCGCACCCCTGAAGACGTCGAACTTCAACTTCCCCAGGATGCTCGAATCTAAGGAGGGAGGAGTTATAGTGCTAACAAATAGACAAAGTGCTGATATACCAGTATGTGACTCTATCATATTACATTAGTATAAAAACACATGTAACGCTTAAGATTAGTCAGTCTGTATTCCTTATTCATATTATCAAGTAGTTTATAGAATATTATAACTCTGTACTCACAAAAATAAACTTTTTAAAAACCTATTTGATCGAATAAGAAATTTAAGTTATATATATATATATATATATATATATATATATATATATATATATATATATATATATATATATATATAAAATAATAATAATAAAATAAACTTTTATATATATATTTAATCGTAGGCAACTAAAGGAAAGAAAACTACAGTTTGTTAATTTAAAAAATCACTTGTAAGATAGTAAAAATAATTTTTTTTTTATTTTAATTTTTTTATAAAATCAGTATATATATTTTTTAAAATATATTATCTTGCTTACTTTGACTACACAGTTCACTATTTTCTATATTATTTAAAAGTTTAATAATATCAATCATAATGTTTGTATTAATTTCATTAATTGGAATAATAGCAGTTTTTTCCCCAAGAATAAATGGACATGTGGGTGACCAACGAAAATGTTCAAAAACTGCAATATCTCCTTCTTCAAAATTATGTAAAATAATATTGCAAATTACTTTGAACAGATAGAAATCAGAAAAGAGGAGAATATAATGGCATATATATATATATATATATATATATATATATATATATATATATATATATATATATATATATATATATATATATATATATATATATATCAACAAAAATAGATGCTTTTTTGTTAGTTATTTTTCAGATCTATAAGACGTAAGACTTACACTTTGGTAAGAGCCAACAAAGTAGCTGACATCTGGTGGCAAAATAAAACATATAGGTCGTAGGGAAAACGTTGTGCTGTCATATAGGGTTATATAGTAAACAAGAGCCAAAAATGACCAGCAAAACGAAAAGATATTGTGTTATACCGCAGTGCAATAATTATGCAAGTAAAGACATATCCGTTCATTATTTCCCAAAAACTGAGATATTAAAAAATCAATGGAAAATCGATTTAAAAATGTAGAACATGTCACCATTCAATAACGTTTATTCACAATCATTTTTGCCTAGATATTTAATTTCATGTAAGTATTTATATAAATTTATGCTTCAATACATTATTAAATTGTTTTTATAGACATTAGAAGAAAAACATTAAAAAAAACGTTATTCCATGCCAAAACTTACCGTAACCAGAACTTCTGGTACAGAGAAGAAAAATATAGAGGTTACTTGCCTGTAAGTAGTAGTAGTAATTATTATTCTTTAATATTATAAATTATAACTACATTTATTTTATATTGTTTATAGGATAGAGAAGAAGAAACGATAAAATGCCAAAAATCGAGCCAGCAAGAGGAAGACGTGCAAAACATAATACATGTAAATGGTTTTTTAATCAAACAAATACAATTTCCTCTTAATATTACAATTTATGGACAAAAATTAACTTATAATTATGTAACTATAACGAATTTTAAATCCAATAGTTTGGTCTCTTCCACTTTTCTCCCTGTCCTGCTTTACAGGTGCACACACATTTCCACACCATGTCATTTGTGTTATTGTTATCACGATAGAGTTAGGTGCTCCATTGTCTTCATATCCGTATAAAATAATGTGTATATAACTAAAAATAAATAAGTTAACAAGCAAGATAACCACAAATTTGTATATCATTTTACCTTTATACACTGTTCTCCTTCGGTTATAGGCCGCACAGCACCTTTAAATAAATATATACATCTGTCATTGTAATAAACATTCTGAATTTAATCAAAAATAATAGAATTTTTCCTAAAACAAAGCATCAAACTGCAACGACTGCAAGTGTAAAATTCAACGTTTTCCCTATAAGTCTGTCTGTAGTGCTGCCATCTCTTGGAAGTGGTTTTCCCGATAAGAAGGTTATGTGCGGTAACAATTACAATGAGTGATGTTGTACCTATTACTACATACTTAACGATGTATACAAAATTGTTTTCTTGTTTTTATTTGTTCCTGCATATTTGCACTTCAAACTTGCAAATTTATTATAACAAAATAGTCGAAAAGTGACAGTTAATAGCGTAGTTGTGAAATGATTTGCTTAAGATCCGATATTACAATCTCTGATAAAACTTAAATTTTACATAATTTTATTATTAGATTAGATACATTTGTGTTTGTAATACAGTAAATATTATTTTTTGTCGTTTTCTTAATCATTTTTAACATAGCATATATTTATTTTATTTTCGTCATTTGGCAACATGGTGTCACCCTTAGACCAGGAATAGAGGGGGAGACAGGGCATGCTATGTATTTCGCCATAAGATGACTTTCCAAATCATCCTAGCGATTTTCGACCTTATTGAACTGTCAGAATCAGCCGCAAAAGGCTAGTCGGCCAGATATGTTACATACGTGTGCAATCGAACGAATAAGTTTTCAATGTCAACAAGCATCACCTACCGTTTTAACTTGTCCGTTATTTACATTGCGTTTTTTTTAATTAATATTCTTTCATATTTATTTTAGTTTTTTAAAACAAAATCAAGATAATTTGTAGTTATGGATAATCAAGTATTTATTTAGATTTGGCCAACTGGAACATAACTGGTCAACTAGCCTTTTGCGGACATTTCAATAAGGTTCAAAATCGCTCAGATGATTTGGAAATATACGCGTAACTATATGCCTTGTCTCCCCCTCTATTCCTGGTCTAAGGTGTCACCCACCCATTGATTCAGAAAAAATCTGCTATATGGCTAATCTAAAATGATGTCACAGTCATAAAAATTTAATAGTTCCATGTCCATATACTGAAGGAAGGACAAGACAGATGCGCGCGAACTGCGCCCATAATATTGAAGCCTGAGAGAGATAGCTTTATGAGGCTGAGAAATATGCAAGTAGTAATACTTTACAAAAAAAAACTTAAATTGTAACTATTAAAAGTTACATACATATTTTTAAACATATTAGTTTTAATTTTTCATACAAAATTACAACTGTAATTAGAAGAAAACACGGATAAATAATAAGAATAAGTTGAAAATTGTAGTATAAAAATATTATATTCAAACTATATTTACAGTAAAGTATGGCATGACCTATGTATATAAAATGTAATATTTGAACACCATAAATATGACAGCTATTCAAACTGACGCATGCGTACTGCATTATAAAGTAAAGTCTGAAGTTAGCATGGGACAGAACTGATGATAAGTCACGTGATCTTCCGTGCCCTTTTGTTTTTGATTTTTGTTCGTTGTTATCGCATATATTATACCCAAATTTACTCGGATTTCTTATTTTGTTGTACATGTATTTGTTGCCATATTTCAAATTTAAATGTTCTCCACCATATCACCCACCTGCGCACTGTGCACATCTCACTTTTATTAATATCTTTATTTTAATTTAATAGGTCCATTAGTACGTGGTTTAAGCCCAATATGTACTCTCTTTTTTATGGTCTAAGCAGAGATGAGCAATTGCTCGATTGAAACCGAACAAAATTGAATCCTCTAGTTTCATAAGCGGCCATCTCCCAGATTGTTCAATCGTAGTAAATCGCAAATATCTACTGCGAATCTATTCGTGCATTATTTAAGTTATTAGCCTATCAATTGTTATAAGATAAATACTTTAAAATTATAGTTATTTATAACCATTTCTTTTACGTTTTGTAAATAAAACGTTAATTAAAATGGAAATAGCTGCTTTTGAAACAAAGGATTTAGGAATTGTTGTAATTTACAATCTGAAAATGATTACAGAAACACGTATTGCAAAAGGCCAGTTTTGATATTGAATTGTTGTAATTTACAATCTGAAAATGATTACTATAGAAACAAATAAGGGTATCTTGTAATTTATTAATAAAAATGTGACTTTTTTATAATAAAGAAAATTATATTATCGTTACATGTTCATTATACATTTATTGCAAAATTAAAATCTTCTTAAACATAATGAGACGTTTTACAAACTCGCTTTTATAATAAAAGTGGTAAATAATATGTGTTTTTACATTTTATTTGTATGTGGTAATCTCTCACTTTTAACAAAAGTGCCAATTAAAGACCAGGCTGAAACTGGCGGCGAAATTCTGGCGGCCAAACTATAATAAGATCAGTTGTGAATAAACCTCAGACTAAACATAATTAGACGCCGCATATTACCATTTGTTGTGAAGCAGGAACTAAAGTGGGCGTGCCGTACTAGCTAGCGGCGTTCATGAAATGCGGGTTGCATTTGCAATAGTTTGAAAGTGACAGCAGCTGTCATTTAATAGCGTTTTTGGTTTAAAAAAGAAAAATTACATTTACAATGATGGTATCAATTATTTACATTTTGATTATAAATAAATCATTTCTGAAGAAAATATAAAGATTGCACCATAATATAACAGAAATATAGTATTAGTATGTAGATAAAGTGTTATTTTTATTGTTTTGAAAAACGAAGCATTGAGCAACACAAAATTAATTTTTGAAAAAAAAATACTTGAACATAGAAATTTAAGATTAATTGAAATACAAACGAAAGAGTTATGTGAATTAATAATTGGATAGATTAAATAATACACACTTATAGTTTTTATTGAATCGACAGAATAAATAATACAAGATTGATAGATTTCCACGCCTCTTTATCCTTATCATCAAATGTTTTGCTGATATCAAAAAAGATGAATGGTTGCTATTAGATTTATTTGCTCTTGTCGATGGAGTACAGTCTATTTCACGAGGTGAACTACAATAGAATTCAATAACAAACATTTACACGTACCATTTTTTTTTTATTTATTTGTTAGGGTTTTAAAAATATTACCTTTGTTCTACTGCTGCAAAAACTTCGATATCGCAGGAAATATTTTCCGCAGAAATCCTAAAATACATATTAACATTCATTTTTTCTATATTAATTCAATAATGTCTTTCAGAGATTTACCTTTCTACTACATCCAAATCTATTGCTGGTTCAATAGTAGACTCGATTGCAGTCCTACAATTTATTAAATTTCATTTTAATCAAAAATAATTGCAAGTTTACAGACCTAGATGTTGAAGCAACAGGGAAAATATCGGTCGAAACTTTTGTCTCCTGGGTCTTCATTCTGAAAACATTTATTTTGTTTCATTTATTTTCGAATGTTAATTTCAATTTCAAGTACTTACTCATTCTGTATTTGCTTATTGAAGAAATATTTGGTAAATCGAAGATAGTTGGAACCGCATCTTTTTTTAGTCGATTACCAAGGAAACTAGACTCTTCAAAATGCAGAGAACAGACTAAAGAATATTTCGACGGGACCCGTTTCAAAATAATGCCTTGTTGATGTATTATATTCAACCATTCGTCTTTTTTATCTGTATCCTTTGGCAACCTACACAATCTTTTGTAGTAATTAACAGATCTATATTTATAGGAAAACTTACCGATGGAAGCTTCTATGGAGCTTTTTGACATTTGATAGTTCATCACATATTAAACAATAATGAACCATGCTGAATCATTTACGGTTTAAATAAAATATATATACACAAAACGTAAACTTCACCGCACCTAACCTTACAAAATCACATTCGAACCTTATTTGCACGTAGAATAATAATAACAAACTAGGCAGGCAACACGCTGTACAAAACAAACGCCGCATTCCCTCCTATCCTCACCTAACCCCTCACCCGTGGAAGGAATGGCATCACAACAAACCATTGCGCAGTATAGGCAATGCGGCGTCTAATTATGTTTAGTCAGAGGAATAAACCTATCCCATTACAAACCAAGACCCGATAGATAACACTTACGTGAATATCAATTTACTTCATTTTAACAAACTTTGAATGTGATTTGCTATACACAGTTATATTTATCATTACTGGTAATAGAAGTAATAATTTATTATAATAATCATAACATACTATACATAGTATATATAAACATTATTCATTATAATTTTTAATGAAGTACACTCCTGTTTATAATTAAATATAAATAAATATATCATCACGGTATATTTCCCCCATGCTGGGTGTGCCAGTCTGCGTTGTACACAGATTTTGGTAATGATGAAATATTTGTACCATCCGGGCGCTTATTAGGCGTCATCTCACGAGCACTTACTGCTGGGGCGGAGAGTGTATCACAGCGGCCGATATTGTGGCACTTAAAAGTTGAAATAAATTTTAGCGTTGGTCGGAAACGATTTCGGGTCCCCAAATTAGTGACCAGACACTCAGGCACATGGCCACGTGGTCCCCATCATATGTTTCTAACATAAATATATTTCTTTTAAAATATTAAAGATAATGAATGACACGTATTTAATAGAGGTAACTTATATTTGCTTAAATACTTGTTAAACTTTCATCAATTTAGTCATAGAAATTAATTTGTACAAATACATAAAACTGATTGAAGGTAATGTACTGGAAATATGGAATCTTTTACAAGAAACTTACCGTGTGGAATTTATACAAAATACATAGAACTGACGGAAGGTAATGTGCTGGCCCCATCAGATTTTTTTATAAAGATATTATTTGTGATGTAGTTCAGATTCTATCAATTTAGATCATGGACAGCTTTAATACAGCAAATACAGGTAGTAGTACAACAAACGTATGTCCATAGAAATTATTTTGGCTCTCACCAAATTAATCATAGAAACTAATATTATAAACAAATGCATTTTAGCCCAGATTATGCCCATTTAGATCATGGCTAGCCTTACAAAATCAACAGGATATACAAGCAGGACTACGACAAACATATGTTAATAGAAATTATTTTGACTCTTACCACACACCGCAGTAATCAGAAACACTAATATTTACTTATAAATGTATATCAACAAATGCATGTTAGCTTAGATTATGCCGCCTTAGGCCACGGCTAGCCTTACAAAATTAACAGGATATACTGGCAGGACTACGACAAACATATGTAAGTAGAAATTATTTTGACTCTCGCCAAATTAATCAGAAAAACTATTATTTACTTATAAATGTATATCAACAAATATATGTTAGCCCAGATTATGCCCCCTTAGACCCTGTTCTAGCCTTAAAAAAATTGACAGGATATACTGGCGGGACTACAACAAACATATGTAAGTAGATATTATTTTGACCCTCGCCAAATTAACCAGAGAAACTATTATTTACTTATAAATGTATATCAACAAATGCATGTTAGCCCAGATTATGCCCCCTTAGACCATGTCTAGCCTTACAAAATTAACAGGATATACTGGCAGGACTACGACAAACATATGTAAGTAGATATTATTTTGACTCTCGCCAATTTAATCAAAGAAACTATTGTCACAGTAATTATTTTGCGTAAGATTATTTTTATTAAATTTATTATGTTTTGTCTCTAATTAGCTATTTAGGTACATAACCGATGCTGTTTGATAAGAGCTATATTTAATGATACTGGTATTCACGTATTTTATTTCAAGATTTCATTGTGAGAACATCAATATCGTAGTGATTGATGGCTGGATTGCAGTTTATCCAGAATAGTAGAAATTGTATTTTTTTTTGTAATGTCTTATTTTAGCTAAAATATAATAAGGAAACATAAAATTGGAGCGCAGAAACAGGTATTTATATTTTTTGATTTTTTTTTAAATCCTGACAAAAACAATATCTAACGCACACGTATTTTTTAAGAAATTTTTTTAAAATCCTGACAAAAACAGTATCTAACGCACACCAGGCACACACATTCCACATCGCTCGGCCCACTATCTTCATGTTAATTTACAATAGTTTGACAGATGAACGCAAAATTATAAATAAAAAATAATATAAAACGTAGGATAAGAAGGACAATAAGACATAATATTGCAAATATACATTAATACTGGTCTTGCACACTATAGCTTCCCAATACTCGTCAACACTACCGAGTATTCACATCCACAGCTATCCCAATATACCAATAACTTCCCGAGTACCTACTCGACACTAAGGGTACGTGCACATACAACGCGAAAGCGAGCGATGCGATGCGAAGCGAAAAACGCGGGAAACACAATGTAATGTAAACCAGTGCAGGTGTGCATACGACAAGCGATGCGATGCGAGGCGGAGCGAGGCGAGACGAAGCGACGCGAGTGAAGACAAAATAGTTTGTTTTTTTCAAGCGATACAAGCGAATCGGCAATATGGATGTTGAGAAATTAATCAAAGAAATTCATTGTAGAAGCCCAATATGGGACCAAATAAGTAATTTGGGTTGGGCTAATAAATTCGAATGTAAGGAAAAAAATTTAAATATTTACCTCAAAGTTATTGCCAATTTTTCTTTCGGAGTAATTATTGCTTAACGGAAATTTGTGTTTTGTTTTTGTACCTGAGGTTTTATTTTTGTGCAGAATATAATTAAAGGTACTTTCATTCATACGAAAGTACCTATAAAATCTTTCAGGGTCTTTTTGTAAATTTTTAAATAATTGATGAAATTCTCCATACTTTTGCCTGTTTCTATTTATTTCATGTGACCAACATTTTCTCTTTTTTGTCTTTAATATTTTTGTTATTAGCGGATTTTTTAAGAGTAATAATAAAGATGTGTCCATCGTCTCGCTGTAATCTACTCGCGTTTAATGTGCACGCTTCTCGTATCGCCCGGACTCGCTTCGTTTCGCTCAGCATCGCATCGCACGCTTTCGCGTTGTATGTGCACGTACCCTAACTGCATACGCTCACTACGATACTGCTGTGCTTTTCACTAACACTACTCTCTAACACTCCATGTATCTCTATGACTCTGTATGTCACTGACTGTGTGACTGTATGTAACTAACTAACTCTCGAGCATAGCTACGTTCCTTATATACAGCTCCCATTATTTTCTAGAACAGTCTAGAATATTCGAACACGTAATAACAATGAACACAAAAGGTTCAGGCGACCGGAAGTAATTAAACACGTCGCGACCAGTCTGTTTACATCGGTCGGCTACTAGCGCGATTACGTCACCGCTATAAATATACACTCGCTTACAGTGGCGGCGACGGCGGGCGTCCCATGTTACAATATAAAGTTCTTGAATTCTGGATAAACTGCAATTTTGCTTGATTGATTTGTGTAGTGATTCAGGTGAGTTAAGTTTAACACACACTTTTAGTCCACGATAGCAAGAGTAATGCAGATATGGATTTGTATGATTATTCTCTTTCTTTACTGTGCTGTCCTTTATCCTAATCCTTGTTGATCGGTCGTGTCCGGTAGGTTCCAGGCGTGATGAGAGAGAGCTTACGCGGCGCAGCGCGGAGCTGTGCAGTTTTTAACATCAAGACGTGAAGTTACGACCTACCGTTTTCATGTGTACCATGGCTTCAGACTCTGAAGAAGAAGTTATTTTACTTGCTTGTTGTGCTGCAGCGGAAGAAGAAAATAATTATAAAAATAAAATAAAAAATGGATCCATGAAATAAATAAAAAAAGAAATACAGAAGGTGAATTCCATTTCTTCTCCAATCTCGAGCCAACAGTTATCTTTTGCTTCCTGAATAATTTGGATCACTCATATCGTACAAAATTTTATAATTTTCCACTCATTTTTGCTACAATATACGGACAGGGTAGTTAAAGTTAAATTAGTTTAGTCCAGTGGCTCTAGTCTCGTGGTTTGTTACATTCGGAAGCACGAACTTTACCGATCACATCATTCGGGTATGAAATCCGTCAGCTACGCCGTCGATCTTATAGCGCACTTATCGACGGCGCGGCGAGGCTTCGGCAGAAATATTGTCTGGCTAGAATTCCGAACAGGCCGCCGCGCTGCGTAGCGCCGCGCCGTCGATAAGTGCGCGTTACTCCATAAGAAACAATGCATTTTATATTTTACGAAAAACAGCGCTGCGCCGCGCCGTGCCACGCCGCGCATAAGTGCGCGTTGGCCTTAAGGGTAACCAGGAATGCGATCTATGTGTCCACGATTGCTAGCCTCGTGGATTTTCGATGATTGACCGCGTGGTAACGGCAGGGATTAAATTAATCAGAGAAACTATTATTTATTTATAAATGTATATCAACAAATGCATGTTAGCTCATATTATGCCCCCTTAGACCATGGCTAGCTTTCAAAATTAACAGGATATACTGGCAGGACTACGACAAACATATGTAAGTACAAATTATTTTGACTCTCGCCAAATTAATCAGAGAAACTATTATTTACTTATAAATGTATATCAACAAATGCAAGTTAGTCCAGATTATGCCCCTGCAGACTTACTTACCTTCAATCTTTATATTTTTATAATTATTATTACAATATTATAAAAGAACTGTTAAATATGATGGGGATGTAATTAATAGCATTTATAATTTATGTAATGATGTTAATGTACAGAACTTAGCAATAACAGAAATAATTATGTACTATTCTGATATATTAATGGAAAATATTGTTAATGTAGAATATTTATAATAAAATTAGTGTGAAATACATTGTTTTTATTTTAACATTTAATATTATTTATGGATATTGGATTTATTTATTTTGGATATGGTATACTGGGTTTTAAAGTAATAATAACAATAATAATAATAATAATAATATATATATATATATATATATATATATATATATATATATATATATATATATATATATATATATATATATATATAACATGTTTATACAATATTTTTTTATTTAAATTTTTTTATACATTCAGTATATATATATTTTTTAAAATATATTATCTTGCTTACTTTGACTACACAGTTCACTATTTTCTATATTATTTAAAAGTTTAACAATATCAATCATAATGTTTGTATTAATTTCATTAATTGGAATATTAGCAGTTTTTTCCCCAAGAATAAATGGACATGTGGTGACCAACGAAAATGTTCAAAAACTGCAATATCTCCTTCTTCAAAATTATGTAAAATAATATTACAAATTACTTTGTCATTTATTGTTGTATAATAAAATCCAGCTCGTGCCAAGGCTTCCACGTTGATAAAACTTTTTGACCAGATATTTACTTGAAATGTGGATAGTCGGTCACATTCATTTTTAAATGTAGTATTTCTGAAATATAAATATGTATATTATAATAAGTGAAAAATTAAAAATTAATATTAATTTTTTACCTGTTCGTATGAAGTATTTTTTTTTATTATTGTATAAACGCATAAATCACAATCTTCAATATTTGGAGGTTGCCCGTCGAAATGAGTTTTATTAGATGGTAGATTCGAATGTTCCACGCATGGTAATTTTTTTATAATATCTTTTTTGTATTTTAAAGGAAGATTTGCCCAAATATTTAATAAATTGTTTCCATTAAATAAACTTAATATATCTTCAAATTTTTCTTTACTAATTTTTTTTACAATTATATAATAAAGGTGCTAATTTTCCAATTATTAATAATATATTATGATTATCAGAATTACTTTTTATTTTCAATTTATAATTATTATATTCATTTTGTAATAATATTTTTGTATTATAACAAATGTTTAGCAAATCCTGCACTATTATTTGCAATGCCATTTCCATAATTAATTATATAACAATTTTAAATAATTATTTTAAAATACTAACTATTGCTCCACAAAATTTTGTTTATATATGCTTAAATAAGTAGAGGGGGTAAGGAAAAAATATTTTAAACATTTATTAAAGTAGAGAAGTAAGGAATTTTTTTTAAACATTTATTAATTTTGATAATATTTTTAATTGTTCATATATACCATTGTTAGGACAATCAATATTAAATAATGAAAAATTAAATTTTTCTGCTCTTACTAACGTATTTGAAAATTCATTAAATTTATAATACTAATTATTTATAAAAAAGTATAAACGACCGTTTGTATATTTAAAAACTGAATTTATACTATTAGGAATTCCGGGAAATTGTGATTGAATATATCCACACTCTGCGGTTTTAAAATCGCATTCATTAATTAATATATAAGAATCATTGTTGTAAAATATAAATGTTTTTCCCATGTTTGTAAAAACAGCACCATTAATATTTTTTATATTTTGATAATACGGATTTGCTGTGGTCTCTAATTCTAAAGATGGAAATTTTATATTATATGTTTTATCATCAATTATAAAAACAATATTACCATTTGGTCTTAAATATACAGCATTTATTTTATTAAATTTTTTTGGTAAAAATAGTAACCAATCGGTTATAAGTTTAGGTTCAGGATTCAAAATTTTTTCATATAATTTTTTATTCCACACCCACTTATCATATAATATATTTTTTAATGATTTTTTAAAACTAAAAATGTAGTTACGTTATTTAATTCACATAAATTTGGATAAGAAATTAATGTTTTATTATTTTCAGTTTTATTAAATAAAATAGATTTAGTTGTTTATTCTTCTGTTGTAAAACTTTTTTCTGTTTGATATCCATATAATGTTTGAAGAGCCGATATATCATCAAAATGTAAATCATAATGAGTTTTGTTTATAAATACATTAATGTGGGTACATTATTGCATACAAATTATTAAAATGTTCAATACCTAATGTATGGCCAATTTCATGAACTAATACATCAAACAAACCTATATCAGTTTCATAATCGAGTACTTATTTAAATAACAACGTTCAAACGTAGAATTATAAATTACATCGATATATATTGCAATACCATTTATTATGGATTGTTATGAAGGTGTAAATTACGAAATTTATTTATTATTATTAATTAGGGTAGGATACAATTTACACCCTAAGAATAATTTCATTTAACAAGTATTTATTTAAATAATAGCGTTAAAACGTAGGAGTATGAATTAAACATTCAATCGGTATATATTGCAACCATGTCACATATTATGGGTTGTTATGAGGGTGCAAATTACGAAATTTATTTATTATTATTAACTAGGGTACGGTACAATTTGCACCCTAAAGATAATGTCATTTCAACCTGTATTTATTTAAATAACAACGTTCAAACGTAGAATTATAAATTACATCGATATATATTGCAATACCATTTATTATGGATTGTTATGAAGGTGTAAATTACGAAATATATTTATTATTGTTAATAAGGGCAGGATACAATTTGCACCCTAAAAATAATTTCATTTCAACATGTATTTATTTCAATAATAGTGTTAAAACCTAGGAGTATGATTTAAATATTCAATCGGTATATATTGCAACCGTGTTACTTATTATGGTTTGTTATGAGGGTGTACATAACGAAATTTATTTGTTATTATTAATTAGGATAGGGTACAATTTGCACCCTAAACATAATGTCATTTCAACATGTATTTATTTAAATAATAACGTTAAAACGGAGGAGTATGAATTACATCGGTATATGTTGCAACGATGTCATTAATTATGGATTGTTATGAGACTGCAAATTACAAAAGTTATTTATTATTATTACCTAGGGTAGGGTACAATTGCATACATGTATTTATTTAAATAATAACGTTCAAACATAGAACAACGAATTTTAAGTTGAAATTGATATTGCTCAATTTGTTGTAATAAATAATTTTACAGCTATTATTTGCAATATCGGGCAGCTATCCTAAAATAACGCTAACTATTCGTCTGGCGTTTATTTATTATTACACACTGGATAGGGCGACATTAAAAAAAATGTAATTCGGTAAGATTCATAATAATCAATATAAGAATATACAGAATATTTATTCCATATATAATTCCAATAAGAATACAGATTAAATCATTACACCATCCAAACTTCGTAGAGTAAAATCCGCTTCTATTAAATTACAACCAATTCAATTTTTTTGTGAGCGTAATTATTTACCATAGACAACAGATACACTACGTATATAGATTGGGAACTCTACTGTTGTCATGGGACTTTACAAACTCAGCGATATAATTTAATATAAATATTGTGTCTGACCTTGAACCCTATTAATAATTTAAATAAATACATGTTGAAATGATATTATTTTTAGGGTGCCGTGCAAATTGTACCCTACCCTAGTTAATAATAGTAAACAAATTTCGTAATTTGCACCCTCATAACAATCTATAATAAATGGTATTGTTGCAATAGGTATATACCGATGTAATTTATACTCCAATGTTTGAACGTTATTATTTGAATAAATACAGGTTGAAATGACATTATCTTTAGGGTGCAAATTGTACCCTACCCTAGTTAATAATAATAAATTAATTTCGTAATTTGCACCCTCATAACAATCTATAATAAATGATATTGTTTCTATACAGGATGTTATATTTTAATGGACCCAACAAATATCTCGCTTATTTATTAAGTTGGCAATTTTTTTCATAGAACATGTTTTATACGGGAACATGTAAGCTACTTGATGATGGATGTACATTCCTGATACCACTTCCGGTTTATGAGTAATTAATATCTACTTTGAAATTTCAAATGGAACATACTATATTTTTTTACAAATTTGAAAAGTGCATCAAATTTGGTTTACAATCATGTAAAATAATCCATATGTTACATTATTAAAAATTAAAATGGCGGGCACTTTTTTATACACCTAATTGGAAAGAGAATAGTGAGCCATGACTGTGGCTTGTGTTCCTTATTCTTATTTTCTGTATTATTATGACAAAAAAATATTATTTCGTTTAATAATAATAGTTACAATTGTTTTAGTTAATTGTTTTATTTCAAGCCACAGTCATGGCTCACTATTCTCTTTCTAATTAGGTGTATAAAAAAGTGCCCGCCATTTTAATTTTTAATAATGTAACATATGGATTATTTTACATGATTGTAAAGCAAATTTGATGCACTTATCAAATTTGTAAAAAATATAGTATGTTCCATTTGAAATTTCAAAGTAGATATTAATTACTCATAAACCGGAAGTGGTATCAGGAATGTACATCCGTCATCAAGTAGCTTACATGTTCCTGTATAAATCATATTATATGAAAAAAATTGCCAACTTAATAAATAAGCGAGATATTTGCTGGGTCCATTAAAATATAACACGCTGTATATACCGATGTAATTTATACTCCTATGTTTGAACGTTATTATTTAAATAAATACAAGTTGAAATGACATTATCTTTAGGCTGCAAATTATAACCTACCCTAGTTAATAATAATAAATAAATATCGTAATTTGCACCCTCATAACAACCCATAATAAGTGACATGGTTGCAATATATACCGATTGAATGTTTAATTCATACTCCTACGTTTTAACGCTATTATTTAAATAAGTACTTGTTAAATGAAATTATTTTTAGGGTGTTAATTGTATCCTACCCTAATTAATAATAATAAATAAATTTCGTAATTTACACCTTCATAACAATCCATAATAAATGGCATTGTTGCAATATATATATATATCGATGTAATTTATACTCCTACGTTTGAACGTTATTATTTAAATAAATACAGGTTGAAATGACATTATCTTTAGGGTGCAAATTGTACCCTACCCTAGTTAATAAAAATAAATAAATTTCGTAATTTGCACCCTCATAACAATCCATAATAAATGGCATTGTTGCAATATATACCGATGTAATTTATACTTCTACGTTTGAACGTTATTATTTAAATAAATTCAGGTTGAAATGACATTATCTTTAGGGTGCAAATTGTACCCTACCCTAGTTAATAAAAATAAATAAATTTCGTAATTTGCACCCTCATAACAATCCATAATAAATGGCATTGTTGCAATATATACCGATGTAATTTATACTTCTACGTTTGAACGTTATTATTTAAATAAATACAGGTTGAAATGACATTATCTTTAAGGTGCAAATTGTACCCTACCCTAGCTAATAATAATAAATAAATTTCGTAATTTGCACCCTGATAACAATCCATAATAAATGGCATTGTTGCAATGTATACCGATATAATTTATACTTCTACGTTTGAACGTTATTATTTAAATAAATACAGGTTGAAATGACATTATCTTTAGGGTGTAAATTGTATCCTAGCCTAGTTAATAATAATAAATAAATTTCGTAATTTGCACCCTCATAACAATCCATAATTAATGACTTTGATGCACTGTAATTACATTCGTGGGACGTTATCAGAAAAATAATGTAATTGTCTATAACTTTAGAAATAATAAAGATAGGGAAATAATTTTTAGAGTGCAAATTTTGTTGTAATGGGTGCTAATTATTCCATTTAAAAAATTATCAAATTTGAACACTTTTTGTGCTGGCAATTAAAAAAATAAGTGTTAATAACTTTATTGTTTAAAAAGATAACAAAAAATTTTTGATGGTGCAAATGGGTGCAAATTGGGCGCAAATTATTGGTAAATAAAATTTTGGATTCCGAATATTTTTTGTGCTGGCGTGAAGTTGGCACAATTTTTTTTAATTGTTTATAACTTTTGAACTAATGAAGGTAGTTTAAAAAATTGTAGGGTGCAAATAGGTGCAAATTGGGTGCAAAATATTTGCAAAATTTAAGAATTTGTACTCACACTTTATGTGCCAAGTTCACGCACCTGATTAATTTGGTGAGTCAAAATAATTTCTATGGACATACGTTTGTTGTACTACTACCTGCATTTGTGTCTGGGGGTTTGGGGACCCGGAATCGGAATGCCACAATATTGACCGCTGTGATGCACTCTCCACCCCAGCAGTGAGTGCCCGTGAGGTGACACCAAAATCTGTGTACAACGCAGCTGGCACACCCAGCATGGGGGAAGTATACCGTGATGATATATTTATTTATAGATATATTGTACTTCATTAAAAATTATAATAAATAATGTTTATATATAGTATTTATAGAAAAGATAAATGTATATAAACAATTATAATATGTTATGATTATTATTATAAATTATTACTTCTTTTACTAGCAATAATAAATATAACTGTGTATAGCAAATCACATTCAAAGTTTGTTAGAATGAAGTAAATTGATATTCATGTAAGTGTTATCTATCGGGTCTTCGTTTGTAATGGGATAGGTTTGTTCACAACTGATCTTATTATAGTTTGTCCGCCAGAACTTCGCCGCCAGTTTCAGCCTGGTCAATAAAAGTGGGTTTGTAGCACGGACCAATGGCCGCGTTCACCCGAAACATTAGTTGTGGGAGCGCTTTTGTATCGCTCTGGTAGCAACTCTTGGTACTGGTGAACGGTGTAATAGGGGGACATCTCGCGCCTATTTTAAACAACTGTCACAGTTAGCTTCACTCCGAAAATAATTATTTAGTGTAGTTCAATTCATTCAGTTAGTGGTTTTCTCAATCGTGTTTTTTGTCTAGTAAAATGAATGCGAACGAGCATATAATTTTATTTTTATTGGAAGAAAATGAGCGACCCAATTTGAACATTGTTTTACATATTGCTGAATATTTAGCGCAGCCAATTGATCAAAATATAGAAGAAAGAGCAGTTGTGCAAAGAAATAGAAATTATTTTGAAATTGTAATTCCTTTGTACACTGATCTCCAATTTAAGGAACATTTTCGGATGTCTAGAGCTACTTTTGAGGTAAGAAACATTCTTTTAATATCAAGTATAATTTAATTATAATAATATACTTCTTTTACCATTGAAACTATGTAAATAGCTAACTGTCTAAATAAAATATCTCTAATTACAGTTACTCAGTATCGTTGTTGGGAATCACTTGCAGAATCCAAATATTGTTCTGCCGTTGCAAAAAAAGTTGATGTTTACTTTGTGGTTACTTAGTAAACCCGAAAGCTTTTTAGCAGCTGGAGATCGGTTTGGTCTTGCAAAAAGTACGGGGCATAAGATTTTTAAGGAAATTGTCACAATTCTTGCCCAGCTCACTCAACAATATATTACCTGGCCGAATGCTGAAAATCAACAAACTTCTTCCGTTGTAAGTTTATTGTAACCTTAATACTTCTTTTATATCTACTTATAATATATTGTAGGCAATTTAGATAAAATCTTTTTTGTTTATGATTCTTAAAATAAATGTTTTCTATATTTTAGTATTTCGAGAATCGTTCACATGGCTTTCCAGGAGTTGTAGGAGCCATAGATGGCTGCCATATACCGTGCAAACAACCTGTTGGAAATGCAAACGATTTTTTTAACAGGAAAGGGTTTCATTCGATTATCTTACAAGGTGATTGATCACTTATAAACGAATTTTTATATTTGCTTTTGATTTTTTTTTTTCAGGAACTTGTGATCATCGTGCGAGATTCATCGATATGCCAGGACGTATGCACGATGCCAGGGTTTTCCGTAACAGTCCACTACTCCGCAGGATAACGGACGAAGCTAATTTACTTTTGCCGCCGCAGTTACATTTGATTGGAGATGCTGCATATCCATTGATGGTTAATTTAATGACACCTTTTAGAAATAATGGCCACTTGTCATACGAGCAAGTTAGATACAACACTAAATTAAGTTCAATAAGATCAATTATTGAGCGCGCATTTGGCCTTTTAAAAGGAAAATTTAGAAGATTGAAGTATTTGGATATCTCAGATTTTGAATTAGGCAACAGTATAATTGCAGCAACTTGCGTGTTGCACAATTTCATTATTGATCATAGCGATATTGACGAGCTCGAGGAGAACTTTGATGATAATCTAGAAGACGAACTAATTTTTGAAGATATTGGAAGAGGAAATGGGGCTGCAGAAAATAAAAGAGCTTCCATTGTAAATATATTTCAATAAAAAAATATATCAAATATTATATTATAAGTAACGTACCTATAATGTATTTATAAATTATAAAACAAAAACGGAGATTCTCTCCCAAAACATATCATTTTAAATAAATTGATTGTAAGACTAGGATAAAAATGTCTGAAACAAAAAACATTATAGTTATTTATTTAATAATTTTTCCAGCAAGATATTTCTTCTCTCTTGTATTTCGTTGCTTATTTCGACAGCAAGCCGCAGTTTTTTTAATTTCTGCACTCGTTCATCTTCTACTTGAAGAGCTTTTTTCCTATACGCGTACAATTGTCTTCCACTTTTGTTTTTGTTCGTCGGCGTTTGTGTTACGGAGTTATATGGTGTTGTTTCTATTTGATTTGGTTTGGCTATTTGTGTTGGTATAGTTATTTGAATTGGCAATTCTTCTAACGACTCAGGTACTAGATTGGAGGGAATATCTGGCAAAGAAGTAGGCTTTGGTTGTGATATGTCCATAGATGAAATTGTTGGACCAAAGTTTACCGTCCTATCGTCGGCGTAAATTTCTTCAAATATCTCATAATGGTCCCACTGAACTCGTGAACGACCGGTGTTTTTCTTATTGTTATTATCCTTTATTGTCTTGTACGTCTTTTTTAAATTTCGCCATTTCCTATCTACTATTTCTTCGTTAACGCCCAAATATCCGTGGCTCTCCAATGCTTGGCAAATTTCGTTCCATAACTGTTTCTTTTTCACTTTAGGATCTCGAAAACGCATTTTCATGTTGTTGAACAATTGAATTAACAATAAAGTTGATTTCTTATTCCAAGAAAAGACTTCGTTTGTTGAGGTTCTTCTGAAACTCCAACTATTTCATTGTTGTTCTGGGTAAAATACAATTTCTTAAAATCTGGCTCTACAACAAAATTTTCTTAAATCATACATTCTTGCTATAGAATTTGGATGACAAAACTATTAATTTATTTTTCCTAGTACTCGTAGTAAAATTATGTTATTTTAAATTTAAAAGTAAATAACCTCAAATAAGATAAAGAAATGATTTAATATGAATTAATTTAGTTGTCTACTTTAAGTAATTACTTACCATTTATCAGTCTTGTGTGAATTTCTTCAGTTGCTGTCACCAAATAATCAATGTTATTAAAACTATGTAAACTTGTTGTAAATTGCGCCATTTTACCACCAAGTAGCGAAAACAGTTGTGAACTGAGCGTAAATGAAATGTGCTACTAAAAATGGCGACCGCTCCAACAACATGTTCCGCGTAGAGCGATAGAAATTGTGCGTTCAGTCAAATGTTAATCAACAGTTGCGTAACAGTTGTGTCGGGTGAACGCGACCAATGATTCTTAAATCACATCGTCTACTTCTTCAAGTGGTTTACAAGTTGTCTTCTTCTTGATTCGTTTCTCCTGGAGCTTCAATTCTTACATAGAAACTTAATCTTTCTATGTCTCTGAGCGATGATATTAAAAAGTTATTAAAAATATTAAAATTGATTGGTAAACTAGAGGGAAAAAGCAAAAAAGTCTGTTAGAAATGGATTCTTGCAAAAGATATAAAGCATTTAAATTTTTCTGATGTACTAGTTGTACTAGCAATGGGAGACCAGTTGAAATCCCTACTCCATGTTCGAATGTGATAACAGGCTGTCTCATTTTCGATGTTTTTTTAAGGTATCTCGGATAATATAAATGATAGAGCAAAACCGTTTGCACATTCCAGGGTCAACTTGTCCAGAAATGTTTAATAGTCACCACAGGAATTTTCGATCTTCTTTTATTTCTGAGCTACAGGCAAAAACTCGTTTTTCGCTCATTTTGAAAATATCTCATATCTTATTTATTATGATAGTTAAAGAAAAAATATTTTTACAAAAATTTTACCGTTTTTTAAATAGAATAAAATGGCGTAATTAGATTTTTTGAAAACTTAATAATTTTCGAGATATAACACAAACTTATCATTTTTTAAATGGGCACCTATGTTGAAAATAGTGTCGTCTTTTTGTTTATTTTATAAGCTTTTCAATGATATATAACAAGTCTACATTCTTTTGTTTTAAACTTGAATAAAAGATAATTATTAATTTATTGAGTTGAAAAAAATTAAAATTATAAAAAAAACAAATGAAAAAATCTGTTACAGATCATCATTTGCATATTTCTAATAGCATTTGTCTCAGTTTTACTCTTTTTTTCAATTTATTTACTTCTAAAGCATATTAAATCATTTTTTTCGGATTGTGTCAAAGCCAACTGTAATGTCGATAAATAGTGTTAGGTCATAGGCTTTATTTATATGTTACGTAGGTGTATAATTATTTAGCGACAATTAAATTAATTGATGTTGGTACAGTGTTATGTCATTTGGAGACTATAAAAGCAATTGAAGAATAATGTAAGGGGGCAGTTCGTTATTGAAATTGAATTGTAAATGATAGGGATTGTGAATAAAATATATTTTGGATGCATCATTGTGTTTATTGTGCGCCCTTAGCTCCTCATCTTAATATTTCAGAAGTGGGATCGTGCTCAGTGCCATTTAGTGAAGTGAAAATGCCAAAACGGCAACGTGATTTTACAAGTGCCCCAAATATTCGCCAAAAGGCAAAGAGATATCATTCAGATTCGGATAGTAGCAATGATTCCGCTACCAGTCCCCGTACACTGGAGAAGTTGGAACGGAAACTAGAAGCGAAATATCAGAATTTGGCGAACACGTACCGAAATAAGCTGCATGTGATCTTATACCCAGAGAAATCCGAATCTTCAGCTATACAGTGGATAAATAAAATTGACCAACTGGGTTTCATCTATGGTTGGGATGAAATCACCAAATCATATTATTTACAATCGAAATTAGCTGGTTTAGCTAAAGTATGGCATGCGAACCTAGAGGATTACGATCTATCGTGGAATGAATGGGAAGTTGCATTGACTAAAGCGTTTCCCCGACGCATCGATTTCGTTCAAATAGTAAAGCAAATGATCGAACGCAAGAAAGAACCAAGTGAGACAATGACTCATTATTACTACGCGAAGAATTCACTGCTGGTTCAATGCAAAATATATAAAACCGACGCGGTATCCTGTATAATAGACGGTCTCCCATTAAATATTCAAGGTAATGCAAAAGCTGGTAATTATGCAACACCAGAAGAATTATATACAGGATTTTTGGCTAATATGGAATACCAAGCATTAAGTTCTAGTGATAACAAAGTTCTCCACAATGTGGAAAGAAGTCGCGACTACGGGCGTTCAGTGAACACAACTCAAATTACTTGCTTCAAATGCGGAAGACGAGGGCATAAACATCATAGTTGCCGGGCTGCACAGTTCCCAAATTCCTCGTTCAAAAGATCAGTCCATCAAATTGAACTAGATAATACTATAACATCGTCCAATAAGATGCGGGTATGCTGTTTGTTTTGCGGAAAACGTGGGCATACTAAAGAGAATTGCTGGAGTATCAACAAGCCGTCTACGAGCAAGTAAAGTAGTTCTCAGAAGCCTGCTCCAAGGAATCCCTTCTGTAGCAATTGTAGGAAACCGGGACATCGGACAGACTCTTGCTGGCATGTCATGAAAAAGGAGGATCATTCAAACAGGGAAGTAATTCTTTCTTATTGTATCAATGTTAATATTACAGTGATCCAATTTTAACCAGATTAGATGCACATGAACCAGAATGCACCCCAATTACACTGAAGCAAGACATTTGCATCGAAAGACAGTCAACGGCAACAGCAGCTGTGGAATTTGCTTTTTCACCTAAAGCCGTTTTCATATCTGTAAGAAGTCAGCCGCTGGGAAACTCTTTCTACACAATACCCAACACATTAATTAAGGGATCACCGGCTTATGTGGAAATAACCAATTTCAGTAGCACCCCGTTATTTCTGCGGAAAGGTAACTTGCTAGCAAGAGGAACTTATGTAAGTAAAGTAGTTTCTAATAATCATACAGGTACAGAAATAGATGGTGGTAAGAAGTGTGCTGCCATATCAATTGTAAATGAGATATCTGAAGATAGGAAATTTAAATGTAGATGAGAAATTGAAACTTTCCTCATTATTACAAAAATACAGTGATTGTTTTGCAACATGCACAAGTGACCTGGGTACAACCCATAAAGCTGAAATGAAAATTAATCTTAATTCTGATATCCCAGTTTATTACAAGCCATACCGACTATCACTATCAGAAAGGCAATGGGTAAATAATAAAGTCGATGAAATGTTAAATGCAAACATTATACAAAAATCACAATCCGATTATGCTAGTCCTATTGTATTAGTTCGTAAGATAAATGGCGATTTTAGACTTTGTGTAGACTATCGTAAATTAAATTCAATTACAATCAAAGATCGGTACCCCTTACCGAATATTGAGGACCAAATCAGTAAACTCTCTCACAAGATATACTTCACTTCTTTAGATCTGGCATAAGGATTTTATCAAATTCCAATAGCTGAAAATGCAATCTCTAACACCGCTTTCGTAACACCCGACGGCCAATATGAATTTCGTAAGATGTCGATGGGGCTTGCAAACGACCGTCTACATTTCAGCGTATGGTCGATAATTTGTTAAGTAATTTACGTTTCAATAAAGTTTTAGCATATATGGATGACTTGTTACTACCATCAGCAACTTTTAAAGAAGGTATTTACTTATTAGAGCTAGTTTTAAAATTAATTAAAGACGCGAATCTGAAACTAAATTTAGATAAATGTTTTTTCTTTAAAACTTCCGTCGAATACTTACGTTGCGAAATATCAGAATACGGTATAAGGCCGGGCATTACAAAAACGAATGCAGTCTATAAATTTAAAGAACCCACTAATGTGCACGAAACGCGACAATTCCTAGGGCTCTCGGGATACTTTAGAAAATTCATTAAATACTATGCGGCGGTAGCAGAACCCCTAAGTAAACTGCTGCGAAAGAATCAAAATTGGATTTGGGGGACCGAACAAGCAAAACTTGTTAAACGACCAATTTTAGCCATTTACGATCCTACTGCAGCGACCGAATTGCAAACAGATGCGAGCGGCAAGGAAATAGCTGGAATATTACTTCAGTATCAAAATAAGCAACTCCATCACATCGCGTATTTTAGCCAAACCACCTCTAAAGAGGAATCCCGATATCATTCATACGAATTGGAAACTTGCCGTTGTAATATCAATCGAACGTTTTTGCTCATATTTATACGGTGTTCGGTTTAAAATTGTTACGAATTGTAACGCAGTTAGAATGACCTTTCAGAAAAAAGATCTAGTTCCGCGAATTGCACGGTGATGGTTGCGTATACAACATTTCGATTTTGATATAGAATATCGGCCAGGAGTAAAAATGCGACATGTCGACGCACTAAGTCGTAACCCAATCCCAACTAGCGTACTTACTATTTCCAATTCCGATTGGATACTATTTGTGCAAATGCAAGATGACCATTTATGTAGAATTAAAGAAGTATTAAACTCAAGTGATCCAGATACAGATATTACGCAAAATTACCGATTAGGAGAGGGCGTTCGAATTTTCCGGAAAATGGCAGATGGTAGTAACAAACTGGTTGTACTCAAAGCTGCTCGTTGGAATATCATGCAAAAGTACCATGATAAAATAGGTCACGTTGGGCTAAAATGCTGTGAGAAAATTATAAAAAGTCAATTTTGGTTTCCTAAAATGACTGGGTTTATAAAAAAATATGTTACATTCTGCTTTGATTGCGTATATAAAAAGAAAGGCTATGGAAAACTCGAAGGGAAATTACACCCCATACAAAAACCATCTAAGCCTTTTGATATGTGGCATATTGACCATCTTGGGCCACTTTGCCGTAGCAAAAAGGGAAATGCCTATTTAGTAGTTGTTGTGGACTCATTTACAAAATATGTAATGGCTAGACTAGTGAGAAACACTAAATCAAACTTAGTCACCGCATACCTTTCAGAGCTATTTGCAATGTTTAGCACACCAACTCGCTTAGTTAGTGATAGAGGTTCTGCTTTCACTAGTAGAAATTTCAGAGTTTTGTTGTAGCAATAAGATTAATCATATATTGAATGCCGTAGCATCACCAAGATCCAACGGCCAAGTCGAACGGTTCAACAGAACCCTTTTGGACGCCATAAGTACAAGTACAGAAGACGAATGTAACTGGGACGAACAAATCTTCCATATAGTTTGGGGTATAAATAATACCATGAATAGCAGTACCGGGTTTACCCCTCATATGTTGCTTTTTGGTTTTGATAAATCAAAGGAAGGTCCCAACTAGCACCATAGTAATCGCAACTGTGACGGGAACCTCAAGTATGTAGCTGTTACGTATTTCCTACTAATTCTACGACTTTAATTAGATATAACTTTATTTGTAAAATTCATAGGCGCTAGGACGTAGTGTCTACCATTAATAGTTACTTGATAGTAACATTACTTCTACGTAGCTTTTGTAGTTTAAGGGACGTTGTTGTTACTAATGGAACGACTTTAAAGTTTTCAGAACTTTAAAGTGGCAAACGAACGTAGCAGCGACTAACTAAAGTTACTAAAATCTGACGTTGAAATTATAACTACTTTTAAGTAACAATGATAGTTGCTACGACGTTCTGGGAATCTTCAGTATCATTTTAAAGTTCTGAAACTTGTACGTAGTATTTATTAGTTTCAATAACGTTCCTGTACCTATAGATTAAAACTTTATTGTGTGCACAGCAACTGTAAAGTCCCTGATACCATTAAAAATAACTATAAAGTTAATGCCGCCATCAAATGGACAAATGGAACTCCCATAAGTATATTTATTCAATTTAAAAAGTACATGAAATTTTCTATTAAATATAAAAACGATCATAATTGAATTAAACATATACAATTTTTATTAAATTCAGAAGTCTCTTCATCATATACATTACAGTTTAAATAAAATTAATTTATAAAATTTAATCTACTTGAATATATGCATATTACACAACACTTTTTCAGAAAATGTATATACATTTACTGATATTTAACTTATTACATTTGTCATTTAACGTCAAGTTATATTATTAGGATTAGGATATCATATTCAAAAGTACCTACATACCTAGTTATTATTGCAAAGCATTCTGTTCTACATTTAATAAAAATGTGATATTTTAATCACTCGCCATTGTACTTTTTAATTATATGATATATTATTGGACAGAAATTTTTAAATAAATATTTAATTCAGCAACACAGAAGCTGTCAGTAAAATTTTAAGTAAAATTTCCACGTGGAACAATGAAGTAGCAACAGCTACTTTAAGCAGACAGATTTTAATAACCGCAACTTTATCGTCACTTTAAAGTACTACTGTAGTTCCATGTGATACTTTGCAGTAATCAAAACTTCAATGTTACTTATATGCAGTTCCCGTCAGTAGTCATTCGGTTGCAGGTACTTTAAAGTATCAAATTTTAGTGGCAAAGCCTTTAAAGTAACATTATTGAAAATACGCCATATTTAATGCCAGCACTTACGACGCCATTACTACAATTTGTGATTTTTTATGTTGCATTGATTTAAAAACTTTAGTCCGTCATAATTTTTGCATCAAATATAATATATGAATTCAAAATATTACATGTTTTGTTCCTAATAATAATTAAGAAATTGGTTTTTATAACTACTTAGCTTCGTATCATATGATATTAATTATATTAAAAAATAATTTTTCAATTAAAAATGCAATTTTCAAGAGGCGCGTATCTTTTATGGACTTATCATTGTTATGTTCAACAGTAAAGTAGCATTCGTTTTAATTCTGTGGTTCAGATAACTGAAAATTGGTATAATTTATGCTTTCAAATATTATGTACATTATATACATTTCGTTTCTGAGTTGGGAAAATGAAATAGATAAAGTATCATGGAAGAGTGAAAAAGAAGAATTATAAAAGCAGTTGTAAGACAAAGCAAGTAACACTGGTTGAAATGAGCAAAAGAAAAGTTCCACGAAAGTCGAGGCTACAATGCTGCAACTACACAGCTACGTAACCAATCCGTCCCTAGAACGTACTCGTACAAAACCCAGGATCGTAAGCAGAACGTTACTGCCACTAAAAATTAATTCCCCATTTTGGTAACGCGCACGTAATTTTTACGTTCTAATAAGGTGCCTGTTACTAGTGGCAAAGTATGTCTTACTATAGACGCCGCTACGTTCCGTCGACTAATTGTGCTAGTTGGGGTGAGATAGGCGAACAGATTCAGCCTGATAGATCACTGGAAGATTGTAGAAATTTAGCAAAGAAACGACTCGATATCCAATCTACCTCCATGAAAACAAAATTCGATAAGAAACGGAAAGAAAGTAGGAAGTACAAAGTGGGAGATTTAATTCTATGGAAAAGGCAGGCAAGTGGCGATAACCGTGTAAGTATAAAAACTCAACCTGTTTTTGGAGGCCCATATAAAATATCCAAAGTTCTCGGAAAGGATAGATACAAAATTATATGTCAATTAAGGGTACAACGGGGTACAAGAAATTTAGTACTGTGGTGGCAGCGGAACACCTAAGGAGATGGACAGGAAGCACTGTTTCAGAAAGCAGCAGCGCAAGTGAAAACGAAGATCAAAATGAATATGATACGGATGAATTAATCGATTTATTAGAGGGATAAATTGATTTTGTTTGAAGTTTACGGGTGAGGAGAAGTTCTCCGCCCATGAGTGTGTGGTTGGTTACGGGTGAGGAGAAGTTCTCCGCCCATGAGCTTATGGTTATATTTGGTTACGGGTGAGGAGAATCTCTCCGCCCATCAGTTTATGGTTATGATGGACACGGGTGAAGAGAAGTTCTCCGCCCATGAGTTATTTGTGGTATACGGGTAAATGTTACCCATGAATTTGTGTTTGGTTACGGGTGAGGAGAATCTCTCCGCCCATGAGTTTATGGTTATGATGGATACGGGTGAGGAGAAGTTCTCCGCCCATGAGATATTTGTGGTATACGGGTAAATGTTACCTATGAATTTGTGTTGGTTTACGGGTGAGGAGAAGTCCTCTGCCCAAGAATTTGTAAGCGGTTTAAGGATTATGGGTAAACAATACCACATTATTATTCACCAGATACACTGTTATAATTTGATCTAACTATCTAAATTTAAAATTATTTGTTACAGGAAATAGAAAACGAATCTGCGAGGACACCGTGGAGTCAGGAAAGGCCGAATGTTAGGTCATAGGCTTTATTTATATGTTATGCAGGTGTATAATTATTTAGCGACAATTAAGTGTTTTGTCATTTGAAGACTATAAAAGCAATTGAAGAATAATGTAAGGTGGCAGTTCGTTATTGAAATTAAATTGTAAATGATAGGGATTGTGAATAAAATATATTTTGGGTGCATCATTGTGTTTATTCTGCGCCCTTAGCTCCTCATCTTAATAATAGTAATTTAACTAATCCGAAAATATTTGGTTAAGAACAATTTTCAGAACATAATTAATAGATATTGAATCAAAATAAACAAATGATGATTTATAATAAATTTTTTCATTTGTTTCTTAATAATTTACAATATTTTCACCTCAATAAATTAATAATTCGTCTTTTATTAATGTTTAAAACAAAAGAATGTAGACTTGTTACATATCATTGAAAAGCTTATAAAATAAGCAAAAAGACGACACTATTTTCAACATAGGTTCCCATTTAAAAAATCATAAGTTTGTGTTATATCTCGAGAATTATTAAGTTTTCAAAAAATCTAATTACGTCATTTTATTCTATTTAAGAAACTGTAAAAGTTTTGTAAAAACATTTTTTCGAAAGTTGACCCTGCAATGTGCAAACGGTTTTGCTCTATCAATAATATTACCCGAGATACATACCTTAAAAAACATCGAAAATGAGACACCTGTACAACGATCTCCCATATACTAGTATATGAGATCGTTGCACCTGTACAAATCTTTTAGCATGAGCATGTATTTTAGAGTACCTCTATACAAGAGAGTATGGACATACACTCTGCACTCTGCCGCCGCCATTTCTCCTCCTACTATACATTTAGAGCGGAGTAGGTTCAAAAGGAAAAATAAAAGATATTAGTTTTAAAAGTTTATTTAATATATATATATATATATATATATATATATATATATATATATATATATATATATATATATATATATATATATATATATATATATATATAAAAGTTGTTTTTCTTTCCTAAGAAAATTGGAAAAATTAAGATGTGTATTATGTTAAAATAACATTTATACTAATGAAATTGTTTGGAATGCTATTACCAACTACGTTTTGAGTTATTATTATATTCAGTGTATTATGAATTTAAACTTCATAAAATTAATTGTTTTTATTTGATTTTGACGTTTAAAATCGTTATTATTAATACCAAAACAACTACTGTAACACTGTACCTGTTTATTCACTTCACTAGACTCGCGGGTTAAACTTTCTTCTCTTTACTTGTTTACATATCTATTGATTAACATTTAAAATTAAAGAAAATTATTTAAAAATGTAATTCACTAAGAACTGAACGGTTAATTGGTGCCCAATTAACTCGTTTCATTTTTATTTGCCAGTCCTTCCTTCGTTGAGGATTTTTTGGAAAATATGTTATGACAAACAGCCAACCATTTCGAAAAATCTTTTATAGAATTTAAACAACAAAAAACATGAAGTTATCATTTGAAATACGCTAGCCGAACATTTTCGAGCGTTTAAATTTCAAAAACTACGTACCTTATAAACACCAAATACGTTCGGGATACTAGACACACTTAAAATGAAGTCCAAATTTAATTCAAATAATATAACACGAAAGAAAACACTTAATAAATCGCAACAAAACACTCAAATACAACTCTGCCGCATTTTACACAACTGTCACTTAAGACGTCGGCCATTTGTCCTCCACTGACAAACTATTTTCGACCTTATATCACAACAGAACAGGAACCACTCATGTCCATACTCTCTTACATAGAGGTACTCTAATGTATTGCTACGCGATATGACATCTGGTAACAAAATAATGAACTACATGTCAACAATGTGTGTACTATTAAATATTTGTTAAATACTACGTACAAATACATACGTATTTGTGTATCTAATCAACATACGGGTAGCGTTGAAAATCCGTTACATATGAATTTAACATGGGAAATTAGAATATTTTGAATATTTACTTTTCATTAAAACTGAAAAACTTGTGCACTTGTCCATGAATACTTATTGCATCATATTAATAATTGTTTAAAATTAATAAGGAATAATTAAAAAAGTAAATAAAATTTATAGCAAATTTATTGTAATAATTATTATTATTCCTAAAATAAACTTTATGTAACAAGTTTTCTGGTATGGTGGTAGTGCTCGTGCTTGTTATGTAAAGGGTACTGGGTTCAAATCCACTAAATCTCTTGTTTCTTTTATATTTTGTTATAATTTTAAATAAATATCAAATATAATATAACCAATTTTATCTGATTATATTAAATAAATATGAAAAAATAAAATAATAAAAGAACGATACCGAAGTTTGCTAGATTCGAACCTACCACCTTTCACATAAGAAGCAAAAACATTACTATCATGCATGGAAGCTCTTGTGTCACACTTTCTTATACAAAATGTTTTTGCAGCATAAGCAAACATATGTAATAAATTACTTAGAATGGTTTTTCTTATAAATTTCTTGTTTTTTAGTAATGGTAGGTAAGATTACAATTAAATATATTTTATTTCCCATCTTTTTCAATACTTACTGAACACCTTCTCGAAAACCCATGAACCATTGATTGCACACCGCTGGTACTGTACAAATAGTACGTCGCTATCACGTGACAAAACAAAATCAAATTTTAAAAATTAATATCTCGCTTATTAAAAGGAATTTTTAACTCGGTTTTTCTCAGATACTCTTAGATATACTTGTTCTTTAAGAAAAAAAAATTAAGAAAATATGCGAGAATATCCTATTAAAATATTATCCTTTTACGTTTTAGTTAATATGAATCTCTTACTTGAATTGTATTTAAAACGCCACTGTCCTGGAGGCTTCAATAGTTCTTGAGTAGCTTTTTTAAAGTCTTGAACCAGAAAATCAGTTCCCAATTTCCAAACACTACCATATGCTGTTTTAAAATATGAACATATTCATCTGGTTCTATTACAATTTCCACTTCTTTATTTTTTTTTTTCAATTCGTGCGAACACTATCTCTCGGCATAAACGAATGCCCAACAATCGGAAATATTACTTCTATTTTCTTAACATTTGACGGAGCCGTCAACAGCCATTTGGATAACATTCCGATAAGCGTAGAATTTTTATTTTGGCCTCCACATCCATCCGCCACAAGCCTTACAGTATTAATATTTTCAAAATTTGTGTTGCACAACCGATGAAAAACAGCGATGTCAATTTCGTTAGAACCTTTCGGTCTTTCTGTTTCGTTCCAATAATATATGTGCACATTAGCTTCATCCAATGAAGTGCGTGAATTGCCGGCAACAATAGTAAAATGATAAAAACTCCTTTGTCGACTAAAGTACGCTTTCTGATCAGGAACCTTAGGGAGTGACATATTTTTCTATCAAAGGACATAATGAGCAGGTCATCTCGATCTTCTTTTAAAAAATCATAGAATGCTTTAGCCTTTAATTTGTGAACTCTTTTAATCGTAATAAGATGAACTTTTTCAGCTCAATTAGCAATTTTTAATTTTTCGCTTAGTTCTAGGCAAGGGGTGATTCACTAGTAAAAAATTTGTACACCTGATTTCATATTACGTAATATTACACAATTTGTAATCATATTACTAAATTACACTGATTACATATATTTCACTTTTGATTACATAATATTACAAATTTTCGAAATATTACACTGATTACGGATGATTATTAAATATTACTAATTGAAAGGATTGTTATCGAATTTTCTATTTTCGATAAATAACGGTCATGTAATATTTATTTCAATATATTTTATTGCGAAAAGCAAACAGGAACTACAAAAATTAAATAATATTTCTTATAGGTAAGTATAATATTGTATTAAAAATCACAGTATTAAAAATCACATTAAAATGAATAATAAATGCGTATTGGCAAAAATTCCATTTTAATTAACTAAATATAACTATGTAGTAAATTATTGATACCATAAATCCAGTGTTATTTTGTCATCCATCATATTTGTAGATTTAATTTCACATGTGCATTCGTAATTAGAATTTTTTCAAAACACTTTTTAAGCAAAAATATCGTTTCAATACGTGGATTATTAGATAATATATTAAATGCTTGGATAGATAAAATTAAGATTTTACTCGTAACAACCGGTCACTACTTAAACGTTTTTCGTTCTTTTGAAGTAACCAACAAAGAGATGACTTTTTAATGTTGTATGTTTTTCCGTTTGTACTAGTAGTTACTTTAACAAATGGTGTATCACATATGTTGTCGTTATCGCCAAGTTCAATTGAATTTAAAGTCAGAGGTCCGTTAAGTGTTTTTATTTATCATAATTATCTTCTATTTCACTTTCCGTTTCATCATCCACTTCCATGACTTCTTCAGAGTCTTCATCAGAAGAAATTTCAGGATCATCTATATTTAAAAAAGTAGCAGCATCAATTTTAATTATAGGGAAGTCGGTCTGTATTCCAAATTTTTGTGCATCAATCAGAGCTGCTTGTTTAGCATCTTCACAACAGTTAATTATTTCTTGAATACTTGGCAAACTCTCAGGTATGTAGTTCACTGAACGTTGTGTTTTATTTGGAAAATTATATTTTATTAATTATTCAGAATTCATAACATCAATCTGGAATTGTATTCTCCGTAATCTATACAGAATTTCAAGCACAGTGTAATTTACTTTAGTACAATACGTTGAAGTCATGGATCTTGTGGCTCGAAAAAATGCCTCACAAGTTTGACTACTGTACTGCCATGGAATAAAAAAGTCCTCTTTGCGATTATTTTTTAATTTTATTATAATATTAATTAATGAATGTGCATTTATCTCAATGCAAAGGTAAGCATTTAGCGTAATAAAATTTTCAGAGAGCGTATATTTGGGATTTCTTATAATCCAAGATCGCCAATATCTCAAAAAAAATACAACGTACCATATACGATGTACTCTCTCTAAAACAGGAATTTCTTTGTCTAAATATGCAGTTAAGCATTTATTTATTAGTCTCAAAAATAAAGCTGTTGCTGCTGCTCCAGGATTTTCATCCAGTAGTTGTGCGACCCTTGGATGACTAAGTGCTTCCACTGCTTTAAAATTCATTTTATCATTTTGAGTCAAATAACTTGATGTTAATCGATGTTGATCTTTAGAAACAGAATGTATCAAATATTGAACATGTTCTGGGGATATTATTTCTGTCCCTAGTTGTAATGGTTTCTGGGCTTTTAAAAATCTGGTGCGCAATTTGGTCCCTATATGAATCAGAGGTTATTCTAAGGATTTTTTTCCACTGCACATAAAGGAAATAAGTCGGTGTTGGGAGGGGGGGGGGTAGTTGTTGATAAAAAAAATGCGCCGTAGGCGATTTTTTGGAAATTTTCAAGGTCAAACGAGTTTTAATGCAAAGTACGATAATATAGAGTTCTTTACAAAGAAGCAGATTTAACAAATTCATAAAAAAATAAAATAAATATTTTGACGAAAACGCGTATGTGCGCTCCAAAAGTGTACAGCTGGGCTGTCTTACTAGGCTGTTTATGTTGAAAATTGATTATTTTGCGAGGTGTACAGATGGGGTGAAGGAAAATTAAACTCTCACTAGCTTCACGTACTGCTGCCTTTACTGTCTGATACACACTGATTCCCATCTCAGGGGTACACATTCAACATTCAACTCAATATATTGTTCTCCTAGCGGAGAGTGGCTGAACTACTGGCACAAATAAAAAGACATATTTAAATTCTAACATGCCGCCCACCTTGACATGTCTACAGGTCAACAGTAAATTAACATTAACAACCAAAGATTTACATGGTATACATCTCAAAAAAAATATATATGTATATCGTCAAGAAAGTTGTGCATTGTCCACTGGTAATAAACACAGTTTTGAAAGGGGACGTTTCACTTCACCTGAAGCACATTTCACTGACACTACACGGGTGTGATTGTCCTTGCCAGGGTGAAGAGCAGTGATACGTCCTAACTGCCACCTTGCTGGGGATAGGTTGTCTGATTTGAGTAATACCAAATTTCCAAGTTTTGGTTCCATTGTGGAAGTCGTCCAACGTTGTCTTCGTTGAAGTTCGCTTATATACGTTGATGACCATTTTTTCCAAAAATGTTGCGCCATTTTTTGTAGATGTTTGAACCGAGTGAATGGACGCCCAATTAAAAAATGCGCAGGTGTTAAAGCTTCTATGTCGGTGGGATCATGAGACAGAGGAGCAAGAGGTCGGGAATTCAAAATGGATTCAATTTGGTATAGTAGTGTAGTAAATTCCTCGTATGTTAAAGGCGTTTCAAATAGAACCCTTTTTAAGTGAAATTTAGTACTTTTTACCGCGGCTTGCCATAACCCACCGAAATTAGGGGAATATGGGGGAATGAAATGCCATTGTATTCCTAAGTTTACCGTTTTATCGGCTATGAACTCACTGTTTGACTTCAGAAAATTCCCTAATTCATTCATTTTTTGCTCCGACAAATGTGGTACCGTTGTCACTAAAAATATTTTGTGGTTTTCCTCTTCGCGCTACGAATCTACGGAGACATGCCAAAAACGCGGAGGTAGTTAAATCGCTGACAAGTTCGAGATGTATTGCCTTTGTGCTAAAACATATAAATATGCATATATATATGCTTTTGTGACTTTATTTCCCCTTCCAATTCTGTCCTTTACTAGAAATGGACCAGCGTAGTCCACTCCCACAGTATGGAATGGGTACATCATCTCCATTCTCTCTTTTGGCAAATTTCCCATTATTTGCTGAGGTGTCTTACCCTTGAACCTTACACAGTTGACACAGTTTCGAACAATTCTTTTTGCTGAATTTAAACCATTAATTGGCCAAAAGCGATCCCTAATTGTGTTTAATAAAAGTTTTGGTCCCGCATGTAGTAATTTATCATGTAAATCGACAAAGATTAACTCGGTCAAGTGATGATTTTTCGGTAAAATTACGGGGTGCTTTTTATTATAAGGGAACTCTGACAACTGTAATCTCCCACCTACTCGAATTACACCATCCGAGTCTAAAAATGGCATAAGAGATAAAATTGAACTATTTTTGTTTACTGACATTTGCTTATTTAAGTTTTTTAATTCGTTAGCAAAGCATTCGTGCTGGCAGATTTTTATTAGTTTTGTGGTTGCATTGGACAATTCATTAACCGATAATGGACCCGAATATTTATTAGCTGAATTTCTACAATTGTTGACAAACCGGAAGACGTATACTACTATCCTTGTTAGTTTACTTAAAGACGAATATTTTGAAATCTGAATTGGGCTACAATATACAGTTACAGCTGCGGCATTGATACTTTTGCGTTGTTCAGGTATATCTATATTATTATTAGGGAAATTGTTTGCAGAGTCTAAATTTTTGTGAAAAGGTCGCGAAAGCCAGTTTGGGCCTTGCCACCAAAGATTGAGGTTGACCAACTGGTTAGCTAGGATACCACGCGAAATTAGATCCTCTGGATTTTCTTTCGATTTGACATACCACCAGTCTTGGGGTCTAGATGCTGTCTGGATTTGAGTGACACGATTTGCGACATACGTATTATAATTTCTCGCCTCATTTTTATCCAACAGAGGACAATTTCGGAATCACACCAGAAATACTCTCTGCTAATTGGCAAATTTATATATGTTTTGATTTTACTCACTAATTGTGCAGCCAAAAGTGCTGCACACAATTCCAGCCTAGGAATTGATACAAACTTTAAGGGCGCGACTCTGGATTTCGCGGCAAATAGGGTACTTTTGTAATTTGTGTTACTACAGGAACGTAAATAAACGCACGCACCATATCCACGTTCGGATGCGTCGGAAAATGCGTGTATTTCAATACTCTGACTTCGGGATAATATTGCGTGTCGTGGTATTTTTATTTTATTAATGTAACGCAGATTGTCATAGAACGCAAGCCAACGGGTTTGAATTTCGTACGGGATGGATTCGTCCCAGTTAAGTTTATATTTCCAAATATCTTGAATAATAAATTTAGCTATAATAAGTATAGGAGCTATGTAGCCAAGGGGATCGAATAGCTGGGACGTTGCAGAGACTATCGTTCTTTTTGTTGTCTGACTGGATTGTTTAATATTTTTTGATGAATAAGAAAATACATCTTCTTTTGGATTCCAGTGTATGCCTAATAGTTTGTGTGTTTTTTCACTGATTGGAATTGTTGTCCATTTATTTAATTCAAATCCACCAGTTTTTAGAATGAATGTAAGATTATTTTTAATTTGCGTAAGTTCGTTAATTGAATTTGACCCAGTTAGTAAATCATCTACGTAAAAATCATTTTTTATTATCTTCGACTCTAGAGGGTATTTCATTTCATTCTCGATAGATAATTGTATTAATGACCGAATTGCAAGAAATGGTGCTGCCGCTGTACCATATGTTACGGTATTTAATTGAAAAGTTTCCAATTCTTGATTTGTATCGGAACGCCAAAAAATATTTTGATACTGTCGATCTTGTGGATGTACCCAAACCTGACGATACATTTTCGTGATATCTGCCGTTAGGACATAAGAATAGGTACGAAATCTCGCCACAATTGCAATTAGGTCATCTTGAATTGTAGGACCAACACATTGCGCTCCGTTTATTGATATTCCGTTGTCTAACTTACATGACCCGGCGAAAACAACGCGGAGTTTTGTGGTTTCACTCGAGATGTTAATAACTGGATGGTGCGGCAGATAAAAACCTGAATTATCATTATTTTCAATTTTAGACATGTGTCCTAAAGACTGATATTCGTCAATAAAGTTAGTATATTGCGTTTTCAAATTTGGATCCTTATTTAATCGACGTTCTATCGAAAGAAATCGCGATCTTGGCGTGGATGTTGAATCACCTACTTCGCTTAGGTTATTTTTAAATGGTATTCTGACTATAAATCTACCGTTCGGATCGCGCGTTGTGGTTGTTTGGTATAACATTTCACAGTATTGCTCCTCTTTTGATAGAGGTTTTTTAGTGTCATCAATTTCGTCTGCTTTCCAAAATTTTTCAATATTATTGTGTAAATCTGTTAATGACAAATGCGTTGCATAAGAAGTGGTTTCTTGCTGGGAACTTGGAATTACACTGCCTGATATGACCCAGCCTAACTTAGTTTTTTGCAGTGTTGGAGAATGCTTCATTTTTATTTGGCCCACGCATAACAAATCATAAAATAAACTTGCACCAATTAGCATGCCAATTGGTCTCGAAATATTAAACGTCGGATCCGCGAGTTTAATATTCGGTGGAATTTCAAATACTTGTACATTTATTGATTGTATTGGCAAATTTGTTGTGATTTTTGGTAATACTAGACAAGATATTGTGGCCTGATATTCATTACATCGTGATTTAATAGTAATAGTTGCTCTTTTATTAATGGAAGAATTGCTGTTATTTATTCCCTTAACATTACAGTTAATTTCGTCGGTATGCAAATTAAGCTGTTGACATAATTGCTCGGTGATAAAATTACTTTGGCTCGCGGAGTCTAGTAAAACGCGTATTTCTAAAGGTTTGGAATAATTATCAAATACCAGGACTTTAGCGGTAGATAAAAGTACTTCGGAACCTGTACTATATTCGGCTGTGGTGTTAGATACTGTAGTACTAGGTTCGGTTGGTTCGAATGATTGGCTCGTATAATGACTTTCTGTTATTGACGTATTTTGTGTATTATTTGCTTTAGTATTGTTATTATTCTCGTTACTGGACGTCGTAAAATGTAGAATTGTGTGATGTCGGTTTTTGCACTTTCGACATCTATTGAGAGATTTACAGTACGGGGACAAATGACCTCGACGTAGACAATTTAGACAAACTTTTAGTTCCCTAGCTCTTTTATTGCGCTCTGCTTGACTTAATTTTAAAAATAGTTCACAGTTTTGCAAATAGTGTGATTGCTCACAATTTTCACAAACGCTTGCCGTAGTTGCGAATGATTTTATATCTCGCGGTGCTCTGCCCGTGTTATTTATTTTACTTGGTTCGTTTTTTGTCCTATGTGATGTAGCTTCAAGGGTATTTTGCTTTATTAAAAGAAATTCTAAAAATTCTTCAAATGTAGGGAAGGTATCATTGTCATGTTCACTATTTAATTTTGCCTCCCATTCCTTACTAGTTTGATTATCAAGTTTAGAAGCCAGAATCGGAATGAGTAGTTCATTCCATTGCTCTACTGGTAAATTAAATGTTTTTAAACAATCGACGTGATTCTGAGCTCCGTTAATTAAGGTTCTGAGACACTGTTGTGACTCCCGTGTAATATTTGGTAAATTCAATAAAGCTTGTATATGATTACTTACAATACGTCTTTTATTGTCATAGCGTTTTATTAATCTACCCCATGCTATCGCGTAGTTTGCGTCTGCTGTTTCCAATGAGCGAAGAAGATCAGCGGGCTCGCCTTTAAGCGATGATTTAAGGTATGTGAGTTTTTGTGTTCCCGTTAAATCGTCATCTTTATCAATGATGGAAGTAAATTTATCTTTGAATTCGCGCCACATTGTAAACGTTCCGTCGAATGTTGGTAAACTTATTGTCGGTAATTTTACACTACTTTTTCGCGATTGACTATTTGACATGCAACTTACATTATCGATATTTCCTGTCAACTACATTTGACTTTAAAAGAGATTTTGCTTTTACCGTAGAATCAAAATACTTATCTTGAAATTCTATTAATTCGGTTTCATACTGAGGATTTTCTTCAATGCTACTAATTTCTGTAAGTGTTTCCATGAAATACTCAAGGAGAGGTTCTATTTTACTTAACCTAGCTGTTAATGTATTTAACTGTATTTCACTGATGGTTTCAGATTGCAATAAATTAGTGACAAATTTTTCAAATAGTGTCAGTTGAGTTTTTAAAGTAGTTTTCTTACTTTTTAGTAATTTTAATGCCTGATCATCCATTTTGGTTTATTATTATTGAACTAGGGACTGGAAATTGGGAAATCAAGGAATCCGACATAAATGCTTACCTGACAAACTTTCTTTCTTCTCAGTGCTATTTTTGTCTCGGGTTAGTCGGGTTGCTACCTGCCCTTCTTAGAATCTTCCCTTGCTGTCCAGTTGTTCAGCTGCGTTGTCGATGTTTGCGACGACTTCTTATCGCCGAACGGTATGACTCACTGCCGTCTTTGCATGTGTTGGAAATAACACATATTTTTATTAATTATTGGTTACTGTATTTAATATACTATATTATTAGTTGTAATCTGGCTCGAAGGACCAATGTTTATGTTGAAAATTGATTATTTTGCGAGGTGTACAGATGGGGTGAAGGAAAATTAAACTCTCACTAGCTTCACGTAATGCTGTCTTTACTGTCTGATACACACTGATTCCCATCTCAGGGGTACACATTCAACTCAACATATTGTTCTCCTAGCGGAGAGTGGCTGAACTACTGGCACAAATAAAAAGACATATTTAAATTCTAACAAGGCTATTCGCGCTTGCTTGTTTACTGTTTATGATGCGAGCATAAGCAATAACTACAGAAAAAAATACAATGTTGCATTAATTAAAATATTATATTACTGAGTGAGAAACAGTACAATTATTATATTGAACTGCTGAAATTTTTTAAATATTTATAAGATACATTTTTTTTTATAAATACAACAGTACTTAGGTTTACGCACTTAATTAACCATCTAAATGTATGGAAGACAGAAAGGCACGCGAAAAATCTGGAGATGAAGCTGAAGAAAAACCTAGCAGCACAAAGAAATTTTAATGTTTAACTATAAAAAAATCATATATTATTTATTATTTTGCGATTGTTTTTTGTTAATTTTACCTAGTTTGTATATTCGTAATAAAAGAAAAAAAATAACTGCACAGATTTTAATTTCCCACTGCTTTTCCCACTGCACATTTTGTGTCCAACTGCACGTTAGAATAACCTCCGATATGAATGGTATCTTGCACATACACAGCATTATTATCACATAGAAACCAGTTAGTGTTTACTTCACCTATATTTTTAGGAATAGCTGTCAAATTCATTTTATAACGCATAGCTTTCATTAAGCGTGTATCTCCATCAGAAGAGAATCCAAGAATATTAATATTATGGATTCACGCGTAATAAATTTCCATCGTTTTAAAACATTAATAGAAGTAAATTTGTTGTCTGTACCAAAAAGTGTTAAACAAAATGACGGAGAATGCTCTTCTAAAGGTTGTACCATAATACAATATACTAAAGAGGAAATCTTTTTTCTAGAAAGTATTTCTCCATTCTCTGAGCACTTGTTGCTCGGTTCAAGGCATTTTGAACATATATCGACCCTTGGGCTGCCGAGCCCAAATTGAAATTTGGATTGAAAATATTACGAAAGAAACTTTGTTTCACAGAGAGTTCTTCTGGAGTGTCTTTTAAGTACATTTTCCACATTAAACGTATACTTAAATCAGATGATAAATACAATCTATGAAATGTTTTACTCCGGCAGTAATGCGGTTCCGTACCTTTAAATTATTCGATAAATTTCATAACCGACTGCCGCTTTAAATTATTTTTGGCACTTTTTCGGTCGCCACGTCTTCTTTCTTTCGCCATAGTGTACCACCATCCAGGAACGAACGTTTTAAAACGCCTTGCACGCGGTGTTTCTTAATGAGCAGTATATTTAAAAAAGTATTCCTGCAAAATGGATTTTTTTCCCGTCGTTAGGCCTTCTCACAAAATATTTAATTGTGCACGTTTTCGGCGGTCTTTTTGATTTTGGAGGACGGTGCTGTTTTGGAATTTTCCTATTACAATACGCCAACAAAAAATACATTGTTTTATTTTGTCTTTTTCAGAATAAAATGATTTATGAAAATTTCCAATATCTTGCATTGTTGATTTTCTACACTGGTATGCTTTTGTGTTGTGTTTGCAAGTAGGATACTCGGAGAGAAACAGAACTATTGGCGAAAAAACTGAACTATAGATGGCAGGCCGGACGGTAGCAAGATGGCGGAGGAATAAGGAGAGTTCCCTCATTCCTTATTGCTGGCAATATGCATTTCAACGTGCAAAGTATTTGATATGGAGAATATTAACATAAAGTTAAGTGACATTTCTGAATACATTACTTCTGCACGTCCTATAAAGGAAGACGAAGCAGTTTTTAAGGCTGGTCATGTATTGCTTTGAGGAATAAAAGATTATGGACCAGGTACAATACTGGGATCTTGTTTAAAAACCAGTGATTTGAGTGGAGATCCTCATATGATTGAAATTTTATTAAATGAGAATATAAATTACTGGAAAGCAAATTTAGTTGTAGAGCAGAAATGAGAGGCAAATGCAAACATATTGTTGCAGTTTTGTTGCATATAAACAGGATAGTAAAAATCAAAACTATATTTATTGTTTTACAACAAAAGTTATCTATATTATTATGCTATTATTTTATTCAGGGGTCTCGTGGCCGCGTGCCTGAGTGTCAGGTCGCGAATCTGGGGAACCGGGTTCGATCCCGACCGACGCCAAATATTTCCAATTTTATATGGCACAAAATTGACCCCTGTGGTGCACTCTCCACGCCAGCAATGAGTGCCCGTGAGGTGACGCCTGGTAAGCGCCCGCACGGTGCAAATATTTCATCATTACCGCATCTGTGTAGTAAGCAGATTGGCACACCCAGCAATGGGTAATAAGCCGTGATGATATATTTATTTTATTTTATTTATTTATTAATTTATTTGTTTATGGGTTTGTGCATTACAGAGCAGCAGAAATAGAAAATTAAACTGTACAGATTTGGAACAAAGTAAGGAGAAAACTTATTAAAAAGGATGATAAACAGTATAGTTTGGCTATTATTACTAAAATAATTTTACCATGCTGTTTTAAAAAAGAAAAAAATAGAACCGATTGGAGACGTCACAACTACAAGGGAAGAAAATTTCAAGATCATATTTTGTCACTTGGGATATAGTGTAAACTTATAGTACCTATGGCAGTTACTGATCATTATTTCAACCTGAAAATGGAATATACACTATATATCTAACTTTCTTTTACAACAAATATAAATTAAACCTGTTTAAAATTACATACATTTAAACGTATGCTATCAACGTTTCCTTATTCCTCTAGTTCACAAATCTACAGCCAGACGTCACCCACTTTGAATTTTTTCGCCAATAGAGGACGGGCACTCCGGTAACCTTCGAAACAACTGATCTTGCTACTGTAACGGAGGGTGCGTAGGGTGTAGTGAAAAGCACCCTCGTTGACGTACTGAATTAAAGCGCAGACAGCCACAGTAAGAATATAAATAAAGTTATACTTACCTGTGACACTACGCTGGCCTGTGCTGACCCTGGAAAGGAGTTGACGGGGTTGATGCACAATTAATTTAAGTATGTTTTTGAAGAAAAATAAATTATAATTAAAATTTAGAACAAATATTACACATAAAAATTAAATAGTACGACTAAGTTAAACCAAATTATAATAGAAATAATTAAAAGAACTATACGACTGTTCGCCTCCACGATCGGGCTGAGAATCCCTCTCGATTCTGGATACGAACACTTCCTAGGCTAGTTCAATTGACCACGTAAACACTTTTTCTGGTAATATTCCGCTTTTCTCCAATATTCGACAAAATATTGAGCGGAAGATCGCCAGCCGCATGTCAGCAGTTTGCAACAGACACGGCGTTAGTTCGAAGGAAATACTGAATTACAAAAATTTAGAGTTCACGCACGTGGCTGTTACATTGCCTCCCCCTTTAAACTCGACTATAATAAAAGAATTATAGTTGAGTCTAGCGAAGTCAATTGAACTACCCGTGGACTGCAACTAAACTAACTTACAACTACTTACATGATCGGGCTAGGCTACGGGCTGTCGCAGAACGTCTGTATCGGCTGGCGGACCACTGGCATACGGGGGTGGTTGGGACGCAACCTGCTGCAAGCCTGGGTATAACGATACCGATGAACCGATGTTCGGTAGGGACGTGGCAAGAGATTCCGGGGCCGTAGAGTTCATGGCACTGGATTCCCGTTGATGTATCAGGTTCACCAGGTATCTGGTTTTCATAGCGTCCCACAGGCTGGCCAGGAAAAACCATCTGCGTTGCGGTTGGTTGTTGGCTGCTCTCCTCAAACTGAAAAAATTTAAAACAACGGATGCGACGTACCTTAAGACGTGATACAACGTGTATAGGAGCATGAATACTGAGAATAAATTCCCAGTATAGGACAGGAATCCCCACACTTCAGCGGCGGCAGTCCAAGCCATCTTGGCAAACTAATATTTGCTAAATACATCTGGTAAATGGAAGTCTTGTCCGTCGGTCCCTGCTCCTATCACTCGTCGCGTCATGATGTTTGTCAAGGCACGTCGTTCGTTTGGGAAGAGCAGCCTTTGCTGGAATGCATCCATGTCTTGCTGGGTGTATACACCATGTGCGCTGATAGGGGCAATCTTTATCATAGGGACAGTCTCGCTAGGATCGTTGGCGTCGAGGACTATAGGGTCTGGTTGTGTGCGACGCAGGTCCTGGTCAACTTCAAACCACTTGCCCTCTAGGTGGTACATTACAGCCAGTTGGTTCCCACAGTCGACCTGCGTGTCATGATCTCGAATTATGTGAGTGATGGGTGCCAAGAACTTGCTTTCATTCTTATACGTAATCGGCAGCTCTTGGTAGCAGAATGAGGTTTTTCTAAAGTCTACAATTCGTGGGCTACATTTAATTACATGTAAAACCTCACCCATTACTCTCCCCATGTGTCCTGCCGCTTCCTTCACCAAGCCGCTCACGATGTCTGGGTTTTCGAGGGCCAACATGATACGATTTTTAAGGATGTTTTCTTTCAGGTGACATCTTTTTAAGATGGCGTCATAAACAAGGTCCTTAGTATGTTGTTTGAAAGCTATTTCCAAAAATAGCAGCTTACTAAGGACTTGAGCCATCACGTCTTTGTTCTGGTTCACTCTTCGAGATTTCCGGAAGTAGAAACCAAGAGAGGATTCGGTGATAATCAACAGGCAGTTCTACTCGGTGCGCCAAGCTGGTTGGTGGCAGAGCAGCTCCTGCTGCACGAGTCGAAGTGCAAAAACCGTATCATGGGCCTCGACGACGACGTATTTCGTTTCGGTCTTGTTCACCGTGAAGATGTTGGCGGTCCCTTCATACAGGACGTCGAGTCCCTCAGCAGAGCATCGGTCATTGACATTAGCGTTCCACACCACCTCACCAGCCATGTCGTCGAAGCAGTAGAGGTCCGTATAAGTGCACACGGTTCCTGACCGTAGCTTGACCGTATTTTCTTCGACGTCGGCTATGGCGGTATAATCGGACAGTCTTATGGTAATGGATGAGCTGACGACCACACCTTCGTACGTAATGCCCTGCTGAGTGAAGCGTACCCCGGAACATTTTCCACTTGCTTGCAGGTGGCCTGCGATGGTGGTCGAGAGCTCGGTCGTGCCGTTGTGGATTAGGCCAGACACAATACCGGCCCCTAATCCTGTTAAGTCTAGGCGTTCAAAACGATGAGCTTCCAGGCAGCATTCTGCCTTTACGGGGTGCGCGTACCGGGCCAGGCCACCTGAAACAGCACTGGTATGCGAGTGCATATCCACAGTGGTCAATTAATTGTTGCACTGTTATCAAGCAATTGTACACATGGACTTCGGCATATCGCCTTTCCTGAACTAATTGAATCTTCGTGGTCATCTCCGTCGAATCCTTCTTCGGGTCCCTGCATGGCTGTACGTCCATTAACAAAATTTTTGATATCTCTACATCGGGGTCCGCACAGTCGAAGGCAATTAGTTCAGCACGTAGCCAACATATCAAACTTAACACAAACAATATAAAACACTTAAAATACATCTTAGATTTAAATGTTTTTTTTAAATTCGATTTGAACGAATCCACGGGTGGTCAGAGACGGCTCCGCGGCTTCGAGTTGCGTAGCGGGGTGGCGGCGGAGGCGTATCTTCCTCGACCGTCGAGTATGTCTCAGTGGTTGTCGTGGAATCCAAGGTGGTGTTGGTGGATGGTCGGGATGTTCCAGTACCTAGAGTGATATTTCGATTGGAATTACTCTCTGAAACTATAGAATTGTTAGTTTCCTCGTACCTACTTAATTCCGAACCCGGTAACGTTTCTTTTTGCCTTTCCGCCCAAGGGATAATAGGGGTTATACCCTCTTGTCCGGCTAATTCAGTAGTCTTGGACGCGTCATCGTGATCTACTAAGGGTAGGGAAGTTAAGTCATGAGTAGTCATGTAACAAGGTTTAAGTCTGTTCACATGTACATCTGTCTACGGCCAAAAATTTCTTTGATAATTGCATTTACATCCCGCAGCTCAATTATGCGATACGGCCCTGTCCACTTCTTTGCAAGCTTTGCACTAGTGCCGACCTTCACACTCGGTGTAAACAAATAAACACGATCTCCTACTTTGAGAGTAACATCAGCACTTTTCTTATTAAAAGTACGATGTACCCTATCGATATTTTTGTCTAATTGTTCTCGTGCTCTAGTGTGTGCAATTTTTAATCTTTGGATCATTTCGCTCGCATAATTGATATCCACGTCATAACGGGTTTTTAAAGGTCTAAATATTTCATCGAACGGTAACTCTATATCGCGGCCATATATTAGGTAGAATGGAGTTTCTCCTACCATTGAATGAAAATTACTACAAAATGCTGAAACGGAAAATGGTAGCCATTCATCCCAATCTGTATGATTTACATTGATATAATGCGACAAAATATCCTTTAACGTTCGATGACTACGTTCTAGACTCGCGTTAGTCTGTGGTCTAAAAGCTGTCGTGTGTAATCGTTCAATGTTCAGTATGTTACAAATTTCTTTTATCAACTTCGAAACGAAATTTGTACCAAGGTCAGTAAGTAACTGTCTGGGTGTACCATGTCGTATAATTATGCCTTTTACAAATGTTTTGGCAACGGTAAGGGCTGTTTGATCTTTTATAGGAAATGCCTCAAGATAACGTGTAGCTGCATCTTGTACTGTTAAGATGTATTTATTTCCTGAGTCAGTCGTTACTAGCGGACCAACTACATCCATTGCAATACGTTCAAATGGGCGACTGGCAGGTTTAAATTTTTTCAAAGGCGCGGGCTTTAAATGAGGAGACGTTTTCCTTTGTGCGTACGATACACATTTCTTTACATACAAGAACCGCGAATTTACTCTTTCAAATGTTTTCTCCGTCCCGCAGTGGCCTGAAAGAGGTGAATCGTGGCAAGCCTTTAGAATGAATTTTCTAAATTTAGCGGGCACTACCAGTCGGTCTTCATAACGTTCATCGTCCGATTTACGGTACACTAAACCATCATCGTCTAAATAAAAATCACAGTTCGGTTCGCCATTAATTTTATCTAGATACGTCATAATCTGCGTGTCATTCCTCTGCTCAGATTTCATGACGTCACGATCCCATATCATGCTCCGATAAGAGTAAGGACTATCTAATCAATCTATTTGATGGTTCGGAAGTATTCATTAACCATTTAAGAGGCTGATGATCGGTATAAGGTATGAACTTCCGACCATACAAATAATCACGAAAATGTTTCATGCTCCATACCAGGGCAAGACACTCTTTCGGTCGTGCTATAGTTACGTTCTGCCGCAGCGAGTTGGCGACTCGCGTACGCTACGGGCATCTCATGACCATCATACTCTTGACATAATACAGCACCTATGGCGTAAGCTGAAGCGTCGGGGCATAAAATAAATGGTTTTTGAAAATTCGGGTATTTTAGAATAGGCGATTTTAACAACAAATCTCTCAAACTATTAAATGCGGTGTCTGCTTCGATTGACCAAGAAAATTTATTGTTTTTCTTTGTCAAACTTGTTAACGGTTGAGCTAATTTTGCAAAATTTGGAATAAAACGTCTATAAAATCCAATTAAGCCTAAAAATGATCTAATTTCTGTGACGTCACGCGGTACAGGAAATTGTTCTACTACATTTATTTTATCTGGATCAGGTTTCACACCATCTTTACTCACAATATGTTCCAGATATTTTGTTTCATTCATCATAAATTTACATTTATCGGGATTTAAAGTAAGATTTGCATCTCGAAGTCAATCAATTATAAGTTCTAATTTTCCCATATGTTTTTCTAAATTATCGGAGCTGAAACAAATAATATCGTCGAGATATACAAAACAGTGAGTAACTGTTAATCCAGACAAAACAGTGTTCATTAGTCGTTGCCATGTGCTCGGGCTGTTGATTAGTCCAAAGGGCATTCGATTACATTCAAAATGGCCCTAAGGTACAGAAAAAGCTATCTTTTCTATGTCTCGCGGATCCATCTCTACTTGCCAGTAGCCTTTTGTTAAATCTAAAGTAGTAAAACGGACGGCATTACCAAGTTGATCTAGGGTGTCTTGTAAATTTGGAATAGGAAAATAATCACGTTTTGTTATTTTGTTCAATTCTCGATAATCAATACAAAACCTAAATGAACTTTCACCATTACTCAATTTCTTTTCTACTACTGGGGCGGAGTAAGGACTAATCGATGGTTGAATAATTTTATTCTCGAGCATTTCGTCCAAGTGTTCTTTCATAATTTTGCGGCAACTAAAGGGTACGCGATAAGGGGCGCGCGCCACAGGGACATCAGTGCTTGTGTGTATGCGATGTATTACGAGTGTGGTCTTACTTAGCGGTGCGTTCTTCGGTTTGAATACGTCAGCATATTTATTTAAAAAAAATTGAAATTTGTCCCGTTCCAAATCTGATAAATGATCTAAATTAAATTTATGTTGACTAGTCGTATTCACGGTATTAATACTTTTACAGTTTCGTGCCTCAACTTCTAGTTGGTGGATTGGTGTTCTGTTTGCTATAACTACATCTTCATTATTGACATTTAGAATGTTAACAAAGGCCTTATTTTTTAAAATTTTCGAAAAATAGTTCGTGCAACTAGAATACCGGGCATGTCGAGGTCACGCGGCTCTACTACATATGTCATATCAGACATCCGCTGATCAAGCGCGAGTTCAATAACAGCGTTGTGTCTCGCGGGAATTTTGACTGTGCCTCTAACACGTAAAACAAAATTTTTATTTAAGTAAAGAGTGTCAGTACACGCTGAATCATCACTACTTGTGATATGCGCCTTTGTACTGCGGTCTTCGGTCGGTGCTCTCAAATTTAAATTTGGCGCTACAGGCAGTGGCGGATTTGCAATCCTAGCCGCTCTAGGCCCCAGGCCATGTGCCGCCCCTTTCTCAGCACCCATCATATAGACTAGATACAGAATTAACGAATTTACTTTATTGCCCATTTTTAATTGATTCAGAAAATTGGTTAATGTTAACTATAAGCTGCTAGTTTATAATATTTTTCGAGGTTTCAGGGATGATTGGACATTTAAATAAAATATTTAAAACGGTTTTAGGTTTTGTTATTAATAAATGTTTTACAATGTGTTACAAAACTCGTCTGCACTTAAGCGCAGCAAAATCATTTATTAAATCATCGCAATCCAATTTGCTAAAAAAATCAGCTTCTATGTTAAGCAGAGCAAGATAGTTTAACCTCTGCTCCGTCATTGTTGTGCGTAAATAGTTTTTAACTCTGCGCAAACACGAAAACGATCTTTCTCCTGTACAGTTACTGGCAGGTGTACACACACACATACGAAGAGCAATATCCACGTTTGGGTAAATGGTTTGAAGACCTTCGGTTCGTAACCATTTCAGCAGACTGACTGCACTCTTTCTCTCCTCATTTTTTATGCTGCAGTGAGAACGAAAATGAAGACATTCTTCTGTAAAATTTTCTTCTAAGTCAGTAGAATAAATCATTTGCAATGCCTTGGCGTTATCTTCGACTTCTGAGATGCTTAGATTCGTCAGGTTAATAATAAAGTAAAATTTACTGTAGAGTAATTCATAAGCATCCCGGCGTCTTTTCAGTTCTTCTGACAATGTATCAATTACTACCAAAAAAGTATTTATTCTAAAATTTTCACGACCATTCTTTTGTTGCATCTCTTCACCTGTATTTGTCTCGCCAGGAAGCAGCTTGCGCTTTCGATTGCGTCGAAAATCTTTTTCATATTCCTGTACGAAGGACAGTTTTTTGGCTTTTTTTTCGAAATCATCGATATTCTCTCTTGTTTCGCCAACAAAATGTATTAAAGCCTCGTACAGTTCTATGACAATGGTAATGTCAATTTCTACACTCTGAAGTTTTTTACTTGTGGCGTTAATGCGATCCAGTAAACATCCCCAAAAAACAGTCATGAGGGCCGTTTCCAAACGTTCCAGTTTCAAACGAATACCTCTTGCTTCGCATATAACGGTTCTCTTCTGTTGTGTGTCATTTTCGATGGTGACTAGCGCTTTATGGATTTCATTCCAGGATTCGCGTAAACTTTTGCATGCGTCTGCACGAGCTGACCAACGAGTTGTTGATAGACTTTTGACGGTGAAATGGGCTTGAAGGAGATCCCAACGCTGAGTTGACGCTGCAAAGAAATTGTATAACTCTTGGAGTAGAGAAAAGAACGAACAAGCCTCTTGGCTGCTTTCAGCTGCACATTCACCTACTAAATTAAGTGAGTGTGCTGAACAGGGAACATAGTCGGCTAGGGGTGAAATTTCCTTTATTTTAGCCTGCAGGCCGTTATATATGCCTGACATGTTAGCTGCGTTGTCATATGATTGCCCGCGGCAGTTTGAAATGTCAATTCCCAATTCAGTTAAAGTTAAGGTAACAGCATCTGTCATTTGTTGTGATTTGTGGCCTGTATTTGGAATAAACTTGAGGAACCGTTCTACGGGTGATCCATTAGGCAGGACATATCTGATTACATAAGTGAGCTGGTCTACGTGGGATATATCTGGTGTCGAGTCAATGATCAGAGAAAAATATTTTGCTGTTAATATTTCCATTACAATTGTCTCCAAAACTTTGTTTCCCATAAGCCGAATGAATTCTTCGCATGTTGTTGAAGAAAGATAACTCGTACATCCTGAGCCTGGATTTCCATAACGTGTAATGTGTTTGGCTAAGAACAGATCGAACTCAGCGATAAGCTCTAAGGACATCAAATAATTTCCATTGTGGATTGAACCAAATTTTTCGTCGTGTCCTCTGAAAGGCAAACCACGTGATGCAAGCGCTTTTACACATGCAACTACTCTTTTCAGAATGTTTTTCCAGTAATTTCTTTCTTCATTTAATTGCATTGTTAATGCGCGGTCAATGCGACCTAACGCGTTGCTTCGTTCTTTCATATGCAGAACAGATAATTTGTGAGTAGGCGAATTCTCATGACTTGATACTCGATAATGTGAATTTTTCCAGTCATTGAAACCTTCCTTTTTGTCGAACTGACTCTCCCCGCCATTAAAAAGCAGACAAGGACCACAAAAAACACATCCAGTACTTTTGGAATAAATTAGCCACTTTCGCGGAACTTTTTCACCATTTAGAAGTTGACGTTCGAATAAATGTCTGGACAACTGTCGTGCTTTATCTTTGTAAATGCGCTCACTCATAGGAAAATCATTTTGGATGTTTTGATTGGCTCCGTTCTTACAAATGTGCTCACGCGTGAGCTCGTCGATTGTCCATTTAGCTGGATCGTCGCTGATTTCGTAGAGCTCCTGGTCCGGAGGATTGGGCTGCACTCCTACTTCTGTCACTCCTGGTACTAGTGGGACATCTTCGGCTTGTTCTTTTGATACACTTGCCACAGCGGTCAAAGTATTTTCACTTGAAGACACTGCAGAATCATCAGTTGACGGAGCACCACTACTACTTGGAACGTCGAGTGTTGGATCAAAGATAGGATCTTTAATATCCGTTGACGGTTTTCCAAAGAAATCGTCTAATTTTCGCGTTTTTTTAATCATATCCTTTTGTTTATCATCTTTTACTTTAGCTCGCTTGCGATACTCTGCCCCACTTAACTTTACCCTTTTCTTTCCGTCCATATTTAACTATGCAACACAAAGTTTTTACGTGTGCGTGAGATAATTACAAATATTTATGTTAATATAGGAGTACGTACACGTCGCGTCGCGAATGTCGTTATCAAATTAGTAAAAAACATAATCCGCTCACTGCAATTGCTATACGCACACTGTTGACAGTGTTGACACTATCGCAGTCAGGGTGTCCAGATTTTTTTTACAAGTAGTAGCCAAAAGATGTCACTGAAGTAGCCCAAAAGCGCCAACAAATATGTTGCGTTTTGTTCGTGCGAATAATTCAAATACTTATGATTGTTTATACAAGTAACATAATATTTTCAATACACACAATATATAAAGAATACTCTGTATTATATCCATTTATTTGTTTAATTACGTGAAGTTCTAAGGATTTAAGGAAATGTAATAGGCATTTAACATGGAAAAATAAGAAATTTTTGTATTTTTTTCCAATATAAATAAACTATATACTCAGTTATTATTATATATGAATTACAATATAGTAATAAAAATAAACATATTAGGTACAAAAGAAAAGGAAAATACATCAATTTGACTTTACTAAATCTAGTATATCATCTAACGGTAATTCAATTTCATCACTAGCAGCACTCATAGTGCTGCTAGAGGAACTGGAATAAATACTAGAATTAAATAACTTCAGCATATCATCAGTTGGGATAAAATTTGTACAGCACAGTTTCCTATTTTGCATATATATTCTTATTCTCAAAACTGCTTCTAAAGTGCTTAATTTCATTCTATTTCGTATTTTCGTTTTAACAATATTCATTATTGAAAACACGCGTTCAACAACTGCGTTGCTTATCGGCACTGATAACATTCTCAGTACAACAGTAGCTAAATCTTTGAAAATTGCACATGACGAAGCATCTTCATAGTTATAAACTACAGGCCAGAATTCTAAAATATTGTTAGGTATATTACCCTTAAATTCGGAAGACCAAGAAACTAATGATAATTTCCGCCATTGATTTTCTATCAGATCACGGTCTTCCGATTCCAAAATAAAAGGCAATATTGGAAGGTTACCAAAACACTCTTGCTTTTGCCCTAAACAAGATGATGGACTTAACAAGCTAAATTTTTTGTATATTTCAATATTAGATGGTAATCTTCCAACCATTTCTTTTAATAGTGTGATTAAAAAACTTAAACATCGATTTTGAATATCTGTTTTTTCTGTATTAGAAATACTACGTATTTGAGATAACTGGCTGGAGAAATCTGTTCCCAAATCTGCAGATTCTATAGATAGAAATGATAACGGATTATCAATACACTTCATAATTTTTTTTAGAAAGTCTGTACCATTATCAATGTTCAGAAATATTGGTTTAATAATTCTCCTTGCTAAAGATTCAATAACTAAAAAACATATTGTTATATGCACTGCCAACATCACAAGAATTACTTTGAAATACAACGTTCAATAAATTTATATCTGAAAGTATTGGTCTTAAAAATATAAAATATAATTTATTTTTATCATCTTGCAACATTTGATTAATTGTTCGAGCTGTATAACATTTTTCTGTTGAACTTGCTATTTCAAAAAAAGTTTTTAATTCGAGCCAATGTTCCAAAATTCGCTTTATTACGTTGTATCGAGCTAGCCACCTAGTTGCTGATAATTGAATAAAATTTCGGAATTTTTTATCTTCACCTAAATTTATTAAGTCATATATTCTTTTATATTCAATTCGCCTTAATGGACTACAAGAAAACCAGTTATAAATTTCACGTGCCAAAAAATCTAAACAAGTAGGAAGTTCATTAGCTGCTTTTGAAACGCATAAATGAAGAGAATGACAGGTACATTTTAATAGTATTAAATTTGGAATATCTGCTCTTAACAAGGTAAAAAGCGAATTTCGATTTCCACATAAATTGCTAGTGTTGAATAATTTAAAATACAAGTTTAAATTTTGACGCTACAACTACACAAGCTATAAGTGACATCTATGATGTATGTTTTTTGTAATAATAAGAAGAAAAAAAAGTTCCCGCCAAGAAATATTGTAGATGTGTGTGATGATTTTTGCAACGCAATAAAACGTTTTATATTAAGTTTAAAAGCGAGTTTTATTTACTAATATAATACAACAAAAGTAATAAATAACAGCTAGCACCATCTGTGCCTATCGCCAACATATTTTTTAACGGTAAATTTATTTTTGCTAAATAAGTAGTTAGTACTTCGTACAAATCGTTAGCTGTTGCTCGTTCAATTTCAATCAAACCCAAAAAATCTGTTACAATCATATTGTCTTTCTCGTTATAATATCGTACACAGAGAGCCATATATTTATTTACCGATACATCCGTAGATTCGTCTACAATAATGGAATAGCGTTTATTTCCTATGTTTCTTATAAGTTCTGAGAGTACTGCGCAACTTATAACATTTTTTATAATACTCGTACATTTAGTATGATGCAATCGAAGTTCCTCCAAATTAGATCCTTTTCCAATTGTTTTCAAAAGCTCACCAAGATGATCGATGGATCTTACTGACGAATGGTTTACTATATGCATCACAAATTTTAAATCTCGTATTTTCTCTTCATTAGTAAATGATTTGGATGAAACTTAAAATAGAAATAAAATTAGTTGCAATTACTTACGCTTAAACAAATATGTCATACTTGCAAAATTTAAAATAGTAGCTTTTTTGGGCGGAATATTTGACCTTTTTTTGTGTATTTTTGTTTTTGCATGCCTTTGTAAATCAGAAATGTGTGCTCTAAAAGATGTTTGGCATGTAATACAATGCCTCGTTAAAGTCGTTCTGGTTATAATATGGTAACGTCTTGTATTCTTTTAACCAACCTGAAAATAAATGTGTAAATTTTATTAAGTATAGAGGTACATATAAATTATTAAATATTTATGCACTAAGTAACATACTCATAATACACACACATACAATGCATCTCGTATTCATGATTTAAATAAAAAATAAACAATATGTATTATAGTGACATAAATAAATGTATAAATACTACGTACCTTTTGCCCAATCTTGTTTCTCCCATTCATTAAGGTATTTTCTCTTGTATTTTCCATATTTTCCCATTGTTTTAAACTTGAAACAACAAGAACCAACTACCAAAACAAAACACACGTGTTGTACACAATGAAGTAATGAAGAAGGAAGAAGAATGAATATTGTAATAGCTTTGTTCGCGGTAGCGGTTCTGAACTGGTTCAGGTACTATTCGCATGCGCAGTTTGATTCTAAACGTTCGCGGTTAAAATAATTCGGAACTATGGGTAATAGTTCTTTGTTCGCGGAACAGTCAATTCGGTTCGATACTGATTCGTAACTGGTTCTACCAATCCTGCCGACAGAGCTAGAATCTACGGTTCGAACATGCGCAGTTAATGGTGAATACTTTTGAGTTTGGTTTTGTTGAAGAAATCTGTAAGAGTAAAGTGATAGTCAGACACGTTAAATACAAATCTCAGGTTTTTCGACATGTCAGATCATTTTAGTTCAAGCGATGAAGACTTGGAAGAAGTTTTGGAAGTTGTAATAGTCCCTAAAACTGTGAATTACTTTGAAGAAACTGTTCCACAGTTCAGTGGTGAACAATTTTCTGCACATTTTCGACTAAGCCGAGAAATGGCAGAAGAACTTGCCAACAGATTTGCTGCTTCTGAATATTACCACCGACAAGAAGGAGATTCAGAAAAATTATCGCCTTTAAAGTTTATCACTGTATTTTTGTGGTTTGCTGCCAATGAAGCAGCATCTTTTAGAGATGTATCGGATAGGTTCAACATTAGTAAAAGTAGCTTATATAAAATCGTAAGAAGAATGATTTTTTTTCTAAGCAATTTATCACCGGAGATCATCAAATGGCCAAGCGATGCTGAAAAGGTTGAAATTGAAAATTATTTTCGGAATAAGAATTTTCCAGGAGTAATTGGAATCATTGATGGTACACACATCAAAATAGATAAGCCTGCAGATGATCCCGACTCGTATTTAAACAGAAAGCATTTTCACTCTATTCAGGTAATTTGATGTGTATTTGCATATAATTTTTATATTACTGAAACCTTGTTTTAGGCCCAAATGGTATGTGATCATAGGCGAAGAATTCGCGATATATTTGTGGGATATCCTGGCTCAGTTCATGACAGCCGAGTTTTGAGAAGCTCTCCTTTACATGAAACATTACCAGAGAAGTGTAATGACCGATTCATCATTGGCGATAGTGGATATCCTTGCTTGCGACATTTACTGACCCCATTTAGGGACAATGGATATTTGACCAGGCGCCAGCGAAATTATAATTATGTGTTGTCCAAAAACAGATATATAATAGAACATTGCTTTGGTATTTTGAAGCAGAAGTTTCGACAGTTGTATCACATCAAATTGAAAAATGTTGCTGATGTAGTTCATTTTATTAGAGCATGTGCTGTTCTGCATAATTTGTCCATAGATGAATTAATTGAAGATGATCCACCTGAGAATGTGAATGACAGGGAAGTTGTCTTAAATGGGGATGATGATGATGAACCTGAGAGAGACGACAGAGATGGCGTGGCAGTACGAAATGATGTCATGAATACTTTACCATTTCTTATATAATTTGTTTTAAATATCACTACAAAATGAAAACAACCTGAACACAAATAAAATTAACCATATTATATACACATTTTGTAACTTTTATTTTTACCTTTAGTTATACAGGTAACTACAAAATAAACAGTATTTCAACTCATAATAAAAAAGTAACCATGTAATCTTGAACAATGGCAGAAAATGAATACATAAAAAATTCAGAACAAAACAAACCCTTGTGAAAAATTATAAAAAATTAACATTTGAAACTATAAACTACAATAGGAACATTTGAACTAACAAAAATGTATAATTTTAATTTAAAAATGTTGAAAAATGTCCCCGTTCTTTTGTATACATTTTTCCAGCAATTTATTTCTGTATTCCAAGTTTATTTTTTCTGATTTTTTCTTCAAGTTTTTTTTCCTCTATTTCTAAACGTTTCTTGTAATACTCTTGTCTATCGCTTCTAATTTCTTTTAGAATGTTATATTTCAGTTTTTTATTCTGATATGTAGATTTTTTTGGAATATGTTTTTCATTCGATTTTGAGGTTAGAGCTACAGGTTCTTGCAGTTGTTCTTCATTAACTGTACTTATTGGACGTTCAGTGATTTCTTCCTCTAAAGGTTCATCATTTTCTATCAGAGTGCTTACAGTTCCCGAAGATAAAAGAAGCACAGGATGTATATTTTTCTTTTTTCCCAAAATATCATTCATGATGTCAGCGTATTCAAAAGTTTTTCTTCCTCTACCCGTCTTTTTGGAATCGTCAATAAATTTTTTATAACTTCGTTCTAGTACTTTCCACCTATTATCACAGTTTGCAGCAGTTATTTTAGACTTAGTTAAGTTTTGCAATTCTTTGGCGATCTCCTCGTACATTCTCTTTAAATTTTTAATTTTTATTGTGCCCACTTCTTTTCTGAATTTTTTGTATAAATCCAGAAATAATAAGGTATTCTGGTGAGTCCATTTATACGATTCCGTTTCCACCTCCGTGTTTGTCGCTGGAAGCACCAAAAATTCGGCTAATAGTTCTAAAAATATTAAATAATCAACTTGTAGTTTTTAAACACTGCAAAATTATTGAGATTAAAACTTACCTCCCTCAGCAGACATTTTATAATATTTTACATAAACAAAAACTTAAGAAAAGTTTCAAACCAGGCACATCAGCTTACATTTGACAAATGACAACCCTGATGATTTGACAACTGAGAAAATGGTTCGGGATACGTTCATGTAACGTTCGTGGACATCAAAATTTCTTACTGGTAACGAATCGCGCATGCGCTTTAAAACGATTCTGAATCTGTCTTGAATCGGTTCGGAATGCGTTCAAAATTGTTTCCGCGAACAAAGCTATTGTAACAGTTAGATGCGCAAAATCGCATTGCGTATTACGTCTGCGCACTATTGTATAGCTAGCAACAAGAACTAGCAGCGAGTACCAAGTAGTTAGGTACATCTTGGAACATCGAACATAGATAGCGTTAGCGTTGCCTTCATCCACATAATCAACTTCATACATTCTTAAATTTGAAAATACTTTTACCTTAATCAGTAAATATAATTGGATATATTACAATATCGCCTATTTTTCACCAAAATTTTATTAAAAATCGCCCAAAAAATAAAAAATCGCCAACATGGTTTTTTCGTCGCCAAATACATGTTTTTGTAGCCCATTTGGCGATAAATCGCCCAATCTGGACACCCTGATCGCAGTTGCGAGCGAGCAAGCGAGCAAGGCGAGAATGGCGGGAGGGGGGCAGCGGCGGGCGGGGCGCGACGAGCATGCGTGACACGCGCGTAATAACAATAGGTACCTACCTATTCTTCCTAGATCACTTTATATTAAACTAAACGTACGAACTATTTTAATGTACGAAATTATTTATACTTTGAATACGCAAAAATAGTGATTTAGGAAGATTATAATCATAAGGTACGCGAGCCTTTAATATATTAAGATACTTTGCATTTGATTTATTTCTTGTTAATCTTGTTATCATCAGTGAGTTTTTTTGGCACGTTTTGCCGCCCTTAATATCTGGCCGCCCTAGGCCCGCGCCTACTGGGCCTTAGGGCAAATCCGCCACTGGCTACAGGATCCGGACAGGGTTGATTACAATTTTGTTCATCAACAATATTGCAATCCGCGTCACTAACAAATTGATCCTGGGTTCCAAATAAATTATTTGAGCCTACTAATTTTCTACTCTTATCTTCTGCTTTGTCAACAGAGATAACGTTTACATTCTCGCTTACATTATCACTGTTCCTTGAAAACTCTGACACAGATAAAACTTCGTTATTAATTTTGAATCGATTTTTTCCAAAATCGATGACTACTTTGTTCTGAATTAAAAAATCTACTCCGATCAGTCCGTCGGTCGGCAAATGCAGATCATCGGGACATACGATAAAACGATGTACTAAATTTCCAGAACCCGCTACTAATTTGTAACGGCCAAGGGTCCAGGGTTCAAGTCCCTGCTCGGGCGCCAAATTGTAACGCTATTTCGCTCAGACGCGAAATCGTAGCGTTGAACGACGTCTTCCGCTGGTAGCCTGGTGGAACTGGGCAGCTGTGGGTCTGACCTCATTCTCTGGAACAGCGTGGCAGTAGACAGCTTCGGAGGATTGGTCGGGGCAACCATAGGATGCCGGTCGTCGGCCATATCGGAAAAGACACTACGGTCGGCAAACGGATTCATGGGCTCGACGAACACGGCGGCGTCACAGACCTGTGGAGAGCAACGTCTCTCCACCGTCCATGGCCCCGAACACCTGGGGGCGACGGTGATGCTTCTCACATCAGACGAATACAATGGGCTGCATCGGAATCGACACCGGGCGGCTGCGGCGTCTTCCTGCAGTCTTCTCCCATGATTTTATTTTTGTCAAAAAGCCCCTGCTCGGGCGCCATTTTGTAATGGCAAAAAAGAAAGGCGTGTCAGCCTGTCAACAGTCCCTGTTCGGGCGCCATTTTGTAACGGCCAAAAAAAGGCGTGTCAAGCCTGTCAACAGTCCCTGGTCGGGCGCCATTTTGTAATGGCAAAATGAAGAGTCAACAGTCCCTGTCCGGGCGCCATTTTGTGTCAACTTTACTGGACGTTCCCTTCAGTTCTCCTTGCTGTCAAAACAGGTTTCTCGGGCGTCAATCGTTTGGTCGATAACACAGCACAGGAGAGGTGAAGGACGCTATTATAGCGTCTCTGAAAAGAGTAGTTTGAACGCCAAAAGGGCTCGGGTAGCTTAGTGGAGACAGAGTTCGGTTTTTTGACAATAAAATCATATGTAATGAATTTAAATATTTTATTAAAATATATTAAAACGAGAATAATAACAAAACAAATGAAAATAACAATCGCTAGCATATAATCGGGTAATACAAGTGAACCAGCGATACTTGTAGGATTTGTTCAATAAAAGAAATGGTCAACAATGAACGGGTAACAATGGCACACACCAAAGTTACGGGGCCGCGACACGAACGGTCAACAATGGCACTCACCAAAGTTGAGAAAAACAAAACGGTAACATCAACAATTGCGATTTCGAAACGGAGCCGTGTTGACACACAGCAACACTCATCGACAATCGCGATTACAGCAAAGAGTGGTAAACCCCACTAGCTTTAACATCCGGCTACGGCGGCATCCGTAGCCGTACAAGGCACCTTCTGCACTCCCTCGCGAGCTGCCGACACACACCAATAGCACTGAGTCAGAGGTAGCCAAGGTCCGACACTTGCTCGCCCGGCACTCACCAGGTTCGCGGAAAACGGCACACACCGTCTCCCCGAGAGAGCACACACTCTCTCATGAGACAGCACACACTGTCTGACTAAAACTGTCGCTTGGGCCCGTATTTATACCCCGAAAAACCGTTAAAAATACAAAAATCAGTTTAAACATGATTCTAACAATCCTGCAAATTCTTGCTATTTTAAATAAAAATATAAAAAATACAAATTCATGTGGGATCGAACGAGGGATCGAACCCACGATCCCCAGCACGAGGGGTTGGTCACTTGTGAAAAAAGCGTACAATTCAATTTTAATTCCATTAATTCCTCTAATTCCTAACCAATTCCACTAATTCCTAGGTAATTCCTCTAATTCCCAACTAATTCCTCTAATTCCCAGGTAATTCCTCTAATTCTCAGGTAATTCCTCTAATTCCTATTCAATTCTTTAATTCCAGAAGAAATTCCCCGTTATAGAAAATTGAAGATAGTATATTAAACAAGGAAAAACAAATAAGTAATATTTCTTAAGTACATATTTTTTTTTTAATAAACGCAATATACTGTACTTATATGTATATATAGTATTTAAACTAGCCTAAGCTCGGCTTCGCCGAGTTTACCCTAGGGCTCCGCCGATAGTGTTTTATAATAGTTTATACGTACATCCAATCTGTCTACGCACAATTTAAAACTAAAGTGGTAACGCCAACAGTCTTGTCAGATACCCAAGTTCCCCCTTCTATCAAACGAATTAACTTATTGCATAAAACAAAAGCCAATCAACCTGTCATAAATTTCCACACTTGTGTCTAAAAGTTCGTAACCAGACCTCTCATTTGATACCAAACACGACATATTTCTAGCACCTTTATACAAAAACAAAAGCCGACCGAGATGTGTATTTGTTGACACTTCTATGTTATAGCCCTTCAGAAAAAAATTCACTTGATCCTAATCACGACATGGTTCTGACAACTTTATGTAAAAAACAAAAGCCGGTCACGTTGATGTCAAAATTTTGAAAGTTCTATAGTTTAGCCATGCAGAAAACTTTTCATTTAATACCAAACAGGATATACAGGTGTTTCATATAAGAGTGCAAGGCGTAGGAGTATGAATTCTGATACCAAAAGGGGGAAAAATCCCAATAAACATTGGTGCTATAACGCTTCCTAACAGACATACCCAGGATTTTATTTAAAAAAAAAAAAACAGAAAACAGGTTAGTTTTATTTATTATTATATTGGGTCATAAATAATTATTTATAAAAAGAATCCCAGAGCAAGTGTTCAAAATGAAAGGCATTACATTCAATAAATAAATCAGTATTATTTAAAAATACTACTGTAAATTATTAAAATATTACATTTTCATTAAATACAGAAGGCTTGGCAATACTTTTTTGTATTAGAAATATTATCAAAATATTAAATAACAGGTGTAATAATTAAATAATTATCGGATTGAAATGAGTGGAATTTTTAAGATAAATCCTCCGTATCTCTGTTATGAAGCGTTCTAGCACCAATGTTTATTGGGATTTTTTTCATGTTGGTGTCTAGAATTCATACTCCGAAGCCTTACATAGTTACATGAAACACCCTGTATTTCTGACAAATTTATACGAAAAACAAGAAATGTTTTCTCATGGACTGTCATAGAGAATTGTCAAAAATACGACAGCTCGATCGGCTATTCTTTTTTGCATAAAATTGTCAATAATATTTCGGAAGTGTAGTATCTATAGCTGAGTGCACGATGTATAATGTATTACAAAGAATGGCTAAATAACCGGGTTAGTTCATACAGTATGCCGCTAGATGTCAGGTTTTTTGCGACCCGGTTTTTACAAAAATATTTGAAATAGTAAATTATTCCTATATAACGCACAATATTTTATATTTTCAATACATTACCTTTTATCTTTTGTCAGTTCTATGTATGTATTTTATACAAATTCCATACAACAGGCTTCTATAATTTCAGTAAAATTATAAAATAAACATTGTCATGTACTTGACACTGACATCTTTCAATCTGAATTTTCTTAATCGTAGTACCTGTTTCTATGGTTATAGCATGGCTGGCTGCTACATAAAATTATATAAATAAAAAATCGAAATAGCGCTACTTCCGAAGTAACGTTACTTCAAGAGGTGAAAATTCGGGTCTATATCTCTTTATTTGATCCATACCCTGTTGTGCATCCTATAGCACAACATTTTCTATTTAAACGCGAACTTATTTTGACCGCAACCGACACACTGCGGCACACCAACTGCCAAACGCCTGTCAAATGGTAACGGGTCGCGTTAGCTTCTTTTGTACCAGCTAGTTATGTCAACGCATCTCGTACTCTCACCTATAGATACTACACCGTGGTAGGAACTGATGAAAACATATAATGAAATGAACAAATGCTGCGCATTTTATGCGAGCAAACAGCAAGAAATTACAGGATAAATATAAACATAATACAAGGTGACCATTTTATATGTTCCCGCCTGAAATTTTAAGAATAAGCAAAACCAAATATATTTTATAAGCCACTTGGTGAATATTAATACTTTAAATCGAATAATCACAGTAGGTATAAGAGCAAAACAAAATTTTAAAAACCAAGTCACTTATGAAATGTATCATGGATTGCCTAATCATGAATTTTCAGGCGGGAACTTTTAAAATGCGGACCCTGTATTAGTAACATGTATATGAGTACACAATACTAAATTTAAAGATAAAAATAAATCAAACAAAACTAAAAGATGTGATATTTTAATTCTAGAGTAAACAGTTAGTTACAAACTGCAGAAAAGTAAGTACTTATATTACATTAGATCTAAACTTTTACAACGAATTTGAAAATATATCAATAAAGTTTGGATTGTTAAAAATGATAGGTATTAAAGATTACTTTTCTGGCTCATGCTGTATGATTATGTAATTTAAAATATTTTTTATTAGTACGATACAATAATTGGGAATAAAAGAATTTTAATATAGATAATTTTAACGTAATATAAGAAAATAAAATACAGACTAAATTCTATACCGTTTTAAAATAGATATCGAATTATGTATAATCTGAAATAATTTTAAACGTAATGTAAGAAAATGAATTACAAAAAAAGAACAGATTAAAACATACTATCTAAAATTATTGAATTGTCTTGTTCCAGACTATGATTTTCCTGTACACGTCTTAAAACCATTATATATACCTATATATACAATCGGTTTATAACGTTGTACCATGTCTTCCGATGCGAATTCTCCACTGGTCTTGCTATAGATCTTCATTCTCTCTTATTTCTTCTTGGATTCCTGCTACCCAATTCCTTCTAGGTCTCCCTCTTTTCTTTTTGCCGCTAGGAGTTTACTGTGGTATGTGTTTTGCCATTACTCATTTGCTGTACGTGATCGTACCATCTTAATTGACTTGTTTTTATATCATCGGTTATAGTAATTGATACATGCATAATTTGTCATTAACATATCAAATATGACATGACAATGTTTATCTTTTTAATTTTGTACATCGATTGTGATATTATTCCTACCTTTCTGATCCTTTTCGACGTGTTTTCTTATACATTTTCCAAAATTCTATTTACAAAATAAAATATGTAACATAATAATAAACATGGCTTAAAATCATTACATATACCTACCTTGTTAAATTCATCATCTTTTCTTTAATTATTACATATTATTTAAACATTTTATTACATTTAAAGGGAAGAAAACTGATAATTTGTCATCATTGACATTGACATAACAGCGTTTATCGTCTTAAATTTTCAAGGAAAACTGTGATCGTTACTGTGAAAAATATTGTTTAGTTAGAAATATTTGTTTTTTACCTAGTTACTTATGACACATTTGGTAACACTGTCCAAATACATATGAACCGTCAAATTTTATAATTTTTAATTAAAATGGTTTAGGCCTTTTTTACCTGTGCGGATATAATTGCCCATTCTCAAAATTTGTAATTATGTATTAAACTTCTATCAAATTGTCTCCATTTCATAAATATTTCCATTTAAAGGTTCAAAATGACATGACAAACATGGCGTTCTTCGTCTTAAATTTTCAAGGAAAACTGTGATCGTTACTGTGAAAAATATTGTTTCTGTCCCAATTTTCAATCTTTAATAATTTTTTACTCGAAAACTATGCACCCTACAGAAATTCGTCCCATTAGAAGGGCCCTGAAGCCAATCATTTCCTACAATTTGATACAAATTTCATGAAAATCGGTCGCACCGTTTAAGCTGTAGCCTTGTCTAAAGTTGGGCGATCGTCGTGATGAATTCAAATATATAAATATAGATAGTGAATCTGATCATTTAGTATTAGGACTAGCCTAAGCTCGGCTTCGCCGAGTTTACCCTAGGGCTCCGCCGATAGTGTTTTATAATAGTTTATACGTACATCCAATCTGTCTACGCACAATTTAAAACCAAAGTGGTAACGTCAACAGTCTTGTCAGATACCCAAGTTCCCCCTTCTATCAAACGAATTAACTTTATGCATAAAACAAAAGCCTATCAACCTGTCATAAATTTCCACACTTGTGTCTAAAAGTTCGTAACCAGACCTCTCATTTGATACCAAACACGACATATTTCTAGCACCTTTATACAAAAACAAAAGCCGACCGAGATGTCTATTTGTTGACACTTCTATGTTACAGCCCTGCAGAAAAAAATTCATATGATCCTAATCACTACATACCAAAGAGGATATACAGGTGTTTCATATAAGAGTTCAAGGCTTTGGAGTATGAATTCTGATACCAAAAGGGGGAAAAATCCCAATAAACATTGATGCTATAACGCTTTCTAACAGAGATAGGTACCCAGGATTTTATTAAAATAAAAAAAAAACAGGAAACAGGTTATTTTTATTTATTTTTGTATTAGGTCATAAATAATTATTTATAAAAAGAATCCCAGAGCAAGTGTTTAAAATGAAAGGCATTACATTCAATAAATAAATCAGTATTATTTAAAAATACTACGGTAAATTACTAAAATATTACATTTTTATTAAATACAGAAAGCTTGGCAATACTTTTTTGTATTAGAAATATTAAATAACAGGTGTAATAATTAAATAATTATCGGATTGAAATAAGTGGAATTTTTAATTAATTAAATCTCATTTAAATTTTAAATGAATTAAACAAATTCCATCAGCCAACTATTTTCTGCTATTTCAGTATTATGCTTCATTTAAGATAAATCCTCGGTATCTCTGTTATGAAGCGTTCTAGCACCAATGTTTATTGGGATTTTTTTCATGTTGGTGTCTAGAATTCATACTTCGAAGCCTTACATAGTTACATGAAACAGCCTGTATTTCTGACAAATTTATACGAAAAACAAGAAATGTTATCTCATGGACTGTCATAGAGAATTGACAGCTCGATCGGCTATTCTTTTTTGCATAAAATTGTCAATAATATTTCGGAAGTGTAGTATCTATAGCTGAGTGCACGATGTATAATGTATTACAAAGAATGGCTAAATAACCGGGTTAGTTCATACAGTATGCCGCTAGATGTCAGGTTTTTTGCGACCCGGTTTTTACAAAAATATTTGAAATAGTAAATTATTCCTATATATCGCACAATATATTATATTTTCAATACATTACCTTTTATCTTTTGTCAGTTCTATGTATGTATTTTATACAAATTCCATACAACAGGCTTCTATAATTTCAGTCAAATTATAAAATAAACATAATGTCATGTACTTGACACTGACATCTTTCAATCAGAATTTTCTAAATCGTAGTACCTGTTTCTATGGTTATATCATGGCTGGCTGCTACAAAATCGCACATTTTGGCACCTTAAAAAGACTATGGTCCGTATTCTTACATCTTAAAGTAGCGCTACTTCCGAAAAATCGCTACTTCAACTGTCAAATGTCAACTTTAACATTAAAATGAGAGATATAAAAATAAATTAAATTGTAAAAAGCATTTATTTCTAATGTCATAGGTTTCATTTACAAAAATATGAAACCTATTCTTATCTACTCATAAAATTATATAAATAAAAAATCGAAATAGCGCTACTTCCGAAGTAACATTACTTCAAGAGGTGAAAATTCGGGTCTATATCTCTTTATTTGATCCATACCCTGTTGTGCATCCTATAGCACAACAGTTTCTATTTAAACGCGAACTTATTTTGACCGCAACCGACACACTGCGGCACACCAACTGCCAAACGCCTGTCAAATGGTAACGGGTCGCGTTAGCTTCTTTTGTACCAGCTAGTTATGTCAACGCATCTCGTACTCTCACCTATAGATACTACACCGTGGTAGGAACTGATGAAAATATATAATGAAATGAACAAATGCTGCGCATTTTATGCGAGCAAACAGGAAGAAATTACAGGATAAATATAAACATAGTACAAGGTGACCATTTTATATGTTCCCGCCTGAAATTTTAAGAATAAGCAAAACCAAATATATTTTATAAGCCACTTGGTGAATATTAGTACTTTAAATCGAATAATCACAGTAGTTATAAGAGCAAAACAAAATTTTAAAAACCAAGTCACTTATGAAATGTATCATGGATTGCCTAATCATGAATTTTCAGGCGGGAACTTTTAAAATGCGGACCCTGTATTAGTAACATGTATATGAGTACACAATACTAAATTTAAAGATAAAAATAAATCAAACAAAACTAAACGATGTGATATTTTAATTCTAGAGTAAACAGTTAGTTACAAACTGCAGAAAAGTAAGTACTTACATTACATTAGATCTGAACTTTTACAACGAATTTGAAAATATATCAATAAAGTTTGGATTGTTAAAAATGATAGGTATTAAAGATTACTTTTCTGGCTCATGCTGTATGATTATGTAATTTAAAATATTTTTTATTAGTACGATACAATAATTGGGAATAAAAGAATTTTAACATAGATAATTTTAACGTAATATAAGAAAATAAAATACAGACTAAATTCTATACCGTTTTAAAATAGATATCGAATTATGTATAATCTGAAATAATTTTAAACGTAATGTAAGAAAATGAATTACCAAAAAAGAACAGATTAAAACATACTATCTAAAATTATTGAATTGTCTTGTTCCAGACTATGATTTTCCTGTACACGTCTTAAAATCATTACATATACCTATATATACAATCGGTTTATAACGTTGTACCATGTCTTCCGATGCGAATTCTCCACTGGTCTTGCCATAGATATTCATTCTCTCTTATTTCTTCTTGGATTCCTGCTACCCAATTCCTTCTAGGTCTCCCTCTTTTCTTTTTGTCGCTAGGAGTTTACTGTGGTATGTGTTTTGCCATTACTCATTTGCTGTACGTGATCGTACCATCTTAATTGACTTGTTTTTATATCATCGGTTATAGTAATTGATACATGCATAATTTGTCATTAACATATCAAATATGACATGACAATGTTTATCTTTTTAATTTTGTACATCGATTGTGATATTATTCCTACCTTTCTGATCCTTTTCGACGTGTTTCCTTATACATTTTCCAAAATTCTATTTACAAAATAAAATATGTAACATAATAATAAACATGGCTTAAAATCAGTACATATACCTACCTTGTTAAATTCATCATCTTTTCTTTAATTATTACATATTATTTAAACATTTTATTGCATTTAAAAGGAAGAAAACTGATAATTTGTCATCACTGACATTGACATAACAGCGTTTATCGTCTTAAATTTTCAAGGAAAACTGTGATCGTTACTGTGAAAAATATTGTTTAGTTAGAAATATTTGTTTTTTACCTAGTTACTTATGACACATTTGGTAACACTGTCCAAGTACATTATGAACCGTCAAATTTTATAATTTTTAATTAAAATGGTTTAGGCCTTTTTTACCTGTGCGGATATAATTGCCCATTCTCAAAATGTATAATTTGAATTAAACTTCTTTCAAATTGTCTCTATTTCATAAATATTTCCATTTAAAGGTTCAAAATGACATGACAAACATGGCGTTCTTCGTCTTAAATTTTCAAGGAAAACTGTGATCGTTACTGTGAAAAATATTGTTTCTGTCCCAATTTTCAATCTTTAATAATTTTTTACTCGAAAACTATGCATCCTACAGAAATTCGTCCCATTTGAAGGGCCCTGAAGCCAATCATTTCCTACAATTTGATACAAATTTCATGAAAATCGGTCGCACCGTTTAAGCTGTAGCCTTGTCTAAAGTTTGGCGATCGTCGTGATGAATTCAAATATATAAATATAGATAGTGAATCTGATCGTTTAGTATTAGGACTAGCCTAACCTCGGCTTCGCCGAGTTTACCCTAGGGCTCCGCCAATAGTGTTTTATAATAGTTTATACGTACATCCAAACTATCTACGCACAATTTAAAACCAAAGTGGTAACGCCAACAGTCTTGTCAGATACCCAAGGTCCCCGTTCTATCAAACGAATTAGCGTTATGCATAAAACAGAAGCCAATCAACCTGTTATAAATTTCCACACGTGTCTAAAAGTTCGTAACCAGACCTCTCATTTGATACCAAACACGACATATTTCTAGCACCTTTATACAGAAACAAAAGCCGACCGATATTTGTTGACATTTCTATGTTATAGCCCTGCAGAAAAAAATTCACTTGATCCTAATCACGACATGGTTCTGACAACTTTATGTGAAAAACAAAAGCCGGTCAAGTTGATGTCAAAATTTTGAAAGTTCTATTGTTTAGCCATGCAGAAAACTTTTCATTTAATACTAAACAGGATATACAGGTGTTTCATATAAGAGTGCAAGGCGTAGGAGTATGAATTCTGATACCAAAAGGGGGAAAAATCCCAATAAACATTGGTGCTATAACGCTGACTAAACTATTATTCACGAATGATAACTATTCAAGGTCATTTGTGAGCCGTTTGATATAATATTACTCGCAGATAACTTCACTGCATTTTGTAAGCATAGGCGTGCAACATGAAATATTTATGGACACATTTCAAATGAAAAAATAAGAGTATGTTATTTAAAAATTATGTTTCGTTCTAAATAATGGCTTTCTGAAAGACTTACGTTCTTCACTTATGTTTTTGCAAAATTCAAAAACGTAGTCTTAACTATAAACCAAGTAATAATAATTTGATTTAACGCCACTGGCACAGAGGGCATAGTAGTAGATAATTAGGTATCTGTAATTCTACGACATACGTCCTTATTATTTATAATGTGTTAGAAAGTAATGCCACTATTTACGTATATCTGTCCCACCACATAAATTAAATAGACATATGTCAAATAATATTTCTCTTTCTAATACAAAATGTTGCTAAGCTACTGCTGTAAAGTGATGTGTATTCTTTCTTCAAACCAATGACCTTGAATAGTCATCTTTCGTGAATAATAATAGAACAGAGATACCCAGGATTTTATTTTTTTTAAAAAAAAACAGGAAATAGGTTAGTTTTATTTATTTTGTATTGGGTCATAAATAATTATTTATAAAAAGAATCCCAGAGCAAGTGTTCAAAATGAAAGCCATTACATTCAATAAATAAATCAGTATTATTTAAAAATACTACAGTAATTTATTAAAATATTGCATTTTTATTAAATACAGAGAGCTTGGCAATACTTTTTTGTATTAGAAATATTATCAAAATATTAAATAACAGGTGTAATAATTAAATAATTATCGGATTGAAATGAGTAGAATTTTTAATTAATTAAATCTCATTTAAATTTTAAATGAATTAAACAAATGCCATCAGCCAACTATTTTCTATTTCAGTATTACGCTTCATTTAAGATAAATCCTCGGTATCTCTGTTATGAAGCGTTCTAGCACCAATGTTTATTGGATTTTTTTTCATGTTGGTTTCTAGAATTTATACTCCGAAACCTTACATATTTAATTGAAACACCCTGTATTTCTGACAAATTTATACGAAAAACAATAAATGTTTTCTCAGGGACTGTCATAGAGAATTGTCAAAAATACGACAGCTCGATCGGCTATTGTTTTTTTTATAAAATTGTCAGTAATATTTCGGAAATGTAGTATCTATAGCTGAGTGCACGATGTATAATGTATTACAAAGAATGGCTAAATAACCGGGTTAGTTCATATAGTATGCTGCTAGATGTCAGGTTTTTTGCGACCCGGTTTTTACAAATATTTAAAATAGTAAATTATTCCTATATAACGCACAATATTTTATATTTTCAATACATTACCTTTTATCTTTTGTCAGTTCTATGTATGTATTTTGGACAAATTCCATACAGAAGGCTTCTATATTTTCAGTAAAATGATAAAATAAACATTATGTAATGTACTTGACACTGACATCTTTCAATCAGAATTTTCTTAATCGTAGTACCTGTTTCTATGGTTATAGCATGGCTGGCTGCTACAAAATCGCACATTTTGGCACCTTAAAAAGACTATGGCACGTATTTTTACATCTTAAAGTAGCGCTACTTTCGAAAAATCGCTACTTCAACTGTTAAATGTCAACTTTAACATTAAAATTAGAGATATAAAAATAAATTAAATTGTAAAAAGCATTTATTTCAAATGTCATAGGTTTCATTTACAAAAATATGAAACCTATTCTTATCTATTCATAAAATAAAATAAATAAAAAATCGAAATAGCGCTACTTCTGAAGTAACGTTACTTCAAGAGGTGAAAATTCGGGTCTATATCTCTTTATTTGATCCATACCCTGTTGTGCATCCTATACCACAACATTTTCTATTTAAACGCGAACTTATTTTAACCGCAACCGGCACACTGCGGCACACCAACTGCCAAACGCCTGTCAAATGGTAACGGGTCGCGTTAGCGTCTTTTGTACCAGCTAGTTATGTCAACGCATCTCGTGCTCTCACCTATAGATACTACACCGTGGTAGGAACTGATTAAAACATATAATAAAATGTGCATTTTATGCGAGCAAACAGGATAAAATGTCCCAATTACAGGTTAAATATAAACATAATACAGGGTGCCCATTTTATATGTTCCCGCCTAAAATTTTAAGAAGAAGCAAAACCAAATACATTTCATAAGCCACTTGATTAATATTAGTACTTTAAATCGAATAATCACAGTAGGTATAAGAGCAAAACAAAATTTTAAAAACCAACTCACTTATGAAATGTATCATGGATTGCCTAAACATGAATTTTCAGGCGGGAACTTTTAAAATGCGCAGCCTATATTAGTAACATGTATATGAGTACACAATACTAAATTTAAAGATAAAAATAAATCAAACAAAACTAAAAGATGTGATATTTTAATTCTAGAGTAAACAGTTTATAAACTGCAGAAAAGTAAGTACTTACATTACATTAGATCTGAACTTTTACAACGAATTTGAAAATATATCAATAAAGTTTGGACTGTTAATAAGGGGATAGAATGCAAAAATCTTAAGATGACTTTTCTGGCACATGATGTATGATTATGTAATTTAAAAGATTTTTTATTAGTACGATACAATAATTGGGAATAATTTTTTTTTAATATAGATAATTTTAACGTAATATAAGAAAATAAAATACAGATTAAATTCTGTACCGTTTTAAGATAGATATCGAATTATGTATAATCTGAAATAATTTTAAACGTAATGTAAGATAATGAATTACCAAAAAAGAACAGATTAAAACATACTATCTAAAATTATTGAATTGTCTTGTTCCAGATTTTATGATTTTCCTGTAGTATTTAATTTTTATTCTTGCCTCTAAATACGTATTAGATATTGTACATGTGTTCTTTGTCGATTGTGATGTTTATTATGTCTTTCTCAGCCTGACATTGTTAAATCTATTTACAAAATAAAATATATAAATTAACAATAAACATACGTCTTAAAATAGGTAAAATAGGTATAGCCTTTCTTCATTTTGTACAGAGTTCCTTTATGGTGCGCTCATTCCTTATTTTTATTTTTTTATTCTGTAGTGTTTAATCCTTTGTCCTGTGTTTAGCACCAAATCTTTTTGGGTTCCATTTAAACACGTATATTCTGTTTTGTATGTTTACTTCCAGACTATGTTTTTAGTATTGATACGACATGCATAATTTGTCATTAATATATCAAATATGACATGACAATGTTTATCTTTTTAATATTGTGCATCGATTGTGATATTATTCCTACCTTTCTGATCCTTTTCGACGTGTTTCCTTATACATTTTCCAAAATTCTATTTACAAAATAAAATATGTAACATAATAATAAACATGGCTTAAAATCATTACATATACCTACCTTGTTAAATTCATCATCTTTTCTTTAATTATTACATATTATTTAAACATTTTATTGCATTTAAAAGGAAGAAAACTGATAATTTGTCATCATTGACATTGACATAACAGCGTTTATCGTCATAAATTTTCAAGGAAAACTGTGATCGTTACTGTGAAAAATATTGTTTAGTTAGAAATATTTGTTTTTTACCTAGTTACTTATGGCACATTTGGTAACACTGTCCAAATACATATGAACCGTCAAATTTTATAATTTTTAATTAAAATGGTTTAGGCCTTTTTTACCTGTGCGGATATAATTGCCCATTCTCAATATTTATAATTATGAATTAAACTTCTTTCAAATTGTCTCCATTTCATAAATATTTCCATTTAAAGGTTCAAAATGACATGACAAACATGGCGTTCTTCGTCTTAAATTTTCAAGGAAAACTGTGATCGTTACTGTGAAAAATATTGTTTCTGTCCCAATTTTCAATCTTTAATAATTTTTTACTCGAAAACTATGCATCCTACAGAAATTCGTCCCATTAGTAGGGCCCTGAAGCCAATCATTTCCTACAATTTGATACAAATTTCATGAAAATCGGTCGCACCGTTTAAGCTGTAGCCTTGTCTAAAGTTTGGCGATCGTCTTGATTAAAATATATAACTATAGTGAGTGAATCTGATCGTTTAGTATTAGGACTAGCCTAACCTCGGCTTCGCCGAGTTTACCCTAGGGCTCCGCCGATAGTGTTTTATGATAGGCTATACGTACATCCAATCTGTCTACGCACAATTTAAAACCAAAATGCTAACGCCCGCAGCCTTGTCAGATACCCAAATTCTCTCAAACGATTTAACTTTATGCATAAAACAAAAGCCAATGAACGTGTCAGAAATTTTGACACATGTATCTAACAGTCCTTAATTAGACCTCTCATTTGATACCAAACACGACATATTTCTAACATCTTTATGCACAAAACAAAAGCCGACTGATATGTCTAATTGTTAACACTTCCATATCAGCAGACAAAATTTCAATTGATCCCAATCACGACAGGGTTCAGACAACTCTATGCGAAAAACAAAAGCCAATTGAGTTGATGTCTAAATTTTGGAAGTTCTATAATTTAGCCAGGCAGAAAACTTTTCATTTAATACCGAACATAATATATTTCTGACAAACAACAAGAAATGTTTTGTCAAGGGCTATCATGGAGAAATGTCAAAAGTACGACAGCTCAGTCGGCTACAATTTTCTTGCAAAAAGTCAATAATATTTCAGAAGTATAATAAAAAAATGCAGTTAAATATAATTTTTCGACATACCTACATACCAGGTGGCACTCCAAATCCGTTACATAGGCATTTAACATGGGAAAACAGTTTTACCTTGCGCGTTAGTTTCCAAATTATTTTTGCAAAAATACTTCAAATAAAAGTTGTAGATCATGAAATTCTGCATTTGAATCAAGAAAAAAATTAATTGTGCATGCTTTGTAACGGTAGAAATTGCAAATGAAAATATCGATAATCACGTCAAAAATAGTGATAGCCATAAAATTAAAACAAACAGCATAACAAATGTAATTTTTAGGTGATTGAAAAAGTCTCAATATTTGACAGTTAAAACATCAATCATTTGTTTGTCTGTTTGTTTTAATTCCATGGCAAGTGCTATTAAACTAAAATTTTCATATTTAATTTCTAGAGTTACTAAACATACGAAATGGATTTTGTTTATTAATATTAAAGTAGAATTTTATGCTCTACAACTTTTATTTGAATAATTTTTTTCTATAATAATTTGGGGGGCAACGCGTTACGGAAAACTGTTTTACCATGTTAAATGCTTATGTATACAAAGTGATTGGTAGGAACTGATAAAAACATATATTGAAATAAACAAATGCTGCGCGTTTTATGCGAGTAAACAGGACAAAATGTCTTAATTACAGGATAAATACAGTGTGTTCAAAAAAATTCGGAATAGGCTATGTACAAAGACACGTATGTCAATTAATTAAATGTCAATTTGACTTAAAATATTGTCAAAAATGTTTTGCAAAGAAATCAAAGCTTTTCAAATTAGAAAACGGCGAATGTCGATAAACTGTATCCTTTGACAACTTGACTTTTGAATTGAATATTGATCAAACACACGTTTCTCTGTTCTCCGAGTTAGGATTTTTTTTAACACACTGTATGAACGTAATATTAATAACACGTCTATGAGTACACAATACTAAATTTAAAAGTAAAAATAAATCAAACAAAACTCAAAAATGTGATATTTTAATTCCAAAGTAAACAATTAGTTACAAACTGAAGAAAAGTAAGTAGTTACATTACATTAATAAAGTTTGGATTGTTATTAAAGAGGAAAAATGTAAGACTCATAGGTATACAAGATTACTTTTGTGGTTTATGCTGTATGATTATGGCCCAGTTGCATAAAACATTTTTAACTTTTATCACATTGTTAACTTTGACAAGACTTCTTTTCCATTGTATTTTTGATACGTATCCACGGTTACATTGTGCATATGATCAGCTAACAACGTTTTATAACCCTATGTAATTTTAAAGATTTTTTATTAATTGGCAATAAAAGAATTTTAAAATAGATAATTCTAAACGTAATATAAGAAAATGAAATGCAGATTAAAATCTGTACCGTTTTAAGATAGATATTGAATTATGGTGCACTCTCCACGCTAGCAATGAGTGCCCATGAGGTGACGCCTGGTAAACGCACGCACGGTACAAATATGTCATCATCATTACCGATATCTGCGTACAATGCAGACTGGCACACCCAGCAATGGGTAATATGCCGTGATGATATAATTATTTATTTATTTATTGAATTATGTTTATTCTGAAATAATTTTAAACGTAATGTAAGAAAATGAATTGCAGAAAAGAACAGATTAAAACATACCATCTAAAATTATTGAATTGTCTTGTTCCAAACATTAAGGCATGATTTTCCTGTAGGATTTTTGGTTTATCCAATGAATAACATATCTCTGGCTGGATTCGATGAAGAACAACTAACTAACGCCTATGTCATTCTCAACCTGACATTTTGTTAAATCTATTTACAAAATAAAATATATAAATTAACAATATACATGACTTAAAATCATTACATATACTTCGTTCTACGATGTCTTCCGATGCCATTTCTCCACTGCTCTCTATCTTGTCATATATCTTCATTTAATTCCCTCTCTCTCTTATTCCTTCTTGGACTCCTGCTACCCAACTTCTTCTAGGTCTCTTTTATTTTTGCCGGTAGGTGTCCACTGTAGTATTTGTTTAGGAAGCCTCTCATTACGCATTCGCTGTATGTATGTTTATTTCTAGACCTCAGCTACGGTTATCTTTTATAAATTTTCGTATCATGTATTCACTATCGTTGTAGTCTTGTGCAATAAGTATTTCATCATCTGCAAAGCATAAAGTGTAAATTGTTTGAACTTCCAAGGGTATACCCATATTTTTGCAATTCTTCTTCCACGTTTATAGTGCTTTTTGTATATACCTATCTACATTCTTTTCTTCAATTTTACATAGTTAAATATGTTTAGTATTGCAAAGAACAACCGGTACGACATTCATAATTTTTTGTCATTAACATATCAAATATGACAAATGACAATGTATATTTTTAATTTTGTATGTGTACTCTTCGACCGATTCCTGCCCTTGTTATCCTTTTCGTCGTGTTACCTTATTCATTTTCCAAAATTCTATATACAAAATAAAATATATAATACATTAATATAAAACATGGCTTTAAATCATTTTATATACCTACCTCGTTTAATGCATAATCGTTTCTTCAATTTTACATATTATTTAAGCATTTTTTTTGCATTTAAAAGGATGAAAACCGATAATATGTAATCGTTGACATTGACATACCATATGATATGAGCCCCACACACTCCGTTATTTGTGTACGGTTTAGTTTTAGAACGTACGGGTAAAGCTGTGCGAATAAAGTACGCTGGACCGCCAGCCCAAATACTACCAGTTTCTTTTTGTCAGTTTTGTAAAATCTATTTACAAAATAAAATATAAACATATCTTAGATGAATACACTGACCGGCACAGAAAACAATCCTTGACATCCTTGACGTCCATTTCGTCGTTTAATAACCTCGAACATTTACAACAATCTATTTACAAAATAATTTATAAAATAAGAATAAACATATCTTACATTCATAGCGTACCTTACGTCGTTTAATTCCTACATTCTTTTCTTCAATTTTAAACCGATTATTTTCTGTAGTTTAAATTTGTCATTAACATTTCAATTGTGACAGAAGACTGTATTTATCTTTTTAATTTTATACATGTATTCTTCGTTCGATTGTGAAACTCTTCTAGCCTTTATCAACGTTTTCGTAGTTTTTAGTAACTTCTGACATTTCGTAAAATCTATTTACAAAATAAAATCTAAATTAACAATAAATATTGCTTAAATTCATTACGTATACCTACCTCGTTTAATTCATATTCTTTTCCTTAATTTTACACAATATATTTATTTATATTTAGCATTGAAATGGTCGACAACCCATACGACATTCATAATTTGTCATTATTGACATTGACATCATGCCAAATTTTACACATGACAGCATTTTTATCTTCTAAATTTTTACATGTGTTCTACGATCCATTGTTTAACTTTACGTTTAATAATTTTTACTCGAAAACTATGCATCCTACAGAAATTTGTCCCATTAGAAGGGCCCTGAAGCCAATCATTTCCTACAATTTAATATAAATTTCATGAAAATCGGTCGCACCGTTTAAGCTGTAGCCTTGTCTAAAGTTGGGCGATCGTCGTGATTAAAGAATAGAACTATAGATAGTGAATCTAATCGTTTAGTATTATAGATAGAACATAATGAGGAAATATTTTAAAATTAATAAATATTTATCTTAATTTTGGAATCTTCGCAGTCTGTGTGTGCGTATTCTTTTACTCTCCTTGCTAAGTAACCAGCAAAGTGTACTTTTTTAACAATAATTTTCGACCCATTTTTAAATTCACAAATCGGGAATTTTGTGCAACATTTTTTCTTTATTTTGCGCTGATTCACTATTCAAGTAGAATAAAATAGCATCACCTCAGTGCGACTGAAGTGCTGCCCGCCAGACTATAGAACATATTACAGTCTGCGGAAGTATCCAGGCAGCAACAGAGATTTCTTCGAGGTAACACCCGTGGCACAGAAATGATTAGAAAATTTGGACATCACTATATAGTATTTATTTATTTATTCCTTTTATATCATTAATTTGTATATTAAATTCTGTTTTTATTATATGTACGAGTATATGCCATACTATAAATTAAATTCTTTATATTTTTTTACCTCTATATCATCAAAATTTATTCCATCACCATATTCATAAGTATTTGTTTGGATGCCTCAAAAATTCCCTCAAGACAAAAATTTTTCTCCACTCACTTTTATTGTATTAAATTGAGAAATTAATTTCATATTCCTACCTGCATATATAGTAAATCCCTTCGATAAAAATACTAAATTACTAAAAAAGCGGGTTAAAAAATGTGAAAAATTTAAGAATATCTATAACTTATTGTACTAAAATAAAATTTGTAATTTTAGTGAATTCCTCTAAAATTCTAGTTATTTCCTGGGTAATTCCTTCAATTCCCAACCAATTCCTTCAATTCCCAGGGAATTCCTCTAATTCCGTGTTAATTCCTCTAATTCCATATTAATTCCTCTAATTCCTAGCTAATTCATGCTAATTCCTAGTCAAGTGTACAACTAATTCCCAAGTGATTAACCCCTCGCCCCAGCACGTTGGTCGAGCACACTAGCCACTCGACTACGCGGTACCTGACATGTAAATAACAAATTTATAAACATTACCAACTTCAAACAAAAATACAACAATACATTTTACAACAAATGACATACAATATAACAAAACAATTACATTGTATGCAAAATTTCAACCAATACAAAATAATAAAAAATATAAAACAACATTTTTACTCGTGGGATTTGAACCACGATTTGAATTTATAAATTTTAGCAAAAAAAAAAGCTAACTTGTTAACCACAAGACTACAATGCTAAACACGAAAATTAAATCCAAATCTAGTGACCATCGTCACAAATTCAACACTAGTACCTCCATTACTAGTCAATTGGTTCCCAGAAACGTCTACTAGTACATCACCTGAGGGTGAGATAGACAAATTTAGTTTCTCAGCTACACTACGTTTGAAAAGAGATACGGCAGCACCCGAATCTATGAGAAGCGTACTTTTGATCTCGTTAATTTTGAAATTTATAAATTTTGTTTTATCTGTATCAGGGTCAGAGACCCGTGAAACAATGAAGCGACCTTTATTTAAACTGCCTGACGTTGGGTCGCGGTCGAGACAGTCTTTAAGTTTAAAGGACACGCTTTGTCATCTGCGCGATGGCCTACCTTAACGCAGTTGTAACATAACACTTGCTTTTCTTTCGGACACTTCTTAGATATGTGGTCTGTACTACCACAATTAAAGCAACGACCCCTCATATTGTGGTATCGTTGGTCAGTGCGTAAAGCTGCATTTTTCTTTGGCGGTGACTTTTGAAAAGGACGCGACGGTGTAGATGTTGGTTTCGCGTGGTGTTGTGGAGCAGTGACCGCACGAACATGAGCCTTATGAGCATCTGCTTTAGTTTCTTTATATAAACGAGCTAAAACCTCCTCGCAGTGCTCCGCGTAAGGCAACGCCTCCTCTACAGTTTCAAAATGTTTAATTCTACTAATTTCGTTTGCCAATTTGGTATCGAGACCCTCAAAAAATTGCTTTATCATGATGGTTGCACGTTTAATGCAATTGCGTAAACTTGTCAGGTCTTTGTCATCTGACACCGGAAAAAGTTTAACTGCCGCAATTTCTAATCTTAAAGCAATTTTTTGGATTGACATCCTTTTTTCGAAAATTTTTGAAAAAATCCTTTTCAGCTATTGAAAAATCGATCTTTTTTCCAAAAAGTTTTACAAGCCATTCGCGCATTTCTTTCATGGTGGTTGGTCTTTTGTCTGCCGGCAGTGAATAAAAACAATTTTGGGGTTCACCCTTTAATTTTAACTTTATCGCTGTAACTACCTATCTGTCCATCTGTAACAGTCTGCCACTGTCGCAACGTTATCAAGGAAAGCTTCTAGGTCAAGTCCACCGGAATAGGTATCAATGCTTTTAAGGGCGGACATGGATGTAGGTTCGGTAAAAGCTTGCTTCGCTGATGGTGAACTAGTTTGGGCCGGTTGTTCGTTAGAGGATGGTGGAATGTACCGCTTAGGTAGCGGTAAATTTGGAAGGTGGTATGAAAACGGTGCGAGATGAATGTCCAATGGCGCGATATAATAGGGATAATAATAAGGATCCATGGCAACATTTGTAACTGGAGGAGCGGTCGGATTCTCAGCCGTTGCCGTTGTTGTGGTTGTAAATACAACCGTCGTAGTTACAGGAGGGGTTTGTATAGTACTCGTACTTGTCGTTGTGGGTGTATCGTTTAGGTCAACCATATTTACAGTTTTTGTTTTAGTCTTAAATTAATTCAGTCGATCACGTTATATCTAGTAAGCCCTAATTAGCCCTTTACTAGATCCTACTAGACTGCGCCAATTGTAACGGAGGGTGCGTAGGGTGTAGTGAAAAGCACCCTCGTTGACGTACTGAATTAAAGCGCAGACAGCCACAGTAAGAATATAAATAAAGTTATACTTACCTGTGACACTACGCTGGCCTGTGCTGACCCTGGAAAGGAGTTGACGGGGTTGATGCACAATTAATTTAAGTATTTTTTTGAAGAAAAATAAATTATAATTAAAATTTAGAACAAATATTACACATAAAAATTAAATAGTACGACTAAGTTAAACCAAATTATAATAGAAATAATTGAAAGAACTATACGACTGTTCGCCTCCACGATCGGGCTGAGAATCCCTCTCGATTCTGGATACGAACACTTCCTAGGCTAGATCAATTGACCACGTAAACACTTTTTTTGGTAATATTCCGCTTTTCTCCAATATTCGACAAAATATTGAGCGGAAGATCGCCAGCCGCATGTCAGCAGTTTGCAACAGACACGGCGTTCGTTCGAAGGAAATACTGAATTACAAAAATTTAGAGTTCACGCACGTGGCTGTTACACTACCCTGGCATGTAACTCACTTCATTGGCAACTAACTTTCTTGGCGCTAATTCAAAATCTGAAGTCAGTTTGCCTTACATTTTGGTGAGAACAACAAATTTTTCTAGTGTTTCATTGTGCGAGCTTAATAGGTAGTTTTTACAATGTCTATGTATTTCAAGAAGGTATCACCTTATATGCAACTTCGCTATTTAGCTAAAACAAGTTAATTCGTAATATTGACCCGTATGATTGCGATGAAAGTGAGTTTTCATAGGATATATCGGATTTTCCGAATATTTTGCCAATGGATATATTCAATTATCTTATTACCAACAAAGTGTTTATACCCAAGAATTAAACGTTTTTCGGAGTTAGAAGCATATAAGTTTTATCAGAGCAGTTAACGATATAGAAATTTGAAAAAAATGTATTAATTAAAGGATAGGGATAATTTAATACTGAAATGAAGTGAAATATTTATAACTTCTATACTCCAAATACAATATTTTATCTCATAAAATGAAATAAACTTTTTAGTTTTTCTAGGGTTTGTTGCGGGGTCATTGATCTCTAACAATTAAAATTTGTCTAGAATTATTAATATTAGTCTACAAATTACTTTTTCATGAATTTTTTCTTCTAAATAAGTATTATATTTTCAAAATATGCTTTAATAAAGGTATTTATTTTAAGTTTAAATTTTCGTTTATTAATGTAACAACTTCGCACCGCACGGGGCAGCAAGATCAGCTGTTTTGAAGGTTAACGGAAACAGCTGAGTGCCCGTTCTCTATTCGGGAGAGCCACTTCCAAGAGATGGCAGCACCAAAGGCAGACTTATAGGGATATCGCTTTATCTATCAATTTTATATAAAATGTGTAATGAAGAAAAATTATTCGGGAAAACCACTTCCAAGAGATGGCAGCACTACAGACAGACTTATAGGGAAAACGTTGAATTTTACACTTCACTTGTAGTCGTTGTAGTTTGTTGCTTTGTTTTAGGAAATATTCTGTTATTTTTGATTAAATTCAGAATGTTTATTACAATGACAGATGTATATATTTATTTAAAAGGTGTTGTGCCACCTACAACCGAAGGAGAAGCAGTATGTACAGGTAAAATGAAATACAAATTTGAGGTTATCTTGCTTGTTAACTTATTTATTTTTAGTTATAGACACATTATTTTATATGGATACGAAGACAATATGGCACCTGACTCTAATCGTGATAATAATAACACAAACGTCATCTTGTGGAAATGTGTGTGCAACTGGAAAGCAGGACAGGGAGAAAAGTGGAAGAGACTAATTATTGGATTTAAAATTCATTATAATTACATAATTATAAGTTAATTTTTGTCCATAAATTGAAATATTAAGAGGCAATATCACTTGATAATAATTACCTCACACATGTTTATTGTATTGTAGTGCAGATACGATTAAATATGTAAATAACCTCTCATGTTGTGCTATAAATGTATTACATTTACTGGTTGACCATTATTAAGACAAGTTGTAAATAAAATTACAAATAAAAAAATATCATTGCTTTATTATATTTAAAAATGTAATTGTATTTTGTTTCATTAAAAAACAATCTACATGTATTATGTTTTACAAGTCTTCCTCTTGCTGGCTCGATTTCCGGCATTTTTATCGTTTCTTCTTCTCTATCTTTCCTATAAATAATATAAAATAAATGTAATTATAATGTTAAAGAATAATAATTACAACTCACGTAAGTAACTTCTCTCTATTTTTCTTCTCTGTTCCAGAGGTTAGGGTTACGGTAATTTTTGGCATGGAATAGCATTTATTTTAATGTTTTTCTTCTAATGACTATAAAAACAATCTAATAATGTATTGAAGCATAAATTTGTATAAATACTTACATGAAATTAAATATCTAGTCAAAAATTATTGTGAATAAATGTTTTTGAGTGGTGACATGTTCTTGATTTTTAAAGCGATTTTCCATTGATATTTTAATATTTCAGTTTTTGGAAAATAGTGAACGGATATATCTTTACTTGCATAATTATAGCACTGCGGTACAACATATCTTTTCGTTTTGCTGGCCTTTTTTGGCTCTTGTTTACTCATATAACCCTATATGACAACACAACGTTTTCCATACGACTTATATGTTTTATTTTGCCACCAGATGTCAGCTACTTTGTTGGCTCTTGCCAATGGACCTTTTACATCAAAAGAGAGAGATAGACAAAAATGACATGTATGTAGTGCGCAGTAGGTTGTTTGCGCTTTGAGGAGGCCAGTTACATTTCAAATAAAATTACAAATGGCGGAAAGTATAAACTCTGGCAAAAACTAAACTTTCTTAAATAAATTCACACAAAGCGTTTGTGAAGAATATTTTAAAACAAGAGGAAGAGGAGATGGAATCAGAAAAAGTGGTTTTTTGTTCCACAAGATGCAAAATAAACACCACATAAAGTGACAGATAATTACGTAGTTGCCAGTTTGATATTAGGAAAGTAATAAACAAGAATAAAATTGTTGTTTTTTCTTTTAAATATATTTTTTTCATTATTAATTATTTCTTTATAGTTAAAGACAAAATTATTTAAGTTTTTGTGTTATTTAAATAATTTTTTATCGAAAATAAATGCTTATTCTTTTAATTATTTTACTTAACATGGTGCCTCCTCATCTCTAATTTGTAAGAATTTCACTACGTGGCGCATTGAAAAATGACGTCAGGATGCAATAAAAATGTAAAAGGTCCATATCTAAAAAAATATACACGTATTATTCAAAATAAGAAACAGTAATATCATGACTATCAAAATTATACTTCGCAGACTTAAGTTTATTCCTTTTCCATTCGGCAGGATTACGTTTTCGTTTTCTCACTAATTCTGGGGTAACCGGTACAATATTTACGCCACTATCATCCATGATAAACACAAATAAAATAATAAATGTAACTCAAATGAAGATTGTCAGTATTTTTGTTAAGTATGGTAAATACCAACGACCAAATATAACTAGGCAAAACTTCATTTGGTTTGTTTTGATTTCGGCTGGCCAGACAGAGAAACTAGAGATAGAGCACAGTATAGAGAATACAAGCAGTAGCGACACTCTTGTCGGAACCTTTGATGAGGAGCTCGAAATTTGAAGAAAACAAAAATATGTATTTAATATTTGTTATTTAATATCAAATGTTAAAGTGTTATATGGTAAAAATAGATAATAGTGACATAAATATGTAAAAAAAATGAATTTAAAGCCAATAACAATAAATAATTAAATAGTAGTAAGTAATAAATATTATATATCAAATCCAAATATAATAATTAATTATATATTTATAAAAGTACTAGTATTAAAGTAATAATAAATCTATTTTAGTAATAAACACAAGATAAATATAAATAATATATATATATAAAAAAATTCGTATTTAAGTTTTAAATATTTAAATAATAAACAAGGAACAAATATTTGTAAAAATATTAGTAATAAAGTAATAAATATACACAATAACCAGGCCCGATCCTAGCGGGTGTTCATTTTGTTCCCAGAACAAAGGCGGGAAGGCGACCAAGCATGGGGGCGGCAAAGCCATCCTAACTTTTTATAGAAAAAAAAAATTATTTAAAATTTTTAAAAATATCAACAATTTATTAAATAACCATATTAATAAAGCATTATTCTTTTAAATACTTGGTTTCGCTGACTGGTAAAAATATCTATCCTAATAGGTATATAGTTTATTTTATTAAAAGACTGAGTATACTTATGATGTCAATCAGTGGCGTAACTAAAAATCTTGCGCCCCTATTAGAAAATTTTCTGGGTCGCCTTAATTTACAACGCTCCAAGAAAAAATTTAAAAGCAAAAAAAAATATTATACGGTGATAGTAAATTATAATCAATTTTTTTACGTACCTAATTATTAATTAAACTTTTTCATTATTGTAATAAAATTTTCTTTGTTTTAATCAATCTTTCCTTTATTGTTATCAAAAATCAGAGTAACATATATTCATTAAATTACTCCACTCTTGATACAGATATACATAGGTACATGGCGTTAATCAAAAAGCGGCCCATAGGCGTTTAACATTGGAAATCAATTTTCCTTTGCGTAAAAGTTTCCAATTAATTTTAGACAAAAATATTTCAAATAAAACTTGTAGATAATTAAATTCTACGCCTAATTTACTAAACTTGTTTTGTAACATAGTATTAGGTAAATGATTTTATTTCTAATTCTTTGTGTGCTATTGTTTAAAACTATGCTCTGTTCCATTTAAGCTATTCAGAGAAGTCAAAACTATTCCTTATTCTCTGCAATATGAATGGCTTAAATACCAGAAAAAATAAAATGGGGGGGGGGCGGTATTTTTATATAAGAACAAAGGCGGCTGATAGGTTAGGATCGGCCCTGAGAATAACCTAGTATATAGTTGCTTCCAAATAATCAATTGTTATATGTTTTCGTTCTTCCGTCGTTTTTTCTAATTTTTGTTTTAAGGCAATATTTTCCTCCCGAAGGCGATCTATCTTTAGTCTTAAAGTATTTATTTGCGGTAAATTGAAGCTCAGTGTTTCTTCTGTTTGTTGTGATTCATCATGAGAAGATGTTTTGGCATTGAAGAATTCGAAAATGGTAGATTTGTATGTGTAGGTAAAAACGTTGGAATTGCATTAGGAAGGAGAGTTCTTCGCCTTCCATTTTGTATTTTGTTTAAAGGAAAATGTATTTCGCAAATTTTGTATTTTTCAGGAAGAGATTTACACTAGTATTCTTAGATCGTCACCAGCGGGGCGCTGGCGTTTCGTTCTTCGCTACACAATTCAAAGATTTACGTTGAGTACACGTTACGACAAATACCTAGGGGTTCGCTGGCGTTCTCGCCAATAGACCAGAAAACCAGAAAAGTTAGGTTAGAATTTGCCTTTGGCGCGAGTTTAAGGCGAGCGCACACCAACGCGGGCAAGCGTTGCGGGCAGCGGGCAGTATCGCGGCGCGGGCAACAAAACCTATGGCGTTATACAGACGTGCGCAGACCACAGCGGGTACTCGCGCGATGTTTCAGCGTTTATTTTGTTGAACGCATCCGTCAGCGTTTTGCCCGCGCCCGCAGCCGCATTCTGAGTGTTCAACTAAGACATTCATTGTCATTAACCGAAAAATTAATTCATAGTGTACAAAAATATCTCATATTGTACGATTTGAAAAATCATGAATATAAAAATAATAGGAAAAAGCTTTCATGAGGTAATGGTTATTTACTAACCTGTAATAAAAGAAGTTCTTCATCAGACTCTGACGAAGAATTCATTATTTTCGTAAACTAATTCTGAATTAAATTAATTATTTCTTGCATGCGTGCAGATCGCGTTTTAACGCGCTGGTGTGCGGATACCCGCGATTCCGTCAATCGCGCCGCGGAACTACCCGCTGCCCGCACCGTTTGCCCGCGTTGGTGTGCGGTCGCCTTTATAGTGTGAATTCCCTAGTATAGGTTTCATATAGGAGTTTAATTTTACAGACAAAAAAAAGATATTTTGTAAAAGAAATTAAATAACTCTTGCTAAGAATTCCATAGTTTGTTTATTCAGTAATAGATTGCAACAGTTTAAACCTGTAGAAAAGGTAAAGTAAGAAAATTATTAGAAATTAAAATGCTTGGTGTAAGCAAGGATACCGTATGTCGTTGACCCACCACTAAATAGGACAGCACAATAGAAGATGAAGCATGCACGATCGAACTAGGACATACGTTCAATGAATTTTGTAGTGTTGTATTATTATTTAAATAATTATAAACTGTGCAGAGTTCTTGTGAATATTATTGTACGAATCTGGAGATAAAGGATCGATCTAGATGCTACATATAATGCTTTGCATAAGAGATTTATTTTTATGAGATTTTTCGGCCTTTAAAATTGAGCAAAAATTTCCTGGGTAAGAAATACACGGGGATTGAAATTATGGTCTCAGCGTTATGAACTGAGTTTGAATTTCGCGCCTAAGTTTGATCGTTTACACTTTTATGGTCTATTATTTCAGAAACGTTGTCCAGCTAGCGGCGGAGTAGACCAAACGTCAGCGAATAACTGGAGATCCGAAACCCTTGCTTCAGGGGAAAAGATAAGTGTTATTTTGTATAAAAAATTTAAATATGGAACAAGATTTAGAATTAATATTAAATATAGAACACGAAAGGGAGGAAATAAGAGATATTAATTTAGTTCTTCGTGTTCAAAAGAGATATATACGAGATGTACATAATCCATTGGAATTTTATAGGGATGAAGAATTTAAAAAACGTTATCGTTTTACTAAATATACTTTTAATAATATATTGATGCCATTATTGAATAATGTTTTTGATAAACCGACACAACGTGGTTTGCCATTACCACCAACACTCTGTATGGCTATACTTCTTAGGTTTTATGCCACATGTAGTTTTCAGGTAGGTAATAACATATATTTTAATATAATTAGATTCATGTTACAAATGGGGAATATACAAATGTAATTTTAGACTGTATGTGGAGACAAGAGGAGTATTGCAGCCAACAGTTTTCCGCGTAATAAAAGTTGGATCTGGTATAATTGCATCTCATTGACACGAGTATATACAGTTTCCAGAAAATAAAATTGGAATACATAATCGTTTTTATGACATTGCAAGTTTTCCAAGTGTTACCGGCTGCATTGATTGCACACATATAAGCATAAAACGTCCGTCAGGAGATCGAGCTGAGGTTTACAGAAATCGAAAAGGATCATTTTCACTGAATGTGCAAGTTGTATCAGGTCCAGATTTGAAGATCTATGATATAGTTGCTCGTTGGCTAGGCAGAGAACACGATTCGATGATTTTTAATCACAGCAGTTTGAAAGAAATGAGTTACCAGGATTCTTATTAGGAGACAGTGGATATGCTTGTTTATCGTATTTGATGACACCTCTACATGTAACTCGAAATGATGCTGAACGAAGATATAACCAATCGCAAATTAAAACACGAAATGTTGTAGAGCGTCTGTTTGGTACATGGAAAAGACGATTTCCATGTCTTCAGCGACAACTTGGAAATAAATTAGAAAACATACCAGCAATAATTGTAGCATCTGTAATTTTGCATAATATTGGTATAGATCAAAATGACAACAGGAATTTGGAAGGAAATTTATATGATGAAAATGATCAAGAGTTCAAAATAATATACAAATGCAAGGAGCACATAGGCATCATGGACAAGCAGTTAGACAAAATTTAATTGCACACCATTTTACTTAAGTAATCATACAAAAAATAAAAATTAACTTCTCATATACATAAAAAATAAACAGTCTTAACATAAAAATAAAGTGTAATTTGATTTAATAAAGAATTTTCAATTTTTCCAACTCTTGCTTTTTAATTTCTAAATTAATATTTGCTATTTCTTTATTAATTTTTGCAGTTTCTAGTTTTTCTTTACTTATGGCTAAATATTTTTTTTCAATTTCTAATTTTATATTGTGCATTTCTTGTAACTGTTCATATTCCTTTGTTGCGTTTAATCTTCTTTGTGTCATTAAACGATCAACAGCTGTTGTTCTTTTAGATTTCGGCGTTCGTATTTCTCTATTTCCTTCTGACTGTCCTATTTTTTCTTCTACTCTTTGAATTCCTTCTGCTTCTACTTTTTCTTCTTGTAAGTTTTTATGTAAGTAGAAGGCGTCGCTGTCTACTACGTTATCTACTTCTGTAGTAAGATGTGGAGCAATGGAATCCACATCGACAACAAAATCATCGGTTTGGCTTGTACAAGGACCTCCTCCAGTTGCCATTATGTTTCTTCTTCACTGGCTTTTATCTCTTTCCGTTGTCGTTTTAGTTTGTCCCAGCATCGTTTATCTGAAGAACGCTTCTCTATAAATAAAGTAAGCAGTATATCTTTAAAAAATACAGGAAATAATATTTGTATAAGACGTAATTAGTTTTTCCCCGAATGCAGCAGAATTATATTCTTTTGTGACGGTATCCCAAGTAGTATGTTTTTTTGATATTGTAGCATCGCTTTTCTTATTTTTAAAATTTGAACTAAAAGTTCTTTTTCCTCTGCCGTATACGGTTTTACCATATTTAGTTATTCTGAAAAAATTTAATTATAACAAAGTATTTCTTCCGAAGAAGTGAGGTTATATACGAAAAAAGTGCGTATATTTTTACAACGGATAGTACACGGTTCGCCGATTCAAAGCTTCACTTGGCGCTTCGCTTAGTGGAGTTACGCTGGCGTTTCTCTTTAGCGCATGTCTATGAATACTAGTGTGAATGGAGTATTCCGACATTTTTTTTAAAAAAATTTCATTAGTACATACCAGTAGGACTCTGAATAACTAATTTTGAATAAGAAAATGAATACATCACGTGAGATATGAATTTTTAAAAATGTTATCGCAATTCAAATTTTCTTGTCATTGGCGCGCTTATGACGTCAAATCGATAGTGACATCTGCAACAAACTTCAGCGTCTAAATCCACATGTTCATGACAGCCACTTGCTTTTTTACACATGGTTTCAGTAGCAGCGTGTATTACAGTGTTTGTTTGTGGTAAAAATACGAGTAATATTTCATAATTATGGAACCTGATTATACAAAGACTGATTCTGGTAACCTGCTGTGGGTTCTGCCATAGTAAATGATTATTTTCTCCATAACTCGCAATACGTGAGTGCAGAAATACGTAATATTAAAAGCCGAAGGTATGTTTTGTTCGAGAATTGCTGCAAATAAAGTGGACGAAATGTCAAACAAGAAATATACGCGCGTGTTAACTACTGGCACCATCTATGATTCTAAACGTAAATATCTACCGTGAAATGAGCAACAAATTATCAATTTCACGTCACAAATTTCAAGGACGTTTCTAGAGCTGTAAAAATTCCAATTTTCTAACATTAAATTATGAATGAAAAGTTTTTAATAAACATGTTTTATTATATTTTCCTACTTTATGAAGATGTAAACTATAGAAAAAAGTTATTATTTTGCATTATTTCCATATCACCGGAATACCCCATTATATGAATTATGTACCTTTCCAAGTCTCCAGGGAACGAAAAAAAAAAAACTTTTGATATGTTTCTCATATTTTTACAAGTTTGATCGCACATTCGTCTAAATATTTTTTGGAACTCATATTGTAAATTTTGTAACTGCGTCTCTTTAAATATAAATGAAAACTGAACTACGAGTTCTATAGATATGTCTTGTCTAGTCCGAGTATTTCTCACTAGAGGTCACCACTGAGGCCATGTAGAGTATCAGTGTCTAGTTTGAACGTTACTCACTAGAGGCGCAGGTGTTTTTAGTTAAAATTTCGTGGTTAACATCTAAAGTTAACATTAAATAATTTATAAGGTTTAATATTAAAGAAAAACCAACGTATCACTCACAAAACCACTACAACTACAAAACAAAGACAAAATATACATGCTTCCTAGTGAGCAACGTTCAAACTAAACACTAGACTACACACTGACACTCTACGTCGTTTCTAGTGAGAAATACTCGAACTAGACAAAACATATCTCTAGTTTCTCTATCTGGCCAGCTGGCCAGCGGAATGTTTTGTCTAGTTATTCGCGAATAAAATCACCGGTGGCGGCGCTGTTATCAACCAAGATGTCGGATGATTGTCAATTTTAAAATTCCAATAATTCTTCAAGGAATTTTAAGTAGAAAATTGAGTAAATGAAGAAAAAATCTGGAAACGAACAGTCTTTAAATACGAAAGTGTAAAACAGGTTAAGGATGAAACAGATTTAATTGGAAAGTAGTCTTAAAAAATTCTGATTTTAGTCAATACCTATGTATTGAAGTAGTGGATGAGCACGTAAAATAGGAATAATAAAACAAAAGCTTACTGTTCACATACAACAACCAAATAGACCATATTACTATCTCAATGCGCATGCTCAGAATGCACCAATCATATGCTTGGGAGTACAGCGGAAATGAAACTAATGTTATCTTATGGGAAAAATTATATTTTTAAAGCAAATTATTATTTTATGTAGACGTAAATGAACGATAATTTTTTTCTTGCAAGTTTCATTTCATGTTTAACTACTGGATTCTGCCCTTATAATATATAAATAATCAATAAAATAAACTTTAAAATTTAAAAAATTTAAGCGCCTGTTTACTCTTCTGTCACTGACAGATAACCCCAAACTAATGTTTTGTTGTTGTGATTCTTTTGTAAACTGCGAATTATTATTTTTTTTAATTATGCCTGTTTACTATTGTTGCTTTCCGGATTGTGATTTGAATCCATTAATTAAAAAGGAATATCTTTTCCTATTTTTCCTAAGAAAAGTACAGAGAAAATAAGTTAGTATTGCCAACTTAATTGGAAAAATTAAAAATTAGTTTGTCACCCTGGCACGCTTTTTTCATTTCATAAATCTGCCGGCAGAGGCGCTATAGTTAATAATATGGTCTATAAAAGGTGCGTTCGGTTATTTTGTGCTGTGCTTGAGCTGTGCTGTGCATGAGTCGTGTCACGTGATCACTGTGTACTCTGTGCAGATTGGAATTAAAAGAACGAATTGTGCAGCCGTGCGTTTGATACTTTCGTGGCAGATAGATTTAGCAATTGAAAATCTGTGTAAGTGCAGATTATTATTACTAATATCGATTTTATATTAACCGTATGTGTTTGATAGACGGCTGAATATGGATTTTCGTTTTCTTAAAAATATTTTTCGAAGAGTCGGACTAAGAAGGGGAGTATGGTATGATTCAAATAGTTTAGAATAGAAAAAGTAAATAATTATGCTGAACAATACCAAATACATGTCTGAAGGGCAGTTTAAAACTCATTTTCGAATGTATCCCGATACTTTAGAAGAATTAGGCCCGGTTTTTTCACCTCGGGTTAAAGTATCAATAACTGAACTGCCACACAAAACACAAATATCTCATCGATATTAAAGCGTAAATTAACAAGATTATATACACGTTGATTATATGATGCGATATTTTTCTTTTATCTGGCAGATAAATTAAATGGCATTTTATCAAGAGGTGAAAAAACCGGGCCTAATATAAAATTACTCTTGTTCGCGAACTACATTAAATATATAAAAAAAACTTAAGGACATCAGAAAATGGCTTGAAAAAAGAGGCAATGATTTTAATAGGGTGTTTAGAAAACCAAGAAAACTTCCGGTAAATATTAATTAATGTAATAGCTTATATATTTACAAAATTAGTGAAAATTTGCATACTTCTCAGATCTAAACCGATTCTCGCTTCATACTTTGCGCGCTTACTCGAACGTGCACAGTCGGCCACACGTCCAGAGCTCGGGCGAACTGTGCATGTACAATCTTCAAAGCGCAGTATTTACCGAACGCGTTCTGTGCAACCCAGAGTGCACAGAAGTGAATAACCGAACGCTTACTGTGCAAATTATTAAAAATGTGTGCACAGAACTGAATAACCGAACGCACCTAAAATAACACTAACTCAAATAGCCTTTTCAGTGAAGTACGACAACAAATAGTTCTTATTTTGCCACTAGATGGCTACGACTTAATTTTATTCGCGAATATTTGGTCGACAATGAATTTAAAATGGTGCTGGAGATGGCCGCTTATGAATCTAATATGAAATTTTAACTAACAATATAGCTTGGAGATGACCAGTTTTGCATAACATAGATTTCATCGTTGGGTAGCATGGAACAAGGTGAAAATTTTGGAGATGGCTGTTTTTGAAATTAGATAATTCAATTCAAGTAATGATTCCAAATGGAGTAAAAAGAGTAAAGCCGGTATCCCACTGTAAAAATTTTGATAAATATTTCTGTTAATTTTTTTATAAAAACTTTCCATGAAAAGTACTGCATCCCACTGTAAAAAAATTTACGCGTTTTTATGGAGTGTTGCATAACTCATGAAAGAGAATTGGCGCCAAAGATACTACTAAACCTCATTTTGTAGCCGTTGTTCTGCAGAGGTAGTTGCGTTTTGTAATTTCATTATGAATAACGTTCATTCAAATAAAAAAATGTTAGCTGCAATAATTGTTGGAGTAATGGGTTACACAGTTATACAAAAAATAAAAAAAATCAGAACATCGCTGGTGGACTAGTCTATGACTGGAGAAAAGAAATACAAATCGCAGTGTTTAATTATCAGACACACCAAATTACGAATAGAAGATGAAATAAATTACAGAAATTTTCTTCGAATGAAAGACCATTTCTTAAAAATCATGGACATGGTTCGAAAGTAAAGTAAGAAACGTGACATTCAATTAAGGCAGTGTATTTCGGTACATGGAAGATAGGCATTGTTCTATCTAGTGTACACATAAATTTTGAAAAATTAATCCTTTTATCGTCACTACTTAAAGGGTACGACGCGAGTATATAGGTGAATAAAGTCCATCTTAAAATGCTTGAACGAGGCGGATTTGTATGGGCTTCTCAATTACTTCATATTTTATTTTTGCAAATTTGTATAGGTAATTTAAAATACACTTTCTATAAATTATAGATCAAGATATTTATATTAATACTACGTAAAATTATTGGTTGAAAAACTTTGTTGGTTACGATTAATGAGTATTCTAATAGGATTCGAACGGAATTGTAAAAGGAGAAAAAAGAAATGCAAAGAATAACGCATGTAAATATTAAATAACTTTAATACTTATTTTTTTGATGTTGTATTGCCTGATTATTATAAGATAATAACATTTAACAGTTGAAAATCGCACTTTGCCTGGCGTATTTTTTATTCAGGCGATTTTGTGTGTTATCAAACTTCTTTCTTCATATTATTTCCAATTTCAAGGGAACGCGCTCAACACCAAACCATTCTTCATCAAAATGCTCAAACACCGAAACTGGAATGCATCAAACTATTCAACACCAACACCAAACCGTGCTTTGTCAAAAAACATCATGGCGGCCATGTTGCATACAATAGTCACCAGATGGCAGCAGGGTAGCAGCAAAATTTTAGTTATTCTATGTGTCGGTAGATGGCTTTGTAGTCATAGACATAGAATGACCACTATTAAAAATGTGATAGACAAGTGATGTGTTTCTCTTATCCTGTATAGGTTATGGTAAATTAGAATTTTTCAATTGGATTCCTTTACAAATGTTTGCATTACTTGCATCATGTATATTATGATGATATTGTACATATTTTTAAAAATTCTAATTTATGAAGGATGTATAATATTATGAAATTAATTATTTATTATATAATATGATAGATTTGAAATATGTATTACATACTGTTTCTATTTATTTACAAAGCATTAGAATTATTTTATTTATAATATGAAATACGTGAAATTCCGTAGAATGTGGAGTTCATGGATAAGTAGGGAAACATTATGTAACATTTAATATAAATAATAGTTATTTTATTATTAAAATAAATATATACATATATACAGCCTAGGTGTTGTATTCCGTATTGGAATCAAATCCTACAAAAAAAAAAAAACAAATATGTAAATATATAAAAATTTATATAATATTATAAAAGAATATTATTTACATAAATATTCGAACTATTCCATTGAGTTCCGCCCTGCAGAATGGACATCGATGACCCAATTGCTGTAACTGTTCAGCACAACCTGCACATATGCAGTGATGACCACGAGGAATACAGGCATGCGTTGACGGTGATGATAAACACACGCTACATCTTGGCTGTAAACGAAAATATATATGTTTATATATATGAAACGCTGAAATGAATGATTGAGTACTTGTTGCTGCTGCTGCTGCGGTGGTTCCTGTGGCATCAATGGTTCTGCAACAGTTACCGGTTCATCCACTCGTGCAGTTTCATCAACATCATCAATGATCTACAAATATATTGAAATGACATAATACAATAAATAACATAACTAAATAAATTTATTTATTTATTTCACCTTTACGTATAGAGAGTACATAGTAGTACATTTAATTTAGTGTTGTATAACAAACCAAAATAATATTTTTTATGGGAAAATTTATAGAAAAATAAAATTGACCTACTTATGGTAATGTATAGTAATACTTACACTGTCCAGTAATTGTAATTCTGCTTCCTAAAACAAATTATTATCAGATAAATAATTTTCAAAAGTATATATGTATGTTATTACATTATGTAAATCGCCTGCTAAATTATCTATACTGTGCGTCACAACATTTAAAAACTGAAGCACAGTATACTCGCCACGTCGTAAGGAAGTTTGGGCATCATTAATCCGGACATCATTCCTTAGCCATCGAATGCCCATTGGTCTGGAAATTCTTTCTCCTCTTTGCAACTGTGCATAATGTGTATTCGCCAACTTGTCTAATTGGATTAGATGTTCTAAAATATAAAAATATTGAGAGAAATTAAATATTAATATGAAATCCACTTTTATCAATTATTATGATCGTTACCAATAGCAGCGACCAGTACACCGTTTTACCAATTGAATCATATGTAAATGTAAACTTACTAAGGAATGTGAATACATTCGGATGAATACCCATTTTAACTAATAAAACTTTGTTGAATGCTTCCACATTATTATTGGTTCGCATTGGACGCCCAAAGACGCTAATGTGCTCCGGCTGCACAGTTTGGATCCAATATCTAAAAATAAAATTTATTTAATTTTTATATTTATAATAAATATTTGACACTGATAGTATTACAATTACCTTTCCATGTAAGTAAACATGTTATTTATATTAATATCATTGGTATCGCACCAGACATGTAGCCGGTAAAAGAGGAAGTACCATAAGCATTTTGATACTTTTTTTTATGTTGTCATTTTGCATGTATCCCAATCGTACAGCCATTTTCCAAACTGCCTAAAATAATTTTAATATTAATAAAACAGATATTATTGATATTTTTTATATTTATTTAAAAATTATTATGAATTACGAATATAAATATTGATAACTAAATTAACGAGAATTTAAAAAGAAAATGGAGGAAGAAACGAAAGTGTTAATGCTTACAATTATTATGGCTCTCGTAACAAAATACATAAAATACTTACTATCGCATAATGATAGAAACAGCCTACCACGCTGGCTGAGGGAAACACCACTTCTAAAGCATTTCTCAATGCCCTTTCGTAATCTACCATGATTACAGCAGGATCAAGAGTGGGCGCTAGCACTCTAAATGCTTGTAAAACTTTTACATATAAACATTGACGCCGGTGCTGCATTAATACATAAGCTACTGGGATAGTCTGAAATATTTTTTATTTTAATATTTGAGAATAAATGTATATACATAATTTATTATAAAATTATGAAATTACTTTACGGTTCACAACCACGTGAATTGTTAGTAGCTGATGTGCACGAGGAGCCGCTGGAACACATTTAAAGGTACCATCAATGTGTACTTCCTCTGCTCCAGCAACTACCATATCAATGTGGACTTGGGTAGCGAACAAAAGAGCAACACCGCCTGCCTCATCCTGTATGATTTTTTTAAAAAATTGTTCACCCTGTCCGATACCAGAAATAAAGCGATCCTGCCATCGAGGATTTTGTAGCAAGTGCCCCAGATCTAAAAGCGTGGCAGGTACTGGAGGACTGTGCCGACGTCGGGCCGAATGCATCGTGCTTTCCGCACGGGGAAAGGAATATTGCACAGCAGCTTCCGGATCTCTAAAACAATGTACAATAATGCACTTTTACAAAGAATTCGTTTAAAGATACGCAAGTTAATATCAATTCATAAGAAATCGCAAATTAATACAAGCGTGGATGAATTTGTGATAAGCTTGTATTTGGATCTGACAAAAATATATCAAAAATAATACAAAAAAAAAAAATATGCGTACACATTACAAAGTAGTAAAATATGTATTTGATTCATAATTTTAAACTAAAGTTGCTATTAATTTTTTTTATTCTAAACATATAAAAATATATGAAGATGTAATGCAATGTTTTAAAATACATACAGTAAATTAATTAGAAAAATGGGCTAGTGTATGTAATATCAAATAAATTTACCTTGCAGCTTCCTCATTGTATATAATTCTTAGTGATGTGTGTTCCGCAATTGCTCTACGGGTGAGCACTTTTCTAAATCTATCCACATCGTTTTGTGCTGTTACAGCATAATGGGGTTTCATTACAATAATTTCCCCTTCAGAACTTATTCTTACTGATCCTGGGCATCTCAGAGTTTTCTTCGAGGAACAGTAGTAATATCTGTAAAGTTTATTCATTCAGAAATTTAAAAGCAGTGTTTAAAATCATCTGTAGAAAAATACATAAGCTAATATTTAATATTAACAGATATTTATATGAATTAATTGACATATAGGTACTTATATTAAAAAATTACTTGTCTTGTCATAACAAAATGGTAATTATTGTGACACTCCTGGTTATAAAATATGTAGATACATACATATTGAGATTGAATATAAATTTTCATGTTTTTCCGCGTTAAATGAAATTTTAGCTATATATGAGTGTATTCATAGTCATACAGGTAAATGTTCAAATATTAGCATTATATCGTATTAAAGAGTTTGTGTTATGGGAATATCTATAAAAGTCTTTCAATGTAAATTATGTTGTGAACAAATGCACCAATTCACGAAAAGAAATTCATATATATACTTACCTAAACCCTCGAACTTTAGCTCCTGCAATATACTTGAAACCCAAGTACTCCATATCACAATAAATTTTGCTAATACACCAGAAACAACAACTACAACTTCAAAATGATTTGCTTCTAGCGAAGACAAATTCAATAATAACGTACTAATTCTGTTAAGTAGCAATGAAGACTCAGGTATTGTTCCTACCAAATTTTGAACCAATCACGCACCTGCATTTCTCACCCCCTAAAAATTTACCTACCAATCATAACCGAAATTCATATTGTATCAGTACTTACAAAAAAAGAATATTAAAAATAATATATAAAAGTAGTATCATTAAAACAAACTTTGTATATAATTTTCTAAAAAATAAAACAAAACATGCAGTGAATAAATATAAATAACACATGAAATCCATGACTCCCGTGTTCATAGAGTTTATCACGAGACAATTGATTACGGAGAAATGATCATATGGAAATTTAACTGTGGAATAGAAACATTGTACGTACAGAAAATTTATTGCTAACAAAATTTGTCGCTGATAAATTATTAATCGCTAAGGCTGCGAAATACATCGATATATTGATAAATAGATAATATCAGTAAGTATCGATATTTATCAATAAATATCGAAGCTTATCGTTATCAATATCACGTACCTATATAGGTATTTATTAGAAAGATGAACTTAGATATAAACAAATTTTTATCGATACCAATATGATATGGAATATCGATATTAAAATTATATGTACATAGATTAATGATAAGATAATCAATATATTGATCATTGATCTCTAAGTAAATTGATCGTCAGGCATTAGATCGTACAATTCAGACAAAATAAATTTATTTAATACTGATTCTAAATTAAATACATGCAACAAAGATGGTTTACATTATACTTCCCGTTTTATGATGATTGGGTTATAAACTGTGATGATATATTTTTTTATATTACTACCTACGAGATTTTATACAAATTTATTGAAAAATAAATCACATTTTTTTTTATATTGACAATAAGTTACAAAAAATGCTATTTAAAAAATAAAGATATTTTAATCGTGACAATTATAACTTGTAAAATTGAAAATAAAATTATAACAAATGTATGTAATGATATGACTGTTTGATTTTATCTAATAATCATTGATACCGGTTATAATTTTCATTTTCTTATAAATATCCAATTTTATAATTGCTTTTAATTTTCGATGGATATAAACTGTTCTGCAATGAGTTTTAATTGCCATTGACTTTCTGGCGGTCATTATTTTTCGGGATCAATTTCTCGCCTACAAACTTTCCCGAGGCCATTTTTTATTATCTATTTTCCTTGCAATCAATTTTTCGGGTTCAATTTTCTTATGATAAATTTTCTTGGAATCATCCTCGTATGTCAAGCAGATCTGGACAAAAAATCTCCATATTATAATTTTTTTAAGTATTTTAAATGGCATTGAAATAGTATACAACTGCAATTATAAGTATAATAAAAATTAAATAATATAATATAGTAATTGAATATAAGCCAAGAAATTTTAATTTTCAATGGTTAAATCATTATAACAAGTTGATTTGTAGACAATTTTCAAAATTTTCGTAACTTAAAATATAAATTAAATAGTAAATATGTAACACATGAGATCCATTGGTCATACTGTTGTTATAAATTGATAAATAGAAACGCGAAATTTACCTATTTGCAACTTTTATAACCATATCATAATCAATTTTATGCCTAAATAAAAAATGACATTAATACTTGTATTTTTGTTTAATAGAAAATATTTTTATTTTACACGATATAGGTACCTATACATACATAATAACTGTAATATCATGATATTAAATTCTTTTTCTGTTCATTGTACACCATATCGCCTTTGCGTTGAGGAAATTCTGAGATTAAGAAAATCTAAGAATGGAGAACAAATGAATGCTCATTCATAAATTTTCTTAGAATGGAAGAATGGTTGCACATCGTTCTTGGGCTGTTTCGTATTCCTAATTATTTGCAGGTGTATACGGTACAGTTTGAATATAAAATTGTTTAACCCTGGATTGAATTATTTGCCGCAAGTGAAAATAGCGTCAATTCGATATAATATAAGTAAACTAGAATTAGTCTTAAAATTGTACAACAAATAATTTAAATGTATTTCAATTGTCATTGTCATTGATAACAGAATAGTAAATATTGCATTTTAGCTGAAACCCAGGGTATAAGAAATAAATTTCAATGACAATGACAATTGAAATACATTTAAATTATTTGTTGTACAATTTTAAGACTAATTCTAGTTTACTTATATTATATCGAATTGACGCTATTTTCACTTGCGGCAAATAATTCAATCCAGGGTTAAACAATTTTATATTCAAACTGTACCGTATACACCTGCAAATAATTAGGAATACGAAACAGCCCAAGAACGATGTGCAACCATTCTTCCATTCTAAGAAAATTTATGAATGAGCATTCATTTGTTCTCCATTCTTAGATTTTCTTAATCTCAGAATTTCCTCTACGCAAAGGCGATATGGTGTACAATGAACAGAAAAAGAATTTAATATCATGATAATACAGTTATTATGTATGTATAGGTACCTATATCGTGTAAAATAAAAATATTTTCTATTAAACAAAAATACAAGTATTAATGTCATTTTTTATTTAGGCATAAAATTGATTATGATATGGTTATAAAAGTTGCAAATAGGTAAATTTCGCGTTTCTATTTATCAATTTATAACAACAGTATGACCAATGGATCTCATGTGTTACATATTTACTATTTAATTTATATTTTAAGTTACGAAAATTTTGAAAATTGTCTACAAATCAACTTGTTATAATGATTTAACCATTGAAAATTAAAATTTCTTGGCTTATATTCAATTACTATATTATATTATTTAATTTTTATTATACTTATAATTATTGCAGTTGTATACTATTTCAATGCCATTTAAAATACTTAAAAAAATTATAATATGGAGATTTTTTGTCCAGATCTGCTTGACATACGAGGATGATTCCAAGAAAATTTATCATAAGAAAATTGAACCCGAAAAATTGATTGCAAGGAAAATAGATAATAAAAAATGGCCTCGGGAAAGTTTGTAGGCGAGAAATTGATCCCGAAAAATAATGACCGCCAGAAAGTCAATGGCAATTAAAACTCATTGCAGAACAGTTTATATCCATCGAAAATTAAAAGCAATTATAAAATTGGATATTTATAAGAAAATGAAAATTATAACCGGTATCAATGATTATTAGATAAAATCAAACAGTCATATCATTACATACATTTGTTATAATTTTATTTTCAATTTTACAAGTTATAATTGTCACGATTAAAATATCTTTATTTTTTAAATAGCATTTTTTGTAACTTATTGTCAATATAAAAAAAAATGTGATTTATTTTTCAATAAATTTGTATAAAATCTCGTAGGTAGTAATATAAAAAAATATATCATCACAGTTTATAACCCAATCATCATAAAACGGGAAGTATAATGTAAACCATCTTTGTTGCATGTATTTAATTTAGAATCAGTATTAAATAAATTTATTTTGTCTGAATTGTACGATCTAATGCCTGACGATCAATTTACTTAGAGATCAATGATCAATATATTGATTATCTTATCATTAATCTATGTACATATAATTTTAATATCGATATTCCATATCATATTGGTATCGATAAAAATTTGTTTATATCTAAGTTCATCTTTCTAATAAATACCTATATAGGTACGTGATATTGATAACGATAAGCTTCGATATTTATTGATAAATATCGATACTTACTGATATTATCTATTTATCAATATATCGATGTATTTCGCAGCCTTAGCGATTAATAATTTATCAGCGACAAATTTTGTTAGCAATAAATTTTCTGTACGTACAATGTTTCTATTCCACAGTTAAATTTCCATATGATCATTTCTCCGTAATCAATTGTCTCGTGATAAACTCTATGAACACGGGAGTCATGGATTTCATGTGTTATTTATATTTATTCACTGCATGTTTTGTTTTATTTTTTAGAAAATTATATACAAAGTTTGTTTTAATGATACTACTTTTATATATTATTTTTAATATTCTTTTTTTGTAAGTACTGATACAATATGAATTTCGGTTATGATTGGTAGGTAAATTTTTAGGGGGTGAGAAATGCAGGTGCGTGATTGGTTCAAAATTTGGTAGGAACAATACCTGAGTCTTCATTGCTACTTAACAGAATTAGTACGTTATTATTGAATTTGTCTTCGCTAGAAGCAAATCATTTTGAAGTTGTAGTTGTTGTTTCTGGTGTATTAGCAAAATTTATTGTGATATGGAGTACTTGGGTTTCAAGTATATTGCAGGAGCTAAAGTTCGAGGGTTTAGGTAAGTATATATATGAATTTCTTTTCGTGAATTGGTGCATTTGTTCACAACATAATTTACATTGAAAGACTTTTATAGATATTCCCATAACACAAACTCTTTAATACGATATAATGCTAATATTTGAACATTTACCTGTATGACTATGAATACACTCATATATAGCTAAAATTTCATTTAACGCGGAAAAACATGAAAATTTATATTCAATCTCAATATGTATGTATCTACATATTTTATAACCAGGAGTGTCACAATAATTACCATTTTGTTATGACAAGACAAGTAATTTTTTAATATAAGTACCTATATGTCAATTAATTCATATAAATATCTGTTAATATTAAATATTAGCTTATGTATTTTTCTACAGATGATTTTAAACACTGCTTTTAAATTTCTGAATGAATAAACTTTACAGATATTACTACTGTTCCTCGAAGAAAACTCTGAGATGCCCAGGATCAGTAAGAATAAGTTCTGAAGGGGAAATTATTGTAATGAAACCCCATTATGCTGTAACAGCACAAAACGATGTGGATAGATTTAGAAAAGTGCTCACCCGTAGAGCAATTGCGGAACACACATCACTAAGAATTATATACAATGAGGAAGCTGCAAGGTAAATTTATTTGATATTACATACACTAGCCCATTTTTCTAATTAATTTACTGTATGTATTTTAAAACATTGCATTACATCTTCATATATTTTTATATGTTTAGAATAAAAAAAATTAATAGCAACTTTAGTTTAAAATTATGAATCAAATACATATTTTACTACTTTGTAATGTGTACGCATATTTTTTTTTTTGTATTATTTTTGATATATTTTTGTCAGATCCAAATACAAGCTTATCACAAATTCATCCACGCTTGTATTAATTTGCGATTTCTTATGAATTGATATTAACTTGCGTATCTTTAAACGAATTCTTTGTAAAAGTGCATTATTGTACATTGTTTTAGAGATCCGGAAGCTGCTGTGCAATATTCCTTTCCCCGTGCGGAAAGCACGATGCATTCGGCCCGACGTCGGCACAGTCCTCCAGTACCTGCCACGCTTTTAGATCTGGGGCACTTGCTACAAAATCCTCGATGGCAGGATCGCTTTATTTCTGGTATCGGACAGGGTGAACAATTTTTTAAAAAAATCATACAGGATGAGGCAGGCGGTGTTGCTCTTTTGTTCGCTACCCAAGTCCACATTGATATGGTAGTTGCTGGAGCAGAGGAAGTACACATTGATGGTACCTTTAAATGTGTTCCAGCGGCTCCTCGTGCACATCAGCTACTAACAATTCACGTGGTTGTGAACCGTAAAGTAATTTCATAATTTTATAATAAATTATGTATATACATTTATTCTCAAATATTAAAATAAAAAATATTTCAGACTATCCCAGTAGCTTATGTATTAATGCAGCACCGGCGTCAATGTTTATATGTAAAAGTTTTACAAGCATTTAGAGTGCTAGCGCCCACTCTTGATCCTGCTGTAATCATGGTAGATTACGAAAGGGCATTGAGAAATGCTTTAGAAGTGGTGTTTCCCTCAGCCAGCGTGGTAGGCTGTTTCTATCATTATGCGATAGTAAGTATTTTATGTATTTTGTTACGAGAGCCATAATAATTGTAAGCATTAACACTTTCGTTTCTTCCTCCATTTTCTTTTTAAATTCTCGTTAATTTAGTTATCAATATTTATATTCGTAATTCATAATAATTTTTAAATAAATATAAAAAATATCAATAATATCTGTTTTATTAATATTAAAATTATTTTAGGCAGTTTGGAAAATGGCTGTACGATTGGGATACATGCAAAATGACAACATAAAAAAAAGTATCAAAATGCTTATGGTACTTCCTCTTTTACCGGCTACATGTCTGGTGCGATACCAATGATATTAATATAAATAACATGTTTACTTACATGGAAAGGTAATTGTAATACTATCAGTGTCAAATATTTATTATAAATATAAAAATTAAATAAATTTTATTTTTAGATATTGGATCCAAACTGTGCAGCCGGAGCACATTAGCGTCTTTGGGCGTCCAATGCGAACCAATAATAATGTGGAAGCATTCAACAAAGTTTTATTAGTTAAAATGGGTATTCATCCGAATGTATTCACATTCCTTAGTAAGTTTACATTTACATATGATTCAATTGGTAAAACGGTGTACTGGTCGCTGCTATTGGTAACGATCATAATAATTGATAAAAGTGGATTTCATATTAATATTTAATTTCTCTCAATATTTTTATATTTTAGAACATCTAATCCAATTAGACAAGTTGGCGAATACACATTATGCACAGTTGCAAAGAGGAGAAAGAATTTCCAGACCAATGGGCATTCGATGGCTAAGGAATGATGTCCGGATTAATGATGCCCAAACTTCCTTACGACGTGGCGAGTATACTGTGCTTCAGTTTTTAAATGTTGTGACGCACAGTATAGATAATTTAGCAGGCGATTTACATAATGTAATAACATACATATATACTTTTGAAAATTATTTATCTGATAATAATTTGTTTTAGGAAGCAGAATTACAATTACTGGACAGTGTAAGTATTACTATACATTACCATAAGTAGGTCAATTTTATTTTTCTATAAATTTTCCCATAAAAAATATTATTTTGGTTTGTTATACAACACTAAATTAAATGTACTACTATGTACTCTCTATACGTAAAGGTGAAATAAATAAATAAATTTATTTAGTTATGTTATTTATTGTATTATGTCATTTCAATATATTTGTAGATCATTGATGATGTTGATGAAACTGCACGAGTGGATGAACCGGTAACTGTTGCAGAACCATTGATGCCACAGGAACCACCGCAGCAGCAGCAGCAACAAGTACTCAATCATTCATTTCAGCGTTTCATATATATAAACATATATATTTTCGTTTACAGCCAAGATGTAGCGTGTGTTTATCATCACCGTCAACGCATGCCTGTATTCCTCGTGGTCATCACTGCATATGTGCAGGTTGTGCTGAACAGTTACAGCAATTGGGTCATCGATGTCCATTCTGCAGGGCGGAACTCAATGGAATAGTTCGAATATTTATGTAAATAATATTCTTTTATAATATTATATAAATTTTTATATATTTACATATTTGTTTTTTTTTTTTTTGTAGGATTTGATTCCAATACGGAATACAACACCTAGGCTGTATATATGTATATATTTATTTTAATAATAAAATAACTATTATTTATATTAAATGTTACATAATGTTTCCCTACTTATCCATGAACTCCACATTCTACGGAATTTCACGTATTTCATATTATAAATAAAATAATTCTAATGCTTTGTAAATAAATAGAAACAGTATGTAATACATATTTCAAATCTATCATATTATATAATAAATAATTAATTTCATAATATTATACATCCTTCATAAATTAGAATTTTTAAAAATATGTACAATATCATCATAATATACATGATGCAAGTAATGCAAACATTTGTAAAGGAATCCAATTGAAAAATTCTAATTTACCATAACCTATACAGGATAAGAGAAACACATCACTTGTCTATCACATTTTTAATAGTGGTCATTCTATGTCTATGACTACGAAGCCATCTACCGACACATAGAATAACTAAAATTTTGCTGCTACCCTGCTGCCATCTGGTGACTATTGTATGCAACATGGCCGCCATGATGTTTTTTGACAAAGCACGGTTTGGTGTTGAATAGTTTGATGCATTCCAGTTTCGGTGTTTGAGCATTTTGATGAAGAATGGTTTGGTGTTGAACATGCACCCCAATTTCAATATAAACAAACGCTCACCGCTGTTCAAATAATGTCAGAGAATAACAGCTGTCTTTAGAAAATGACTTTACCCATGGTTCAAGCAACCGCATTGCGCACGCTCGCATCAACATCCAATCATAACGCAGCTTTCAACAAAATGAATACAGACTGCTGTATTTATATGACGTCACATCAAAATTTCTACGTGACGTCATGTAAAAACGGTTTTCATAAAAATTCTGTCAAAACGGTTTTTATAAAAATATTTACGTCCATTTTTATCAAAATTTTTACAGTGGGATACCGGCTTAAGACAAACGAACAGACCTTTAAAAAAATGTATATGCCAATAAATGTACAAATTGATATGTGTACATTTAGTAATTTGTATGCATTCCCTAAAGTGCTCTGAATACTTAACATTAATATCGGACAAAATCTGTTTACACAAAAACAATGTATAATTTCTTGAGTTTCATTCGGAGCAGCTTGTGCTGTGTAAATAAAACGGAGTATTTATTTTGACAGCTGTCATTTTAAAAAAAAAATCAGATTGTCACATTATTATATTAACTTTTAAATTATTAAATTTTTGTGTATTTTAATGTCGGTTGCATACTATGATTTAAATTATAAATATGTGGTTTGCATAGCATACGTTTCGAGAAATATGTAGAATGACTGCAATTGTATTGGTATCCAGCAAAAATTATATAACTACTTAAAATATTTTACAGATAAAAAATTATAAGGGGAAAATTAATTGTTACCCTATAATTTTGTTAAAGGTATTTGAAATATAAAGCTTGTACATAACCTGTGATATTACATTGCAAGTGACCATGATTGATAATATGATTTATAACTTCCATGAAACTGAACAATGCATTAATTAGCAGTACATAGTACTAAAATAATTTTGAGATAATAAACTTAAAGCGGATCTTCGTTTCGTATTGATTATTCGAAACACGTGTTCCGCGGGGTTTTCTCATTATTTTGATCATATTTTTAATGTCAAATAATAATAGCAACAAAATTATTTTCCTTTCCAAGTTAATAAATAAAAATACTACCTCATCATCATGGAGAGAAAAATGATATATGCTTTTCGAGGTTGGATAGCATTTGTGGCATTTATGGATTTAGGCACAGCAGTAAGAAGTTATATAGAAAAACGATCATTTCTTAGTGAAAAGTCAAATTTTAGCGAACAAGAACAATATGTGGATGGTAAGTTTAGACTGATTTACATTCTATTATATTTTAATTAGTTTTTATTTTGCAGAGGAATACACAGTTTCCAGAATTTTAGGATTGTATTCTGTTTTAAAAGCTTTAGCATTGATCCACTGTACTTTGTATATTCATTATAAACCGTAAGTTTGTGTTTTCATTTATTTTAATAATAAGATAACTTTTTATTTAAATTTTAGAGTAGTCAGTATGGGAATATGCTCAATGATATTAACAATTATTTTATATTTGACCGAGACATTATATTTTCGAGCAGCAACATTGAGTTTTTATGTCATCTTTCCATGTATTTTAAATGGTAAATATTTTAGAATAGTTATTCAAATTCTAAAAAGTTCTTTGAATTTAGAAGTCTAATTTATCTCATTAAAGTATAATTTAAATAAGAAATTTATTTTTTATTAGGGAATGATTAAAGCATATTTTTTAAATTAAATATTTGCTTTTTAAGTGCCCCTGGGTTGACAGATTGTGCAGAATATATTTCAGATTATAACTTTTTTAAGTTATTTTTTTCATTCAGTGAACTATGGCACATTACTTACATCCGGTATATTTTTTCAATATAATTTCTAATTTTTATTATTATCATCACGGTTTAATGCAGAGTGATAATTTTATCTGTCTCAATAATTGTTATTTAAGGAGATTGTATAGAAAAATATTTAAAACAGTAACATTTTATTTATTTTAATAGTATTAAGTCGATTCAACGTTTATTACACGACTACAAATCACATTTTTAAATGGAATAGTATATTCAACGAGAAACCCGTACATATGTACACCACTGATGGCAATGGAAATTTTAGTAAGATCAAAACCGTTTTCGAATTTTAAAAATGTAAAAAGACTATTCATTTTTCCGTTCATCCATGTTCCGGTTTTAATGTTTTATTAAAATACATATCCTTAGATTTGTTAGGAAAAATGCTGGTATTCTGCAAATTGCATGTTAAACATAAAAATAAAAGAAATGTGATATTTAAAAATCATTATTCTGTACAGTTGTATACATTCTTTTTAATTCAAATTATTTATATTTACTTACACTTTATTTTTCATATTTAGCGGTGACCTTAGCTGGTCTAATAATTTTACCGAAGCATCTTAAATTATGGGATCCACCAATAGAAATCCTAGAAGACGAAAATTCACAATTGCTTAAGCAAGCTGGTGCTATAAAAAGAAGGCGTAATACTAGAAGAAATAATTAATTTATATTTTATTAATAATTTTTTCACTATTTATGTATATTCTAGTCAAATAATTTGTGGTATATCGTTCAAAATATATGAACTGATGGAATACCTGTTGTCAATTTCAATAAAGAAAAATCTTAATATTATGTACTTTCTCTCCACTTATTGTATCATATGCAGTATGGTTGTATTTTGTATAATACGTTTTTTTTTTTTTCAAACAATGACCTACATTATATAATTATATAAAATAGGGTACACATAATTTATTGAAACACAATTTTTTTCTTTTAATACTTAAAAAAAATAAGATTTCGCAAATCATAAATTTTCTCTTTTAAAGGCAGTATATTAAAGAATAAATTTACAAAGTATCATTTGTTTAAAGTTTAATTACAATTTAAATTGTTTAAATTAATTTTGGATTATCCAAACCTACGGCTTTTGAAAAAATACTTATCAATGATAGTATAATTAATATTAAGGTGAAATGAATATAATCGATAATTTTCTGATTTTTATGACCCTAATATCAAAATAAAACTTTTATCCATTTAAATTGAGCGCATAAAATTCAGTGTCACCCATGTATGTGAAGTGCTGGGCACTGGCAAATTCTATGGACCAATAGAGCAGAAAAGTGTTAAGGCTGCATCCCCATGCATCCGTATTCACGTATCCGTGTTACGTGATTTACGTACGTAAAAATTTAGCCCGTCCCCATGAGAGCAGTAGATACGGTGTCCGTATCCATACTGAATTTATAAATCGATGGTAGTAGTGTTTTGTATTATGGAATCGGAAACATTAATATTAACTGTACTCAGTTTGGCTCGTCAATAGGGGATTCCGATTAAGCGAATTTTTAGCGCCCCGTTGCGGTATTTTTGTTAACTATGTGGACAAACAAGTAACTGTCATTGTGCTGTTAATAGCCTTGTGAAATTTGTGTTTTATATTAAATATATGGGTACAAGGTGCGCGTATAGCCTCTGTAAGAGTGATTCCAGGAATAAATATAAAAAATTACGAAAAGAGCTAAATTTTTTCCATTTCCCAAGGCGCTCTCATAGTTTATTCGTAACTAAACTAAATGGTTTCGTGGAAGTAGTGGTATATGGGTCCGTAGTTAAATAGGTTTGATACATTTTGGGATGGAAAATAGCACCACTTTATATTTACATCAACTACCACACACGTATTACATGAAACTGACGCAGATACCCGTTTACCACCATCAATGCTGGGTAATATATTATTACTGCGTTCCGCATTCATACAATTTTGAATTCTGAGAACGTTATAACATTTTGAGTTAGTATAAATACCCAGTAACCAACCTGAACCAACCTTAAAATAAGATCGCTCTTTTTCCGATTTTTTTCAGACCACAACACTCTAATCATCTTTTTTGTTCATTCATCGAATGATTTTCAATATTTTTCTTTTTAAATTTCGCCCCTGCACTTAAAAAATTCATTTTCATCACTAACCGGACACATGTCAACAGAAAATTCTGTTTGTCCACATAGTTCATGATTTTACCGCAAGTGGCGCAGTTTGTGACGTCACGATCGGAATCCCCTATTATGTGCGCGCGAAGCTTACGCTAACTTCATGATGAAGATTTGAACGTTAGGAAACAGAACGAAAGAAGAAAACAACAGGGCGATGTAAGGACATTAAGATGCGACATAAGTAGCCGTGGCAAAACAATTAAAAATGGTAACTTTGCTTTTAAAATTCTTAAAATTAGAGAAAAGCAAGGGGGGGGGGCAAGCGCACCATAATTAATACTTTCAATATTTTTTCCTAATTTGTCAAATCAATTGCGCTGTAATCCCCTATTACTGAACTACCCTATTTGAAATAAAACCTTTGTTATTTATTAATGTGTATATATTGTATTACGAAGTAATAGAAAAATGTTTTCAATTTGATGTTATTAATATCTCAAAGTTAACTTTTTCATAATAACAATAATATCAGCATCAAATTACAAGCCTTTAAATTCAATTAGAAAATTCTTTATATAGTATTGAAGGTTATTTGATTATGATTATTAAAAATACTTAAAAAGTTTGTGATAATTATATACAGGATGATTTTTTTTAAGGTGTACATAGGAGATTAACATGGGAAATCAGTTTTTTGCAAACCGTTGCCCCCCTTTCTAACTTACAACAGTTGGTCAATACAAAGATAATAAAATATTTCCCCATCCGAAAATACCAAATACTTGAAAATTATCCAATATTTTAGGCCCATAAATTAATTTTTTTTTAATTTTCTTGTTAATGTTAATAGCCATGTCAAATTTGAACAAAAAGATAGACATAGTTAACAGGTATATGATCGGGAGAATCGGGAAATATTGTGCTAATGCTAGCATCTAGCGGCGAATAGGGCAATTTAATTTTTAATTTATGTATCTTCTAGTGTAGAATACGACAATGTATTTCATTATTTTCTATTCCTACTATACCGACTTTGATTATTTTCTGTTTGTGTTACCTAGCGATTAGGTAGACGCGTGATATCGTTGCGCGTGACATTTTAGAAAGAGTTCATATTCATATAACATTCAATTCAATTATTTACAATTTTATTAATTGAATAATGTGTCATTACATATTATAGAAGAATATATTCGTATTTATTTTGCATTGTTCAAATGTATTAAACTGTTGTTTTATTGTTAAATTCTGTTTGTTATTAAGCAACTAATTCTTTTTAATACTAGTACTAATAGATAGATAGCACTTCTTATAGCATAGAACATGCTTTATGGCCATTGAACGCAGCTCATATGGTGGTACGCTTGGTCATTAAACTTTTAATATGCGTGCGCATCATGTTACGCTAAAGAATGGCGTGTGATCGTATGAAGAAGGAATATTTGTTGAAAAATATGATTATATTTTATAACAGAATCTAATCATTTCCTTTATCATGTGTTAATAAGTGCTACATTATTTGAAAATGGAATTAAAACTTCATTCTCCAGCAGGGGCTGAACCAGTTTTGTACACCTGGCCACTAACCTCTGGTCGTGGAAATGTAAGTAGATCGCTTCACTAAGCATTATTTTTTCCTTATACATATATAAATTTTTATATAAATATTAGTAAATTACTTGACTATGAAAATATAGTCTATATTGTATAATATGTATAATAGAATAAATATGAAATGCATACATATAAATATAAAAATTTTATTATTAATTTGAATACAAAGAATTGATATACTTGTATTATATAAAGTAATGTAGGTTGTAGCTGAAGATGACAAAGAATTAGCTAAGATAGGAGTTTATAATATTTCTTTATGGTGTTTATTAGAAAATTCAGAAAATACTTAATATATTGTATTAGAATAGTGCTTGTACCGTATAAACTAAAGATAGTGTGGTAATATCTTAATTTTGTTGTATTTATTTTGTAAATGTCATAAGTTAGATATAAGTAACTAATGTGCTATCAAATGAAACAAATGTATCTTATAATGTTTGTATTTTAGGATAAACATGATGGAGCTTTGGAAATCGTGGAAACAATTAGGTAATTTAATTTAGTATAAAAGAATAAGAATATTAGATTCAATATTATATTATAGATGGGTGTGTGAAGATTTACCAGAGCTTAAACTACCATTGGAAAATAATATCTTATGTGACTACGACACAAAAAGTTACGAAAGTATGAAAAACTTATGTGATCGATTCAACAGAGCAATAGATAGTGTAGTGGCGTTGGTAATTTACTGCCAATTATAATTTAAATAGTTACTAATATTTATTGTTAGGAAAAGGGTACATCATTGCCAGCCCAACGACTTAATAAATATCCATCTCGGGGACTTCTTAGACATATATTACAACAAACTTACAATCAAGCCGTTGAGGATCCAGAAAAACTGAATCAATATGAACCATTTTCACCAGAAGTAATTGTTTATATATATATTATATATATTTTGTTTTCTTCATTTAAATACAATTTAATTTTAGGTTTATGGTGAAACTTCGTATGATCTTGTATGTCAAATGATAGATCAAATAGATGTAACTGCTGATGATGTATTTGTAGATTTAGGATCTGGAGTAGGTCAAGTAGTACTTCAGATGGCAGCTGCAACTCCATGTAAAATTTGTTTCGGAATAGAGCGAGCAGATATTCCTAGTAAATATGCAGAAAACATGAATAAAAATTTTCGTGCGTGGATGCAGTGGTATGGGAAAAAGTTCGGTGAATATAAATTGATAAAGGGAGATTTTCTAACAGATGAACATAGAGAAAAAATTAATCAAGCTTCAATTGTTTTTGTTAATAATTTTGCGTTCGGTCCAGCAGTTGACCATCAGTTGAAAGAACGTTTTGCGGACCTAAAAGATGGTGCACGAATTGTTTCATCTAAGAGTTTTTGTCCTCTGAATTTTCGAATTACGGATAGAAATTTAAGTGACATTGGTACGATTATGCACGTTTCAGAGATGTCTCCGCTGCGTGGTTCTGTTTCGTGGACAGGAAAGCCAGTTTCTTATTATTTACATATTATAGACCGTACCAAATTAGAAAGATACTTCCAGCGTTTGAAGAATCCAAAGGTTTGTAATGTATTTTTTTAATGTACTAGATAGTAAATTGAAATGATTTCTGTCTCTGTTAGGGTAACTCAAATATTATTGAAGAGGGAGAGACAAATGCATCAACTCGCAGTAGCCGTGAACGAGCTAAACGTGATCTCAGCAAGCAACTTAGCACAGACACGACGTCGGAGAGTGAGAATAGTGACTTAGATATAGGTAATAATGCAGTCATTGGACCCACTACGCGAAAAGCGTGGTCACATTGGTGTAGCAATAAAGGGAAATCCAGTCAATCGGAAGAAGAAACTAATGGTCAGTCAGTTACGTAATTCAGTTTATTTCTGAGTAAATTTTTATTTGTCATCATCACGTCATTGATTTTTTTTTCATCACTTAGTTTCTTTTTTCGGATTTGACAGGTGTGTTAAACAATTTAATTACCACGTAGATACTCGTAGTGTATATCATTTCTTGTTTTATCTACATATTATGTTATTTTTGTAAACGACCAAGTTATTTTCAAATTTATGTAATTTTTAGGGAAAAGTAAACGTCAACAAACTAAAAAACTCCGAAGGAAAATTTCTCGTGGCGGAAAGACAGCTACGACTGGTAATAAACAACAAATTAAACGTCCTCGTGGTCGTGTTAGGAAAACAAAACCAAAGAAGGCTATTAAAATCACTGGCCTTGACTTGCTCCACAGTCAAACTTTACTTAGCACATCTCCACAAGGTTTGTTAATATTTTTTTAATGTTACTTATTGATATTTATGTATTTATTCTAAATATATAGCTATCGGAAAGAAACTACCGCCAGCACCGGGATGCGTGGATCAGCAATTAACAACTTTGAGTACCGACATGGTTCATACTGAGCTTGAAATACCACAAGCTCCTGCTGAAACTCCTTACGCTTTGCAAATTTTACTTGATATGTATCGAGTGCAATTTATGCAAATGATTGATGCAATGAAGAGTGTCAAGTATAGGGAACAGGTGGAATCTCAAATAACTAAAGAGAAGGAAAGAAATCAATGGTTACAGAATCGTGCTGCCCAACTTGAAAAACAAATCAAGGTATTAATAGATGATAGCGTTGCTCTACTCAAAGCTCGAATGAATGAACTTGGTATAAATGCTACATCTCCAGGTGATTTGCTTGCAAAAGCTAAAGAAATCGTTTGTCGTCATAAAGAATTACAAGCAAAAGCGAGCAAACTGCAAGCACACGTTGCTACACTTGAGCTAGATCAAGCACGACTTGTAACGCAAAGACAACAAGAAATTGCTGACAAGTATCGTAAAACCGAGCCAAACATTGATATGAGTCAAGGTGTAACACAAGAGTTTATTTTACGTGAAATATCATCAACGTTGGCCCAAAGAAAGAAACTTCATAATCAAGTATCGCGTCTAGAGAATGAGTTAATTGCTTTAGAAAAGAATAATGAAGAAAGAAAACAAGCTTTAGCAAAACCACAACCTCAAACAGTTAATAAATCTTCACGAAAAACAAGAGATTATAGAACTAGATCACAAGATTGGCCTGATGTTCCAGATATTGGCAAAATAGAAGAACAAAACCCTGAAATTTTGGCACAAAAGATTCTAGAAACTGGCCGTAAAATTGAAGCAAGTAAAATGGTTGCTAATAAAGTAAACTATGTTTTGGAGAATAAAGAACGTAACATGAAGAGCGGTATTCAACAACATCAGCGGCATTTTCCTAAAAATAATAATAACATGTTAGCTCCAATAATTGTAAAGAGGAGCGCAAGTAAACCATCGTCTAGTTATCAAAATCAGGTGAACAGAACGTCTGAACCACCACGCGTAGTTAATTTTGAAGATCGTTTGAAGAGTATTATAACATCAGTTTTAAATGAAGATGAACAGTATCGCTCAAAACAAACCAATGCGAATGCCAAATATAATAATTTCTACATGGATCCGAAATATCAACCTGTTAGTCAGAATAAATCAGAAGAGAAAAAAGAACTAGTCCATCAAACATATATAAATGAATATAATAAAGTTGAACATCAACCTGAAGTAGAAAATAAATCACATATACACCAAGAAGGTTTAGCAGCAACTGTTATGGAATCGTACAGAAGGGAGTCACATTTAGATTCCATTCAAAACAAACAACTCTCAGTTGAACAACCTGATTATACTCAAGTGTCTCCTGCAAAATTAGCTCTTCGGCGTCATTTATCACAAGAGAAATTAGCAGCTCAACAACCAATACAATATCAGCATCCAGAAGGCGGAATCGTCGCTGCTCGAACTATTGGCGACTTGATGTCAGGGGAAATTGAAAGAACTTTAGAAATCTCTAATCAGAGTATTATAAATGCTGCAGTTGATATGAGTGACATTCATGGTACAACTACGGTCACATCTCGTTCTGTTATGAATCAAAATGTACCTCCTCGACCTGAACGTGTTAATGTCAAAATGTTGAACGTGGAGGTAAAAGATCAAGAACCGATGAGACAAATTTATAGTCCTATTTCTCGACCATCTTCCGCTGATGGTTCAGGAAATACTACACAAAATTCCGAGATGACATATATGCATCATCATCGATCTAAAACCCCGACCAGTCAACTTCATTCACATGGTCAGACAATGGGACATCATATTCATTCTCATCCTCATTCAGGAACTGTACCCGTTCCTTCACAACAAGCTTCTCCGAGAACTACTGTTTTATATCCAACCAATTCTAACAATGGAATGTATAAAGTTATGTCATCTCGAAATGCATATTACCCTAAGGGAAATGACCAGTATACTCCTTTACCGAGAGCAGATATTAAACCTTATCATGAATCATATTTTACTGACACCAAACCTCCAATTTCACTAAAAATGATTGAAACTAATGATACTGGAAAAAATTCGTTTGTCCCTGAAGGTCTAGCTGCTACTTTACATGCGAGAGTACTTAACAATGGATCTATCATTAAAGAAGAATTAGATGAGACAAAAATGAATCGTGACTGTAATGTTTATGAACGAGAACGGAATAGAACATATTCGGAAAATAAACATATCATTCCTGCAACCACTTCTTATAGTAATGCTAATGAGTCTATAGTGCAAACTATAAAAACAGAAGTTTGTGAAACAGTTAAATCGCCTACTACATTTCAATATTTATCCCAGAAACGAATTTCTCCTGTAATTCAAGGTCCAATTCGAACTAGGAAACTAGTAGATAGTTCTGTTAGTAGCAGTGATCCTTCTCGTGTGGATCCCAGCATCAATAATCCTGGGCGAAGACATCTTGGAACATTGGGAAGTCCTGAACCACATTCAAATATGTCTACACCGTTAGTTGACGAAGTTATTGAAAAGGAGAAAAGGCCTCGTGCTGAAGAAGGTAAGAATATTTTCAGTTTCTGTCATTATATTATTACGAAATTTAATTAGACAAAATTCGTTCTTAATCGTAATTTAAATATTGAGATATTGATAAAAATTATATAATTTTTTTATATTTAGAGCTCTTTTGTGAAATAATGAAATTAATGTAATTAAAAAAACTTATTTGTTCATTATGGATGTTTTTTTAATTTTGTAGTTAATTTGCGTTTTCCAATATTTTATTTTTTAATTCGTTATTAATATTGTGATAGAAAATTTATAACATTGAGATATAACTTCAGCATATAAATATGTTTTAGTTTTTTATTTAGTAATTAATGTTAAATATTTTTTAAAGGTAAGTTTACAGCTTAGTTTTTCCTTTGTAGACACGCTTTTTAGCATGATATTTTTAATTTATTTTAATTTTCAGCTTTTTATTTAATTTATTTCTTTTATTTCTCATATCAAATGCACGGAAAATAGGAACTTGATTTTGTTTATTCTTTACGTATAAAATACAGATAGAGTTAGGAGGAAATATTTTCTTCAAAAAAATAGCTTTGCATGTGTAGCAGTAGTTTCATTTGAGTAACGGTGCTCGAAAGTAATTTTTTTAAAATTAAATTCAGAAGAAATATATTTCGGAAAACACAATTTAAAATTTTATAAATTATAATGATGATGCTTATTTTAAGATACATGACAGTTGACAGTTATAATTTAAAGAATATATATACCGAGTGTACTTTTTTTTTCGGACAATTAGGAAATACAATGGCAAATTTTTCATAATTGCTTAATTTCTGCCCTATTAATTTTGGAACAAAATTGTAAATACAAAAAAATGTTCATAATTAAAAACTACATCAAATGAGTCTAATTTATTGATATAACAGGTTCTTGTCATCAGATAAACGTAAAATAAAATATCCGTCTTTACGCTTTTTACAGAGTGCCATGCAAGACAAAACGTACAATTCAAATAGTCATATACTTTGACTTTGACAGATAAAAGTTTATTAATTGGTATTTAATTGTTATATTATTCCCCTGGGCTTTTTCTGCGATGGTAAATGTATCCATGATTACCTGATAAATAATTTAATAAAATCAATACTTATTGAATATCAATGTTCATCATGTTTAAGTAATATTACGGTGAATATAATAGTTAATTTTGATTTTTATTACCCTAATATCAAAATGAAATTTTAACTCATATAAATCAAGCGCATACAATTCAGTATCAGCCATGTTTGTGACGTGATGGGCACTGGCAAATGCTATTGGCTGATGGCTGTTCGAACGCGCAAGCCAAGGGTGTGTATCGTCTTCGCCATGTTCACGCTGTGGCACAAAACTACGTACTCAGCTGTAGAAGCTGTGACGTCACCCAGTGACATAGTCAGCTGAATAAATAATAAAATATTACTACCAAGACATCTTTAGCCAAATATAATTGAGGATTTTAACTCATTTGTTTGTAATTTAGTTTGTCCTATATGTAGTAATAAAAATAATTTTAATAAATAATACATAACCAAAAATTTATATTAAGATAGTTACATTCTGTTCACAATTATTGGACGAAATCATTTACTTTTTGTTATTTATTAAATAAACATTAATATTACTTGTATTTATTTTGAGCCAGAGTTTGATAATTGAAGGTTTTCGCTGTTATTTGATACTGACTTGTCACTGGGCGACGTGATGCGCGTGGCGAACGAAAGTGGAATCTCTAAATAAATAAAATAAATAAATATATCATCACATATTATCCATTGCTGGGTGTGCCAATCTGCTTTGTACACAGAATTCGCTAATGATGAAATATTTGTACCGTGCGGGCGTCACCTCAGAGGCACTCATTGCTGGTGTGGAGAGTGCACCACAGGAGTCATTTTTGTGTTATTTAAAAAATTTGAAATATTTGGCGTCAGTCAGGGTGGAACCCGGTTCCCCAGATTCGCGACCAGGCACGTGGCCACAGAACATATTTTTTATTCATAGTATCATGATGTAGATGACGTCACACGCGTCGTCGATTGCTCGGGCATCATTTATTGAAACTTTAATATTTTTTTCTGGCGTATTAGGAATTTTCCAGCGAAAATACAAAATACGGGACTGATACTTTAATGTATAGATTAACATCTTAAAATATGAAAAAAACTTAGAATCCCTATTATTAAACCTTTATGACAGATGTCATCTGCCAAACTCAAGTGATACAATTGTTTAAAATTTTGTGTTATTGCTCATGGCACTCTGTAAATAGCTAAAAATTATAACGTTTATTTGCCTTTCTTTCGCGAACGATACGTATGTAAACGACATTTTTTGACATCAGATGTAGTTTTTAATTCTGACCTTTTTTCTATTTACACTTTTGATGTAAAATCAATAGGGCAAAAATTACAGCCATGTGAAAATATTACCATTGCATTTCCTATGGTCCATAAAAAGTAGACACACATTATATACCTATACTATATCTGTAACTGTTTATATACACTACATATACAATATGATAATTGTGAATGAAACTGATAATGTGAATATGGGTGATTACTGGTGATATTGGTATCTGTAGAAAGTACTGGTGCGTAATATTGACACTTAGTTTTTTGCATATGACATAGGTAGGAGCACTGTTCACTCTATTTGGCATGCCCACATTCAGGCGCATGTTCAGTGATGCTACCGTACTAGTTAGTCGTTTATAGAAACTGGCAGATATTAAATGTACCCGGTAAGTAATTTATTGGACTGATTATACGATTCTTATATTTTATCTACTAAGTGTTTGAAAAAAATTCTACTGTACCGGGTACAATTTTAAAATGAGTGTTTTCACAATATGAAACGGTAATAAAAGAGTAGATTGATATTGTATATATATGACAATGACAATAATGCTTTTCTTCTTCTATTCTTATATTTTTATCAGTTTTTTTTTTTAGTTTTGCTGAGTAGTACTAACATTAATTTACTATTTTGAACATTATAGTTACATTAATATTTGTAAAAATTGTAACAAGTAACTAGGTGATTTTTCAAACACTAAGTAGTTACTAATTGTTAATTATTGCAATAAAAATATTTATATGCTGTAGTCGTAAATCTGTAACAGTAACATATTTTATTTTAGATAAAATGAAATGATAAATGGTTAAAAATATTAATTATTTTAATAGATGCAGAGGTAGAAGAAGAAGGTGAAGAAGCCAAGTGGCAAGATCGCATTAGTTCTGGTTTCGATCGTCTGGTTGAATTTGCATCAACAGAGCTCGATAAGCGACGCCGATCAACTGAAGGAGGGGATAGTTGTAACACTTCACCTGATTCGGGCATAGGACATGGTTCTGATCCAGTTCCACTTCCAATCTCTTTGCCATTAGCTAAACGGCCAGATATGTATAAAATAAACTCAAACCAAAAACCAAGCATGTTTAAAACACCGATTTTGAAATCAACGTCTCCCACGGACCAGTCTATAGAAGAGACTGGTCCTCCTAGAACTCCGTCACCTTCATCTTCTCCTAATTTCCCTATTGCGTATATACCTCCTGTAGTTAACTTCGAATCAAATGCCAGTACTAGTCCAGTGAACAAAAACGTTACTAGGGTCAATTCAGCCTTGTACAAATATCAAAGACAAGAAGTGGAGAAGAAAGCTTCAAGACTAGATCATCATTTCAAAAAGAAATTTTATTATAGAGAACAATGGCGTGGAGATTCGGATAACTGGGATAGACAAAATGATAGAGAGAATTTGGAGACGCAGTCTTACAAGCCTGGTTCTGTAGCTGTTTCCCTAGCTGTAACTTCAGCTTCAAATCAAGACGAGCGAGATTGGGATTGGAATAAGGAAGCTTCGACAAATACTTCCATGGCAACAGCTCCGGACTATAATATTAATTTGTCTGACAATCATTGGAACCAAAATGGAGTGAGAGAAAGATTTTCTATTACTAATTGGAAAAATTGACACATATATCGCTACATTGCATTATATGTCCATTATCCGAGGTAAAGGTAATTCATAATTATATATTTCTTGCACAGCTATAGTTAACATTTAACTTTAGATACTGTGAATATTTCTACTATTTGTATATCGTTGTTTATAATGATTTCATCTATTCTGTTAATAATAGTTGTGCTATTTTTCCGTGCTAATTCTAATTGATTAATTTTGAGGGCCAAAAAATTCGTACATTAATGTAATAATTTAATTAATATGTTTTAACCAAGTAGGATGTGCAGTACGTGGTTGATTTTATTCATAATTTCAATATTTATATTGCATTTTTATTGTGTTCGTTCTTGTTTTAACTATTTCAAAGTTAAAAATACATTATTGGGTTGCCATTAACTAGACCATAAATTTATATGTATAATTTACTTCATTCATTTTAAATATTAGAATTGAAGACTATTTCAAATAATTATACAGGATGAATATGAAAATCCGTAATATAAGTGTTTATGGGTGACTAGTTTTTTTTTTTTTTCAAATGTCTATCCCGTAAAACTTTATGAGATGCATTATACATTGAAAATTAGAGCATAAAATCCTGAATTTTAGTGCTTATATTATTTTTATTTGCCCTTTTGATAACCAAATAAACTTAATATAAAACGTTAAAATGAGGTGTAGTGTGTTATTTCACAAAATAAGCGTCGAATTAATTGTCGAACTAATAGCGTATTATATTTTTAAATTAAAATTACTTAGTCGCCAAAGTCGCAAATTCAAAATTTTGTTTTACGGGAGATAATATTTGAGAAAAGCTGTTTTCCCATGTTAAATATGTCACGGATTCTCGTATTCACTTTGTATATAAATATTTTAAAATACTAATTATTATTAGTGAAATCAAAAAAATTTGTTGAATGACTATAATTGAATATTATGTTTTTATATTTTATATGAAAATTTAGAAGTGGTTGTTTCAGTTAAAAAAATGTCTATAGTTTATTAAAGAGTTTTATTTCATATTTAAGAATGCATGTTTCTGTTTTTACACAACCACAGTGTTATTTCAAGAAATATTTTAGATAAATTAGTTTCAATTCTAACATGGATTTTTTTAAATTATATTTTTTATTTGCATACCTTTGACATGGTATATAGGCTCTCCGGATTTCGAAGGCCACCATTGAGATCTTGGAAACTATAAGAGATACGAGTTTTTTTGTGAGTGACAGCAATGTATTATCTACATTGGGAGTTGTCAAAGTCATCAAACTGTCATGTGTCCATTTCATAAATTCATTTTATATCAAAAGTATATTGTCATTTTCATTTAACTCTATAATTTAATGTTTTTTATTTTTGTTTACCTTACTTGTTCTGATTTTCTTTTAATGGTGTCCATTGACGCACCTGTAGTTCTATAATTATTATAGATTTTTATAATAGTTGCTGGACTGTGTCGCTTATTAAAAATAGATTCATATTGGACTTATACCATGTTATGATTTGTACTTTTTCTTCATATATCATTGTGGAAGATGACAGTTTGATGACTTGAAAACTCCCTATATCCAGTTATTTTGTAAAAACGCGATAATACATTGCTGTCATTCATTTTAAATGTAACTATGGTAATAACATACGCTCATGTTTACCAATAAAATAAAAACTCGCTAGAATAAACACAATAGCAACATTGCAAAAATTGTGACAGAATTGTCTCAGCAAGTAACCTCAGATAAAATGGATACCACGGCTCTCTAGCACCAAATGTGCCGATATCATGTGGCAAGGGAATTACTTTATTATTCTATATACTGTACCAACCTTTGAGTATAAAAAAGTATTGAAATTGACAGAATATCTGTGAGCCCCTAAAATAACTTTTTATCCTTTAATTTTTAAATGCTTTGTTCGAGCAGTCAGTTGGTAATAGTTTGATGTATTGTTAAATTGCGCATGTGTCGCATGCTGTAGTTCATATTAGTTTCAAAATTTTGTTACTCTATTGCGTTGCTTACTTTAATTACTATGTATTAAAAATATATCATATACATATTGTGGCTCAATTTGTAAGAAATTCTTAGTTCTTTGTGTTCTTAAATACACGTGTAATTCACATAACTTGAAATATTGAAATTGTCATAAAGAAAAACGAATAAATAAATACTATATGAATAAAATTTATTTAATTGAAAAAATTATACTCTTATTATTCAAAAATTTATTAATTACAAAAATTAAATGACATTTGAGATCGTATTATGCATGTCTCCGATTTGGAATGTAAACAATCCCCAAATTTTTCCATTTTTTTTTTTTTTTTGTTAGTGTTTTGTCCCTTATACTATTGCAATGCTTGGTATATTCAGGATTTCGTTCCACGTTGTGAATATCTCTGCTAAGAGAAATCTGATTCCGCAAATTTTTTTAACGGTTTGAGGCAGTTTTTAATTGCTTTTCGAGTCTATTCTGTAACTTAGTGGTTAATTTTTAACAACCGGTTAAAAAATTAACCAATCAAATATGTTGGTATAACAATAAATTAGAATTTTAGTTGGCAAAACAATATGTATTAGATAATATTTTTAACCAGTCATTATAAATTAACTACTAAGTTATAGAATAGGCCCGTTTGAGCATATAATTTTTAGTAAGAATTTGTGTGCCTGCTTCGATAGTTCGTGACAGTTACTGACTATTGCGTGAATAAAGTTATAGTCTAGTGCTGCCACTGCATAATTATATTTAAATTTTTGTAGTTTTGATTTTTCTTCATCTTTTTCTTCGATCACGTATGCGAATCCTACAAATATTGTGGTAACACAGATGTAGTTAATTTATTCGTAAAATCAAGTTGACTGTTATTTTTGTGTTCAGATTTATGTTTATAAATCATGATATTGTTATTATGAAATTATAAAGCACATAACCACTTTGGTAATATTTATTTGCACATTTATTTGGAAATATGGAATGATTTTGTGTTTAAATTATCACAGTTCGATTGCGTTGATAAATATTTATAACGACACTAGATTTACTATGTACTTTATGATTTAATTTAGTAAATATCAAAATATGTTTGCTGCCTATGTTTTTAAAAATTAAATTGATTTCTCATAAGTCCGAAAACTTAGTCGAATTGAATATACTCTATCACTGCCTATATCGAAAATATTTTGCTAGTGGTTACGCACTATAGTTAACATTACTGTGAAATACATGAATTATAATTTAATATTTTTGTTTAATCTTGTCACTGTATATATTTGAGATATAGTAACAGATCTATGTCTATTAATTGCATTAGTAATTTAAATGAATTGTGGCAGGTTGCACCAATATTTAATTGAGAATTAAAGAAAAATAGACGACAAAAAGTAGAAGTTTCGTGAACTGTGATAGTATGCTTATTTAATGACAAATAAGTTTAAACGAAGATGATGTACCATGTGGTAATTTCAAGCATTAAAATATTGAAAAACATAACAATATTTGAATTAAAAAGGTGGATTGAAGGTTAGGATATAGGAAGAATGAAGAACAGCTAGAAAGAGTGAATTGATTGAAAAGTTAATTTTCAAATTATAAAACAAAAGTTATTATTGTAATAACTTTTTAATTTAGAGGTAACAACTGTATCAGAGCAGAAAGAACAAATTATATATCTAATACAAACAGAGATAAATGAATTGAAATTAAAAAAATCTGATTTGGTTTACAAATTACCTTCCGTCAATACTACGCATTTTATTGAAATTTCTTACAAAAAGTTTCTTGCAAAAAACTATATGTATATTATTTCACGAACATATGTAAATTTAACACTAATATGTGTCAATTAGCAATATTTAAATATTCAGTCTTCATGGTGAAGCAGCATAGGTTGCAAGATTTATTACACTTAATTTCTTTATAACATTTTATCTCTGAACTCATTGAATTATAAAAAAAATAGTCTAACCATATAGAAAATAAAATATTCTTTAATATTTAAAGTAACAAACTGTCAAAATTACCTGCTTTTTTTCAAGAAAAACTTTTATGAAATTTATTTAGAGTACTTCCGGTTGACCAATTATAATAATCTAATCAACTTATACCGTAATATAGGGTATACAATGTTAATTTTTTCATTTTGCTGTAGTTGGTTACCTATTAATTTTAGACAAATGTGTTTCAAATACAGGTTGTAGATAATGAAAAACTACACCTAAATAACTAATAATAGCTATTTGTGTATTAAGAGCGCAAAATGGGACATTGTCGATTGAGAGGTTGTTGCCGCGCGACGCAGGAGCGAGGCATTCTCTCGAAATCGACAATGTCCATTTGCGCTCGAAACACACACAAGATTTTTTCTACAATCGCCACAATGGGGTCCTCCAGCATAACAAAAATTTATTTTTACTCATCGGTATTTTCCATTCTTCTTGAGCTATTGCTTCAATCTAATCTAAGCATTTTATACTTTAGTTTTTGTAAATGAATGCCCTATTTTATTTTCACAGCAGTGTGGCATTTAGTTTGGTTATGTAAGGGAGTAATGTGTAACTACAGTGTCATTAATTCCTGACTAAACGTCTCCATTAAGAATGTAGCCGAGTAACATTTCTCAACATTGTATAGTTAAAAATTTGAGGAGCGAGCGTTTTTTCTACTTTGTCGCTCTAGAGCGGCAAAGTGGCATTTTGCGTTGACAAAAGAGAGCGCAAATGGCTGCTTTGTATATAGACTGTAGAAAAATTTTTATTTTACACGTTTCGTAACCTGTAATTTTTTTGGAAATAAATAAATAAATATATCATCACGGCTTATTACCCATTGCTGGATGTGCCAATCTGCTTTGTACGCAGATGCGGTAATGATGAAATATTTGAACCGTGCGGGCGCTTACCAGGCCTCACCTCACGGGCACTCATTGCTGGCTGGAAATGACGCAAAATTACAAATAAATGATGATGTTTGAACTGTCTGAATAATATTATTGAATTATTTTGTAGATTCTCTTCTTGATAAAACGCTCTATTTATAAACCAAATCACAATAAATAGTAATATAATAATTACAAAATGTCTCTATGACACAATTCAAATGAATTAGTATCCAACCTTATAAACTAATTTTTCCTGGCAGTAGTGACAGTTCAAGCATATGCATTTATTTATAATATTGTGTCAATTCCTTGGCTATTACTACAAATGTGCAAAACTTATAAAATTTTAAATTCGGTTTTATAGGATATAAAACATGCAAAATAAAATCTGATTAGTGGTATAGGTGTAGAATTTTGTTGTTTACAATCATTATTTATAGTGATGGCACGAAAATACTGATTCCGGTCGATCCGGCCATTTGATTGAAACTCCGGCTCCGGCCGAATCATTTGGGGAATCCGGCCGAATCGTAATAAATTTATTGTGAAATTTATTTCGGTATAATTAATATTTTTTGAAAAAGAACTTTTGATATAGAAATTTTAAAAATGTTACTCTAAAAATATTATAATACATTCCAAGTACTAAAAACGGTATCAATGTTCAAAATTAGATTTCAGCAAATTGCGATGGTGATCAGTGAAAAGTAATTTTTCTGCGTTGACTGGAATTACCTATACAGCTCTGTTCTTCATTTCAGAAAATGTGCGTTCGCTCTAAACGCTACTTGTAGGACTTGACAAAACTCGCTGAGCTTTTTTGCTTAATTCGGGATATAGTCCGCCAAGATCTTTCTACCAAATAATCAGAATTTCTGTCTATTATTGGTATATTCAAAAATGAAAAATAACGAACGATCCGGCGATCCGGTTTAGCGAAATTCCGGTTCCGGTGTTCCGGCCAAAGGACGATCCGTGCCATACTAATTATTTGAAACATTTTTGTCTATAATCTACAGGAAATTAACTACAGCTAAATGAAAAAAATTACATTGTATTCCCTATATTACGGATTTCAAGTAGACACCCGGTATATGGCCATTATAATTCTGACTTGTGCCGGTGGCGCAACTATCGATTTTACCAGTAAAATCCTGTAGAAAATTTAAACGTTTTTATACCTATAAAATATATTATGTGTTGATTTTAATTTAATTTTTGTTTAATTTTCAATTTAAATAATGGTGCAACCGACCATTGATGTTTTTTAATTTAATATTTCTATTTTGTTTGTATTTATTTCCCATTTAAGTTTCTGTTAGGTATTTCAATATATTTTATAGAACATCAACTTATTTACTTATTTTTGTCTTACAAGAAGATATATATTGAACAAAGGAATTATTTGTTTTTGAAAATAAAATTATAGTACTATTCAATGGACCTTTTCAATTTAACGGCTATCTCTTTCTATCGCTGCAAATATTAAGAATATGGCGCGAACAACTGCCAGTTGGGCTGTCAAACGAAACGACAAAAATATTGCAGTCATTAAAATATCTGTATTCTCAGTGAAAGTTTGCATTGTTAGACATTTTAACTTCAATAAAAGCTTTTGTAACTTATTTCGATAAGATTTTTTAAAGTTATCTGAGATATTCTCACATTTTACGTCTCAATTTTTTAGAAACAAGAGCCATAGATCTCAGTTGTTCTTACTATGCGCAGATCCCCATTGCGCATATCTTCTATCTCTTTAAATTGAAAAGGTCCATTAATGCTTCCCACAACTTACGGCTACCTTCCCCGTTTTAGCGCCGTGCGGACAACTGTTAGTCAATAAAATTAGTAGCAAAAACAATTTCTATGTTCAATATGTATATTTTATTTAATTCATTATAGAAATATAATAAGATGAATGACTTACAATTACATATTTATACTACTTTAGTAAATGCATATTTCTTTAAAAATGACACGTATCATTTTCAAAGTAAGTAATTAAAATATGGTTTGACGTGTGATGTATATATTGTAGTGTATAATTAAGATTGGATTTTTTGATGGGGAATTCTTAACCATTCATTGAAAACACCTGCCAGATGAACACCATGTACATGTACACTCATTCTTATAGTTATTTAAAAGATTTAACTTTACAATGTGCAACAATGCAGTTCACTGCCACATATTTATTTATAAATCATTTATATTTTTTTCATATAGTAATCATCTGATTTTATTAAATATGTATATGTGCTTAAACTAATGAATGTCTTTAGACGTAAAATATATCACCAAATAAATAATTTGGTAGTATATATTTCATTTCAGGCTATTTGAAAATAAAGCCTTGTATATTTTTTGTATAATGTGTTGTATTTTTATGTTTTATGAAACTGTGTTACAGATTTTAAACAAGTTCATCCCAACACTGCCTTGTATTTAATAACTGAGTATTATTTGCACCCAAGTATCAATTTACCAATTAAATTTCAGTTATTAAATAGCAATTTAAGCAGAATGTGTTCACGTTAAATGAGTACTACCTTGTGTGTCTCTGACATCTTGTAAATCAATTGTAAGTTAAATAAATCGTGTCAAATTATTTCATTACTCGTGCACTGTTCAGAATTAATCAGAGACTATTAATGTTCTAGTAAATATGTAATAATATTGTCATTATTTCTAGAATGGTGCATGTTTAAAATTAATTCATCAATTTTTGTATACTCGTAGATCAGAAAATATTTTTCATCAATTGTATATTCTGTTCTGAGAGTTTGGATAGATATATTGCAAATTCTCTTCAATGCTACTCAGGAGTGAATTTAGAAATTAATTTCAGGTAGCCGTACAATTGATGTTAAAAGAAGTAGATTGTCACTGTAACTGCCAATAATTATTCAATATACGTTATAATCTACAATAAGATTTTTTACCTTTCCCTTGCTATAATTATTTAATTAGTATGTACCGAGAGTTTTGTTTATCAGTGAACATGGGCGTATGTTATTACCATAGTTACATTTAACATGATTGACAGCAATATATTACCGCCTTAAAAAAACAACAACGGAATTATTAAAGTCATCAAACTGTCATCTGATGATGATGTATACAATAGGGTACTATACCATAGTCAAATTTTAACTATCTTATATAAGAAAATGAAAATATACATAAATTAATGAGTATTAGTAAAAAATTGTTTAAGAGGAATACCCACCCGTATTAAATAAAGCAAAAACATGTTCTTGTTAGGGCCACGATATTTACTCCATTTTTGGTCTGAATTGACTATTATTTTTTTAATAAAAAGATAAAGGATGCCTTCAAGACTATATAGCGCCATTTTTTAAATTTTTGTATTCGTTTTATAAGGCTTTGAATTTAGTATACTTTGACTATCATATATTTTAAAAAATATAATGAAAATAAAAAAATTGTTACTATTCAGACCTAGTACAGACTTTTATCTTTCGAGAAAAAAAAATTATATTTTTTTCTTTAAAATTAGTGTCTGTTTGATTGGTTAAATGAAAGCCGTATGATAAAGTTACTACTGCTAACTAGCGCCACAAGTGGAATTTATTAGTATCAACCATAAGCCACGCCTAGTACAGTTCTTTGAAAGATATTCACTTGCTGGTCTATTCTGTACGCATTTACAAGTAAAATAATTTTATAACAATGGTCAATCGGAAAGGAAATAAATCTAGACTTAATTTGCCTGCCAGACGAAAAAAGCGTACGAATTTATAATACAATAGGTAAGTATAAAATAACACACTCGTAAGTTTTTTCGGGTTTTGTCTATTTTCTCGAGAACAGTGGCCCATATTAAAATTTTACAAGAAAACAAATTAAAACATATTTTTTGTGCATAAAAAGGTTCTTACATTTTTTTACCTAGGATGAACTCACAAAGCGTTATGTTAAAAAATGGTTCTCGGAAAATTCATCGCGGGTAAATTGATAGCGGCAAATTTATCGCGGAAAATTCATCGCGGGGAAAATTGATCGCCGGAAAATTAATCGCGAGGTAAATTGATCGCTGGTAAATTAACCGCGGAGAAAATTTATCGCGAGGAAAATTGATCGCCGGAATATTGATCGCCGGTAAATTTATCGTGAGGAAAATTTATCACGGGGAAAATTGATCACCGGTAAATTGATCGCCAGAAAATTTATCGCCAAAATAATATAGCAGAAGTTCATCGTCAAGAATCATATTTAATGAACACCGAGGGGTTAAAAGGACGGCGGTGGTGACCATTGTATTGTAGTTGTAATATAAATAATTCCCTGAACATCAAATAAACTATGACGACACATGCAAGTAAAGAAAGGAGGAGAGTAGCGTGTCTATGATTAATAATTCTTGACATATTAGGAATGCAAATTTGAAAACATCGACAGAAAATATCGAAAACTATCAAACATCCATGTCGATCGATATTATCGAAAAAGATAAAATATCGAAAGCCAAATATCGATTTTTCTTAATCATCGATGTATCGTGCGCATCCCTCGTAATGCACTATCGTGATCGAATGGTTTCGTTTGTGTGTTACATTCTTGCAATTTTTGTTACATTTATTATAAAATAAATAATTTTATTCCATATAGATACATAAACTCTTCTACCATTATTTTAGGGTTTGTCTCTATTATCGAGCACAATTATTGTTTGTTTTTGTTTCTTGATTTTTATACATATTTTTACTTGTGGTTCGTTTTTCGTTTTATCTTAGTTTTCTGTACGCTCTGGTACTAGTCTTTTCTTGGTTTTTGTTGATTGTTATTAATTGATTAAAAAATTGAAGAAAATTGTAAAAATGGTTTATAATGCTGTGTGCTAATATGCAAAAGCATGGCCAAATTTACTATTGTTTTCAAATTTGCACGCGATAGTGAGATGCGAGAAAAATAGACAAATGCAATACATCGATGAAATTTTAAGATTACAATATCTTCATTAGAAAATGTTTAAAATTGACGGATGACGTAATACTCGCCATATTTAAAAATCACACATATTAATTTATAAAAACAACGAAAGAAAAAAATCCAGATATTCCCCGTGACAATATACAGAATTTCTGTTTAAAGTTTGTAGACAATGTTAAATTATTAAAACATACTGGTTGGACTTGCATTGTCTTTATTTTTTAAAATATTACAACGTTTCGACTGCTGCAAATCTACAGTCGTCGTCAGGTTACAAAATAATTATATAATTTTATTATTATAATTATTTTGTAACCTGACGACGACTGTAGATTTGAAGCAGTCGAAACGTTGTAATATTTTAAAAAATAAAGACAATGCAAGTCCAACCAGTATGTTTTAATAATATACAGAATGTTATGTAAGTTTATAGTTTGATAAAGAGAATTGAATGGTTATAATTTGAAATATATTCTGCAAAATATATCAAGTTGTAGAAGCTATGGGACTGTAAAGTCGACCAATTACGCACTAGCTTCTTAAATTAAAGTTAAAATGTAACTATATGGCTATAACTATCTATTTTCCTCCCAGTCTAGCTGTCCTCTTCCACGATCCTACCATGGCGACGTCACATATCCCTTCCCCAAATTTTTAATAATAATTGGTTTCTCATACACTGCAAATAATTAATCGATTGCAAAAATACGGGTATTTATATTTTTGGCAAGTATCATTATATGTATGTAAAAACCAAAAATATTTGACATCCGCATTACTCAACTAAAATTTTGAGCAAGGTGACAGATCATCAACCTTAAATATAAAATTAACAATATGATGATACGGATATGATGTGATATGTTTCCATTAGTTTTATTGAGATTTTAACAATATTTTAAGAATAATAGAAAAAAGAATATATTATACTAATAATAATCACAATAAACAGTTAAATAAGTGACACATTACAAAAATTAGAAGATCACATGCCATTTTCAAAAATATTGGAATATCATCTGGTTAAGTAATCAGCTGATGGATGTTGTCGTGGTAGCATTTAATTTTCAACAGCGAAATTTTTCTAAGAACAGTACGTTAATTTATTTATATACTTATGCAGTGCACAGCTACAAGATTCTGATGTTCTGATTTTAGCTCATTGGAGAAATAAACTTTAACTTTAAAATATTGTGTTTTGTAAAATTGATGAGCTACTATACAGAAATACGAGTACAAAACGTATAACATTGTATGTAATCATCTACAATTGCAGAATCTCAAGGTATTTACACATCGATAAGAATATAAGGAACGGAAATTTCAGATAGTTTTGTTCCAGTTCTACAGTATTCGTACTGTAATGTGCAGTGCCCGCCGTCGCCGCCACTGTCACCGCCGCTATCGCCGCCACTGTCGCGGTGTCGAGCGAGCGTCTATTGTTAGCGATGACGCAACCGACTTGTCGGAGTCTGCTTAATTACGCGGTTGATGTAACCTATTGTGTTTTATCTAGAAGTGTTCTAGTGAGTTCTCGAATTTAATTGCCGGGGTATATAAACACCGTTAGCGAAGGCATTAGACAGTCTGATATAAATAAGCGTTGCGTGTTAAACAGTTGGCGATATAAGCAGACAGTAGACAAGTGGTGAATATAAATAAATACAGTTGTATAAATAAATAAGTGATCTATATATATTGTTTAAATAAATAATCTTAGTGTTTAAGTGTTTTATAATATTCTTTGTTTTAATTAGTGTTTAATATTTGTTTAATCGTAGTGTTAGCTAAATTTATTATCTTTTAATTTCTATTTATCGTTATAATAAACTTTTATTTTCATTATTAGTGATTGTCTAATATTTACACTTCACCCAGATAAATAAAACGTTACAGTACTAATGGACTGCCTGCTTCTAATGCTACATAATCATATACTATTTTCTGTGTTAGAATATTATCGGTGGAAGATATATTTGTTGTATGTATTTATTTATTATATTTGTATAGGTACTACAAATATTTGCCTACCTTACCATTTTATTAATTGTTGAATACTATATTACATCTTCATTCAATTCCAAAAGTATTTAAAATGTAATAATATTTTTTAAGTATCTGACAGATCGCTATATAAATAAGAAACTAGAGAGACTTCTATTCTCGTAATGTTGAACCTATCTTTCTACTGCATATGTATTTTGTCCGAGTGTATATCGAACTTTGCCGAGAGGACCCGAGATGAGTATGGCTTGTGAGAAATATGAATCGTGCAGATATGAGCTGTGAGAAGTATGGATTGTGATATGCTCCCCAGAGTATGAGCTGTGAGAAGTATGGATTGTGATATGCTCCCGAATTTGTATTCAAGATATAAAGTTCGGGTCGAGCTGGTTAAGTTCGGGTTGGTTCCAGTTCGGGTCGGGCTGGTTCAGTTCGGGCACAGAATATATACATGACTAACGTCAACAGAAGCGACACTGTTGTATGTATTGCCGTCCGTGTGTTCATGGCTATGTGTGCGTGAACTTGGACCAGGAAGGGGTAACGTAAGGAGATTGGGCGTACTCCAGTACGCCAGACTTTGCCAGTGACGGAGTGACGGCATTCGTGTACAGGGCGGTTCAGCGCAATAATATTACGACTACCAGACATAATGCCGGATGGTATAATATATTGTTGTGTAAAAAGCTGTCCAAATAATAATAAAGATAAAACAATTTTAAAAAGCTTTTTTAGATTACCGACTGACCCAGAAAAATATTATATTTATTTTAGTTTACATTTCTATCGACCGCGTCAGTATATTATGGTTACACTAAAATTTATATGTAATTTTTAAGGGATTTTATTAATTTAGAACAAGTATTATATTTTTATTTTTATCAAATGGACATTTAAATTTGAAATAGATTTCAGGTATTTTCTATATTTTTACATTTTAATTTAAACCGGAAATGGTTTTAAAAGAATGCTATTTCAAAAATTTTCGTAGTACTATATTAACATTGATATCAAAATAAATAATCTTTCCTCTTAGATTCCTGGCAGACATCTTACGTACGCCTATGCTAGCGCGTAAAGCGAGCCTGTTCAAGGTGACCAAATTCAAACACACGTATAGGGTAGTGTCGTACCAGTGGTTCGGGTCGGTTCAGTTCAGGTCAGGTCGGGTTGGTTCCAGTTCGGGTCGGGCTGGTTCAGTTCGGGTCAGGTCGGTTCAGTTCAGGTCGGGTTGGTTCAATTCGGGTAAGGTACCGTTCGGCTCGGATTGATTCAGTTAGGGTCGGATTGGTTCATCTCAGTTCATTCCTTACTGCTGTAGCCAGATTCATTCTTAAACAATTAAAACTTAACTTCACGGTTAAATTTATCATTAAATTTACAAACATAAGTTAAAAGAACTTGGCTTATATTTTTTTACTAATGGCTGTTTGCACAGATGGGCATAAGTAATTTATTTTAAAATTTTAATAAAACTTTAGTAATAGTAATAAGATTGTTTTTATACATTTTCAATTTTATCATATAATTGGGGTCGGGTATGTGCTTTTATTACCTGCTTTTACAAGGTTCAACAATTTTGTAAGAAAGTTATGTAATTCAGCAACCTCTCATATTGTAAAGAGTGTAAGTAAAATCTATAAACAAAAAAACATCAGTATTTTTTAGTAACACAACATAATCCTACTACAGACACGGAGAATACGCTGTCCATTTATCTTCGCTGGAATCGAGCTATCGTACAACATTATAATTATGTTTTAGTAAACATTTTTGTAAGATAAATAATAAATAAAACAATCAATCCAATTTCATGAAGAAATTCCTATGTACAGAATTATTAATTATAAATTTACCCCAACTGATTTAGTGAATTATAACTAAAAGAATCTTCATTAGGGATTGGAATTGTGAATTATAATTGAAATGATAGCAATGACTATAACGGGAAAGTGAACGAAATCCAGGTGTTCATTCAAAATTATTCACCATTGTACAGGATTTTCCGAGGGATTTTCTTAGCATCATACGCTTCTAGGAAAAATAATTTCAAACCCCTCGCTCTCTTCTCAAAAATTAAGAGTTCTTTGAAAAAGAATATCGATGTCAAATTATAAGGAATATTTATTCAATGTTTGTTTAAAATATTTCATCTAGATTGACGTTACTATACATATAGTATGATTATTTTTTTATCTAACAAATATTTTTTTTGTTGTTTTCAATCTACTTAAGATGCACATGTATACGTACAGGTGTCCCAAAATGAGCTTACTCGATTTTACATACGAAACAATGAAAATATTTTACTCATAATCAACTATTTCTGGACTAATTCACCTTTTTGATTTTTTTTGTCTAAAAAAGGCTTTATCTTTATTACTATACAGAATATTATAAATTATAACATTTTAACCGCGTAGGATTTCGACGGGGTGGAATTTCGACCAAACAAACAACGGATTGTTTCACTTCAGGTCGGGTTGATTCAGTTCGGGTCGGGTTGATTCGGTTCGAGTCGCGTTGATTCGGTTCGCGTTGTGTTAGTTCAGTTCGGTTCGGGTTGGTTCAGTTCAGTTCGTGTCGGTTCGGGTTTGGTACCGTTCAGGTCGGGTTGGTTCAGTTTGGGTGAGAGCATATCACAATCCATACTTCTCACAGCTCATATCTGCACGATTCATACTTCTCACAAGCCATACTCATCTCGGGTCCTCTCGGCAAAGTTCGATATACACTGGGAAAAAATACATATGCAGTCGAAAAATAAGTTCACCATTACGAGAATAGATGTCTCTCTAGTTTCTTAAAAGATATTTATCTAGCGGTCTGTCAGATACTTAAAAAAATATTATTACATTTTAAATACTTTTGGAATTGAATGAAGATGTAATATAGTATTCAAAAATTAATAAAATGGTAAGGTAGGCAAATATTTGTAGTACCTATACAATTATAAAACCAATTAATTTTTTTTTTTTGGGTTAAATGAACATTGAAAAACTGATAAATACATGTACAATATACATGTTTATTTAAATTTTATTTTTAAGTATTTATATACTCTGCTGTGAGACTGATATTAAATGTGTGCATACCCAAGTAACACAAATGACCTAAAATCGACGTCATTGTGACGTCCTAATTCACGTCATATAGTCGTCCTGAAGACGTCTCAGCGTGGAGCTGTGCGACGTCATTTTAAGACGTAGTTTCGACGTCATATTCAGACGTGGTTTAGACGTCATTATAAGACTTGTTTAGACGTCATTTTAAGACGTTGTTTCCGTCATTTTTAGACGGTGTTTCGATGTCTGTTTTAAGATGTTATTTCGAGGTGTAGATAGGCCTCCGATATATACCGAAAATAACTTAAATAGGTAGGAAAAATAAACAATTTATTTTTGAAGTATATTGTATGACAAAAATTTAAATAAAAAATACAATAAAATATGAAACGTATAGAATTCCTGAAAAAAAATATTCAAAAAAAAATTCAAATTAATTAAATAATGCATCTATCACTATTATACCATACATGTACATTTATTTAACAGAAATGGAGATTACAAGAATACACGAAAATTTAGCAAAATTTCCGGATCATATTGGATGCATTAGCTGTTGAAGCAAAAAATACAATTTCGTCCGGAAAATTATCAGTAACTATTCTTAGCAGGCATTCAAATTAATATGTAACAATAATAGATAAAATAATAACTGTTTGTTATACATTAACTTATCTTTACCAGGAATAGTTCCTTTGAGAACTGTATTATCTTATTAGAATTATAAAGTAGTTTTAGTTTCAGAATATTTATTTTTGTAATTATTATAAAATAAATAGTTAATCACTTAAATATGAGAAAATTTTGCTTTGCCTTGTTATTCGAATGTCTTGTTTTATAATATCAACCAGTTCATGGTTAGATATTAAAATAGAAAAATAAATTTCTTCTACTATGGCCATTGTTTTAAGTTGATGGATTTAGCCACCTGATAATTTTCACCTGTTACTGTCACGGATTACAATGTCGTCAATTCAGAACATAATAATAATAATAATAATAATAATAGATTTATTTGTTTAAGATAAAGAATCTTTTACAAATGAATGGTACATATGTATCTGAATAGTTTAACATTAAATATAGTGCAAGTGACTTTACATTTGATACAAATAAATATAATGTACACCAATAATAATATGGTGGTAATACATATTATTAAATAATATAACAATGTCAATGTGTTATAATAGTTACTGGTCATACAATTCCAATATATATCCCTGTTGGTTTTTGTTAGATGCTGAGGCCAAAAGCTCTTAGTTTTAGTGAATTTGTGATATACTTGTGGATGTCATATATTTTCTCTGGTGTGAGGACTGACAGCAGTGTGCTAGTGTTATCGGTATCTGTATGCTTATCCAAGAAGGCTGTCCTGAAACAAGAATAGAAGGGACAATGGAAGAGGAAGTGGTGTAAGTCGTTGGGTTCATTTCTATTACAAAGGACACAGTTCTCTTCATTAGAAAATTTGTGACAGAAACCATCTTGAAGGATATGCATTGTATTAGGGTTGGCTACTCGTAGCTGTAGGGAAGTTTTTAGGATTTTATAAGGAATTTTGTAAGCCAAATAAAAGTGACTAGTGTTATATAATTTATAGGATGAGTTGTAGGTTGAGTTTGTAATATATTTGGTGTCGAGCTCATAGAGGATTTCATTAAATGCAGTTATAATATTCTCCATTTCTTCTTTGAGAATTATCGGATTCTGTTTTTCCCAGATCCAATAGAAGTTAGCTTTCTCTAGTAGTAATTTTAAGTTGGTTACCCAGTTAAATTTATTTTTTGTTTCGGTTGGTATTGAGGGATTAGTATCGAATTTAATAAGAGTACTATAGCATATTTTGATGTATCTTGTATCTGGTGTTAATAAAATCTTATGCCACCAGAGTAGCATTTTTTTGAAGATAGATACTTCTAGTTTTGATTGGCCTGTTTCACGCCTTATTGCGTAATTAGGTGTTGTTCTCTGGCAGGAAAATATAGTTTTGAAGAAATGTGTTTGGCCTTTCTCAATGCTTTCCCATTGGTTGGGTCCCCAAATTTCTGCGCCATATAATAAAGAGGGCAATAGTACTGAATTATAAAGTTTTAAGGTGGTATCCCATGAATAAGTTTTTGTTCTGGCTAGCGTATTTTTTATTGCCCCTGTGGTTTTTTGAGCTTTACGCAAGGTTTCTTCGGTATTTGCATTAAAAAGTCCGGAAGCTTTGAAAACTATTCCTAGGTATGTGTATGTATTTGTTACTTGAATCTCGTGACCCTGGCAAGTGTATCGGGGTAGCCGTTTTACTGGGCGACCTCTGTGGAAGTGGACTACTTTTGTTTTTGCAGGATTTACTTGCAGAAGGTGATTGTCACAGAAATCTGTGAGAGAGTTTAATTTGTGCTGCACATCGATCGGAGAGTTAGCTAGTAAGACTATGTCATCAGCGTATTGTAGGCTCAGAATGCCTCTCATCCCACTTACCCTAAAATTATTATCGGTGATTTTAATGCCAGAATTGCCGACCTAAATGAATTAGATAATATTGCAACAATGAACACTAACTTAATATCTACTCGCAGCGTACAAGATATCGTGTTAAACAGAAAAGGCAAAGACCTAACGAAAATAATGGAAGAAAATGATTATCTGGTATTAAATGGTAGATCACAGAATGATACCCCTGCAAAGTTTACATATGTAGGAAGTACTGGCAAAAGTACGATCGACCTCGCCTGGGTAGACAGCAGCGCTATACAGTTTGTCCTAGACTTTCAAATAAACGACGAAATATTAATATCAGATCACATGATATGTTCGCTCAAGCTTAAAAACATAAGGGGTAAGGAACAATCAACGCAGAACGACAGTAAATATATTACAAAATTATTCTGGGACAACTCTAGAGCACTTGAATTCACAAACGAACTGTCTACAATTTATGCTCAAAATATTCCAATAGGAAATACATATGAATATTTAATTGAACAGATTAATAAGGCGTCAAATAACATAGGTATCCTAAAAACAATCAAAACAACCACCAATAACCAGAGTGTAAGAAACAAATGGTACAACAAAACTTGCATGGAACTCAAAAGAAATGTTAGAAAACTTTATAGACGCTGCAAAACACAAAATTTTAACAGAGAATCCGTAGCAGAGTACACAAGAGCAAAGACAGTATATAAACAATACATCTCAAAACAAAAACAGATGATTACACAGAACATAAATAATAATAAATTAGAAAATATTAAAGATCAAACCGAATTCTGGAAAACAATAAATTCTTTAAGAACCTCAAAATCATTATCAAACCCAATAAAACTCGAAGAATGGGAAATTTATTTCAGAGAATGGTTTAATGATAAAATTAGAGATGAAACAAAGTACCTGGACGTGAGGCACCCCTACCTAGACTCCGATATATCAATGTCAGAATTGAATTACGCTTTAAAACATCTAAAAGTCAATAAAAGCGCAGGCATAGATGGAATCACAAATGAGCAACTTAAAAACCTACCAACGCCTTGGAAAATATACATCAAAGATATGTTTAATTACTTCCTACAGAACGAAGATCTACCTAACAAATTAAAAACAATAAAATTGACTCTCATACACAAAAAAGGGGAACGTTTAAATACGGACAATTACAGAGGCATAGCAGTTCTGAATACTATCACCAAATTATTTACTTTCATCATAAACAGCAGGCTACAATCATGGGCCGAGAGTTCCAACATATTACCTGAAGCACAAGCTGGCTTCCGTAAGAGAAGGTCTTGCGCCGACAATATATTTATCCTAAATACAATTATAGGAACATCATTAATGAAGAAGAAAAAACATACATTTGCGATTTTCGTAGACTTCAGAAAAGCCTTCGACTCAGTGCCTCATAGCCTCCTATGGCCAAAAATCTTTAAAATTGGTGTAAGTGGAAAAATTGTAAGAATGCTACGAAACCTATATAACGAGGCAAAAATGAAAATAAGTGTAAACAGTGAACTATCACAAGACATAGAAATCACCAAAGGAGTTTTGCAGGGCGAATGTACAAGCCCTTTACTCTTCGCTCTGTACATCTCAGACTTAGAACATTTTCTGAAAACTACAAATCTAGAAGGGGCATATATCAACCACAAGGAAAACATTCTGAGTCAATTCAGAACATAAGCTACTACAAAATACAAATACAGTGTGTACATTTATGCCTTTTCATATACTTCATACTACGCTTACGAAGAATTTTCGATAAACTTCTGAAAATATTGTCTACAAAAGAAACAGTAATAAGTATAATTTCAAAAATATTACATTTTACATACCTTTACCATAACAAAACAAAAACATTGGTACAAATATTATCGTTTGGTTTTTTGTAACCTAACCCCACTTCTAAATTGATATCTACTTTTATAAGCTCAGTTCTTCCTGTGTATTAGCACGTTTTGAGACAAGGCACTCTTCTTCTCCAGTGTAAAAAAAAAAAATATTTCTGTATGAAAATATATTAATAAAACAATAACAAACCCCAGCATTTTAACATCAATCGGTATGTTTGCCTACACAAGCAACAGTAGCCATCTTGGTGATATGCTGCATTGTCATTGTATTAATAATTTGTCACAGTATAAGGAAGACGCAGTAGGGACAAGGTAGGGACACCCTGCTAAATTTCATGTCAGAAATTTCTATGCGCATGTGCGAAAATTCACCTCTGAAAACATGGGTGGAAACTTTTAGTTTGCTTAGCAGTGGCGTAACAAATTTAAGATTTATAATAATATAATATTTAGATCAATAATAGCAATGAATTAAGTTTTTACTAAACATAACAATAAATGAAATTAGCAAAAAGTTAAATTTCAAATGTCTCCTATGTATAGGGCACGGAAGATCACGTGACCTAACATATGTTTAGTCCCTTTCTCACTTCAGACTCGATCTTCAGCTCTGTCCCATGCTAACTTCAGACTGTACTTTCGACGCAGTGCGCATGCGTCAGTTTGAATTGCTGTCATATTTTTCTAGCGGTAAATTTTAAGAATGGGCGCGTTCACTTGGGATGCAGCGATGCGAGCGCTGTTAGCGCTACGTAGCGATGTGCGCAGTGAACGCTTGTTTTTATGTAGCGCTACTCTCCAGCGCTTCTGAAAACGTAGCGTAATATTTCTATGCTGCAAACTCACAGCGGAGATGCAGCGAAGTTATCAGCTGTCACTTTGTGAAAAAATGGCGGCAGAACAGCATGTGGGTGTCACTTGTAACTACGAAATTTATGAAATTAACTCATCTATGCTGTCGATATGCATAATTTAATATATATTTTTACGTACACTTATATAAAAGATGAATTTGACATATGCTGACAAATAGCGGGAAAAGAGGTTTGTTGATGTTACAATGGGCGCGTTCACTTACGATGCAGCGATGCGAGCGCTGAAATGTAGCGCTGAGTTACCGCTTCAACTCGTCAGTGAACGGCACGGAGCGGTAACCATAGCAACATTTGAACATCAACAAACTTCTTTTCCCGCTATTTGTCAGCATATGTCAAATTCATCTTTTATATAAGTGTACGTAAAAATATATATTAAATTATGCATGTCGACAGCATAGATGAGTTAATTTAATAAATTTCGTAGTTAAAAGAGACACCCACATGCTGGTCTGCCGCCATTTTTTCACAAAGTGACAGCTGGTAACTTCGCTGCATCTCCGCTGTGAGTTTGCAGCATAGAAATATTACGCTACGTTTTTCTGAAGCGCTGGAGAGTAGCGCTACATAAAAACAAGCGTTCACTACGCACATCGCTACGTAGCGCTAACAGCGCTCGCATCGCTGCATCCCAAGTGAACGCGCCCATGTTGCTATGGTTACCGCTCCGTGCCGTTCACTGACGAGTTGAAGCGCTAACTCAGCGCTACATTTCAGCGCTCGCATCGCTGCATCATAACTGAACGCGCCCATTGAGTTTGCGCAAGCGTGGAATTTGTTGTCATTTTGTTATTTGGCGGTTCTTGTGCATATAGGTATAGCGATTGATTGTGTTGTTATTATTATTCATTGTAGTGTTTTATTATTTGTTTCTTTTTGTTATCTTGTTTGTTGTTATTTATTTTATTGTTATTTTCTGTTGTTTGTGAGTGTCATTCTTTTTCAAACTATGCCACTACGTTGTTGGGTGCAAGTTTGTCGTCGGACTATAATATAAAACTGTTTACTATCCCATCAAGTACCGATTATCGGGGTAATATTTAAAACCTAATCATATTTGAACATAAGTAACAAGTGACAATTTGTGTAGGTAGGGTTGGTGTGGTAGGTAGGTTACATGTGAAAAACAAGAGAGACGTCGTCTGTGGCTCATGGCCGTTTATATTTGAGAATATCACTTGCTTGCTGACGTATTATCGATTACTCAGATTTGATAGTAGGTCGTTGATGAAGCCCTAAATTTATAAATTGTCAATTACTGTTGGTAATATTTGCTTTTTAATCAAGAATGAAGACGAAGAGCATCCTGATCGTAATACTTATGAATATACATATGATCACATTGTTATCTGCCATTATTATATTATTGAAGAATTCAATAAAAACCTATTTGTTTCTTATTGTCTTCATTTTATTCTCATTTGATATCTTGCTAGAAATGTGACAGCTATTCAAACTGACGCATGCGCACTGCGTCGAAAGTAGAGTCTGAAGTTATCATGGGACAGAGCTGAAGATCGAGTCTGAAGTGAGAAAGGGACAAAACATATGATAGGTCACATGATCTTAATTTTGCTAAGGTAGATGAAGGGACCGGCGTGTTTTGTTTTCGTTTGAGAACATAACCTTGCTTGATTTCTATCAAACTTTGTTTTTTCTTTTTGATTTGTGCACTTTTAAAAATGGAAACAAATACAGCTAGGAGAAGAGGTGGGAGTTAAATGTGCTATGAAACATTGTAGTCATGTAGAAAGACGACCTCCCGGTGATAAATTAAGTTATTTCTCTTTTCCCAAAGACCGTGACAGGTTAGTAAAATTATATTTATTCTCATATTATTGTAGGGAATGGGTGTGTTTCATGTATTAATTTTGCAATTTATTTATAACAGGGCAGTTACGTGGATCCGAGCTTGTAATAGAGATGATCTTTTGGAGAAAGATCCTTTACAGCTGCATAAAAATTACAGAGTTTGCAGTGTCCATTTCACCGATTCAATGTTTTTGAATGATTTGAAAAACAGATTTTTCATTCATGCAGTTCCGGTTAGAATAGAACCTGAACAATTACAAGGAGTTATAGCTTCCACTAACAGTAGCGAGATAATCAGTTCAACACCAAAGAGGAAGATTTCTGATATTCATACTATCGACAGAGGATCAAAACGAATGAAAATTCATGATGATTCTGAAGCAGGTACATACAAACTTGTGTTTGTACATAATCTATTGTCATAAAACTTACAATAATATCTTTATAGGCTGCTCAATGTCTTTTGCTGATTTGGATGCTGTCTGTTTTAGAAAAATTAAAATTAAAATGCGAGCAATTTGGCGACATGGATAAATTCTGCACACTCTGTATTGACGAGATGTCATTGAAAGCAAATTTATTTTATAATATTTCAAGGGATGAAATTATTGGCTTCTCAGAAGAATTTAATTAAAAAAATTATGAACCTACATGTAAAATGTGGCCGTCATTATGATACGGGGCATAACACAGAATTGGAAACAACCAATTGGATATTTTTTCCTCCACAGCAGCTTTAAGGTAGCAGAATTACAGGAAGTAATTTTTTCGTGTATTAGGAAATTGAAGGAAATTGGGTTAGAATTTTGTTCTATGGTGAGTGATATGGGATCCAATTTCCTTATACTGTGGTATTGTTTTGTTCATGGAGGGTCTGTTTGGAAATCTGTCATGTACAAAATACAATTAATTTTTTTTATTTTACGACCTTTTAATTTCAGAGGAAAGTTGTAAATACAAAAGAAACAATTTATATCTGTTATATTTGTGGTACAAAAATCAAAATTATTATTATATTGGAAATTTTAATTTTTTAATACATTTTCTTTTAATAACATTTCTTGTAAGATTTAAAATTTATTTCTAAAGCACTATTAGATTTTGTTTAAAATGTTAAAAATTAAAATTTCCAATATAATAATAATTTTGATTTTTGTACCACAAATATAACAGATATACATTGTTTCTTTTTCACAGTCGTATGTATTATGTATATAAATGTATACATTTATAAATATGTTTTTTTTTTAAATAAATAAAACAAATATCATCACGGCTTATCCATTTCGGTGACGATGACGGATAACCATAATTAAATAAAAAAGTATATTAAATTTGATTTTTATTAAATTTTTTCAAAATTTTAAAGATTATTGTTTATATTATTACATCAAGAAAAAATAAAATATCAATTTGACATTTAAATAAAAATAATATACACCTTCGTATATTATAAATAATTATAAGTTGCCAAATTAAATAAATTTAAAAATTGAATATGAATTTTTAATAATATTAAAAATAAAGTAAAAATAATCGTCGCAAAGACGTAGACGTGTGACAAAGGTTTAAATAGACCTAATTATGACCATATAAAGTCGTCACATGGTCGTCATAGCGACCACTAATCTGACGTCTAAATAGTCCTATTTCAGACCAAAATCAATGTCGCAGTGTCGTCGCATAGACGTCAAATTAGACGTCTAAATAGTCGTATTTCAGACCAAAAATCAACGTCGCAGTGCCGTCGCATCCACGTCAAATTAGACGGCAGCATATGACTTAAATTCAACCTATAATCGACGTCACTTTTTGGTCGACCGTCGGTCAGTGTTCCTTGGGTATACACTGGTATCTAAAATAATTTATATTTTACAATACAATAATAAATATTTTTTGTGTATATTTTGTTCGATAATGATTTGCTAATCCTTTATTTTTCTTAAGACCAGGCAGTGAATTCTAAATTTTTAAATAAAATTGTACATTTTATATCAATTCTCAAGAAAGAAGTACCTAGTTTGAAATAAAGTTCACGCCCAATTATTCAATAATTGTTATTATTCTTCTTCTTCATCAGCTCCACTATCCCAGCGGGATATAGGCTTCCCTTAATATCTTCCTCTATTCGTCTCTGTTTTTCGCTACAGTTTTCCAATTGTTTACTCCTAAATTCCTGATGTCTTTTTCGACGTCATCCTTCCATCTAAGCTTGGGTCTACCCACGGTCTACCTCTTCGTTTTTTATATGCAGGCTTCGAGCGGTAGATTTTGCTTACGTTTCTGGTTTCTTCCATAGGTGTTACATGTCCTAGCCATCTAAGACGTTGGATTTTTATAAAGTTTATTATGTTCCTGTCGTTCAGTAGGTGCTCCAGTTCAAAGTTCATTCTGGCACGCCAGGAGCCATTCTCGGTTATTGGGCCAAATATTTTCCGTAAGACTTTTTTTTCAAACGTTTGTAGTCGCTTTTCATCCGCTGTTGTCAGGGTCCAAGTTTCTGCGGCATACGTTACGACTGGGCGTATAATTATTTTGTAAATCGTTAGTTTTGTAGTTCTGCTTATGTTTTTTGATTTCAGAACATCTATCAGCGCAAAGTAGCACCTGTTTCCCATGAGTATTCTTTTCCTGATTTCTTCGCTCATATCGTTCCTATGGTTCACGGAGGAACCAAGAAATGTGAAATCATTGACCACTTCGAAAGATTCATCATCTATATTTATATTACAGATATTTAAAGGGTTTTGTCGTGATAATACCATGATTTTGGTTTTATTAGCGTTTACATTCAGGCCAATTGTTATTATTACCAAAAACTAATTACATATTTCAGTACAAATAGAACAGAAGAATTCGATCACTCTTAACAAATAAACTAGAAATATGCATATGCTATTTTGATTGATTTTATAAAGGCTTTACACTCGATGTCTTAATCTTTTATTTATCGCTTATAAAACCTTATTTTTGAAATACAAGCAAGACGAGTATAGAAAGAAAAATGAGATAACAAATTATAATAGGGTCCGTGCTTTACGCACCAGATATGATAATCGAAAAGAAAGAAAAATAAAAGCATCATATGCAGAGTATATACGACGATGCTAAAGAAATTAAAAATAGAATAAGACAGTAAACACTATGGCTGTCCCGTCCAACATGGGGATCTGGAGAACTATAAAAGTTACGAAGTTAGTTAAATTAGAAAAAAATCCCCATTCACATTAGGAGTCTATTTAAGAATTAAGCGGTCACTAGGTACAAGCGAAAATGTAATTTTTACAGTTTTTTATTTTTTTCGAATAAGTTGCAAGTGTGAAATAATACTGAATTTTTGTTTGTATTTCTTTAGAGCACTTTTTAAGCTATTTCGAATGGTGATGCTGATTTTTTTATCACTGTTGAATTTCGAGTTATGATGCCAATTATATGTTTTATGGATGGCCATAATACAATGGAAAGTTACACCAATGAAAAGAGTAATCCAATTCTTATTAAAAAAATAAGAATCCCCAATCGGAAGAGCTTTAAAAATGCCCTAAAGAAGTGCAAAACAAAATCCAGTATTATTTCATACTTGGAAGTTATTTGCAAAAATAAAAGAATGAAAAATTATATTTTCGCTTGTACCTCGTGTCTGATATATTTTGGAACAACTATGGTTTAAATTATTCGACTTCGTATCTTCTTATAGTTATCGAGATCCCCATATTTGAGTGAATAATAAATAACATGGTCTGAGAAAAATAATTGTAATGTATCGAATGTATTAATATACTGTTATATACATTTTGTGTTTCTGTAAATAAATAAATATATACAACAAATATATCTTCCACCGATAACACAGAAAACAGTATATGATTATGTAGCAATAGAAGCAGGCAGTCCAATAGAAAGAATACTGTAGAACTGGAACAAAACTATCTGAAATTTCCGTTTCTTATATTCTTATCGATGTGTAAATACCTTGAGATTCTGCTTGCAGTAAATCAATTGTAGATGATTACAGACAATGTTACAGGTTTTGTAATCGTATTTCGGTATAGTAGCTCATCAATTTTACAAAACACAATATTTTAAAGTTTATTTCTCCAATGAGCTAAAATCAGAACATCAGAATCTTGTGGCTGTGCACTGCATAAGTATATAAATAAATTAACGTACTGTTCTTAGAAAAATTTCGCTGTTGAAAATTAAATGCTACCACGACAACATCCATCAGCTGATTACTTAACCAGATGATATTCCAATATTTGTGAAAATGGCATGTGATCAAATTTTTGTAATATGTCACTTATTTAACTGTTTATTGTGATTATTATTAGTATAATATATCCTTTATTCTATTATTCTTACAATATTGTTATCAATAAAACTAATGGAAACATATCACATCATATCCGTATCATCATATTGTTAATTTTATATTTAAGGTTGAAGATCTGTTACCCTGCATAAAATTTTAGTTGAGTAATGCGGATGTCAAATACTTTTCCGATAGAAAACAAAGCGTGTTCGGCTGTCGTAGTATAACTTATGAGAAGTATGAGTTATAAGAAGTATGGAGCGTGATATGTACTCGTTTGGGTCTGGTCAGGTTGGGTCGGTTCGGGTGAGGTACCGTTCGGGTTTGGTACCGTTCGGGTCGGGTCGGGTTCGGAGCTGGTTCAGTTCGGGTCGGTTTAGATGTGGTATGTGGTTCAGATCATGTACCGGTCGGGTCGGGTTGCGGTTGTTCTTTGTTCATTGTCGGGTACCGTTCGGGTCGGGTTTCAGTTTTACTAAAAATGCGCATCTCTACTGTACACGTTGTATTCAAAGTTCCTACCTACTGTTCCTAGTTACGTGCCAGCCAGGCAGTAGGTAGCTATGCTATCGCTCGCTGTTTAGCTTGGTTCTTGCCGTACGCTGTACTGGCTGTACCCCGCCGTACCCGTAACCCGTACATGTAACCCCAGATTTAAAACACTATATAGTGTTTTGAATCTGTGATACAGCTTTACTTGCTTTACCTGTTACCTCAGAAATTCAATCCTATGAGACAGTGGCGGCGCTAGCGGGGGGTCCAGGGGGGCATTTGCAGTAGCCCCCTGGTTGCCCCCCCCCCCGACTTTTAGTGTTAATCTAAAAAATTTTGCTAGTAGTATTGCTTTTAACATCTCAACATTTAAAAAAGACAGAAACACTGAAAGAAACACGAAAAAAACATTGTTATACAGCATAATTTTTTTTGCATCAATGCACATGTATCTAAAAATCTCTATCTGCATTTAACCATGATTATTATTGATTGGTGTTATAATAAACGCACTGCCGAACTTATCCAAACTTGTCAAATTAATTGTGCGAGTCCGATAGCGACGCAATGAACTTGTAATTACTTGTTAAGTTTGTTCTATACTTTACTTACTCGTCCACGTCCATAGTTTAGCAAGTTCAAACATGTTTTACAAATTTTGGTATTTATACGAGTGATGAAAGCTCAATGCTCATTCGTTATTTTGTGGTCAAAGAGTAAAGTAAAAGTAAATATGAAGCGCACAAATAATATTAAAAATTATTTTTTGTCAGAATCAGATAAAAAAATTAAAAACTGATACTTTCCTGCCTTCGAACAGTATCGGCAGTCCAAGCAGTAATTTAGAAAATATATTAAAAACGAATGAAATGGTGACATCTTGTAACTTAAGTGCTACTGAAGAAAATGATAGTGAGTCTAGTTTTTGTGAAAATAAAACTAGTGAGGATGATATAAGTGATGATAATGAAACTGGCGTACATACCCCAACAGTGAGACCTGAACCAGAACAAACAATTCTTACTGTTTCTGGACCTAGCGACTTGTCACAGACTCCTGAGGAAGGACCACGTCAGCCGATACTATCGCAGTATCCAAAAGTTAAACAAGGTGAAAGAATGAGAAGCTTTAAATCAACGTGGTTTAAAAAATTTACATGGTTGGAGTATATTGTTTTAAAAGACAGTGTTTTATGTTTATACTGCCGATTTTTCCATGGTGTAAATCAAGCAAACATTTTTGTGAATGAAGGGTTTCGCAACTGGAAGAATGCACTTGATTCAAGTAAAGGACTAGTAAAACATGATAAATCTGAACAACATAAAATGTGTGTTATAAAATATGTAAATTATATGAAATTAAAGAAACAGAAAACAAATATTGAACAAATGGTGAATGATCAATACCAAAATGAAATTAAAGAAAACAGACACTACATCAAAACTTTATGCGAGTGTTTATTATTTACATGTACGCAAGATATTGCTCAACGTGGTCATGATGAAAGTGTTTTAAGTTAAAATAAAGGTAATTTAAGAGAATTAATGTTATTGATAAGTAAACATGACATCATTGTACAAAAAAAGTTATAGGATAGTTCAAAGAATGCTAAATACCTACACCATGATATCTAAAATTTATTAATTTCTATTATGGCGACCATTGTACGCAAAAAAAAATTCAGACGATGTAAAGGAATCAAAATTTTTTGCAATAATGTCTGACGAAACAAAGGACTTGAGTAAAGATGAACAAATAACTGTTATAGTCCGGTACTTGCATCAAAATGCAATTCAGGAGAGGTTTTTAGGGTTTAAAAGTGCAAACGGTATGGTAGATGCTGCTAGTTTTGCAAATTATATAAAAACAATATTAGATGAAAATAATATTTCATTAAGCAATTGTATAGTACATATAAGGATACGATGGTGCTGCTGTAATGAGTGGTCATTTAGGTGGCGTGCAAAATCATATTAAAATTATTGTTTCGCAAGCAGTATATATTCATTGTTTTAACCATAAATTAAATTTAGTTGTTGATTGTTGCAAACATTTGCAAAAGTCGGCTATTTTTTTTTCTAATCTTGAAAAATTATATACATTTATGTCAAACTCTACAATTCATCCTCTATTTTTAAATACGCAAAAACAAATTTATCCTACAAAACAGGCTCGAGAATTAAAAAGGATATGTGATACGCGATGGACTGTTCAGTTCAGAGCATGCGAGACTGTTTTAGAAACAATTGAATCTATTTTTGTAAAATTAAACAATCTTATTTCTAAAACTGATGTAAAAAAGGATAGAAGATGTGAAGCAAAAGGTTTACTTTTACAAATTGATAAAGAATTTATTGTTTTACTGCTTATTTTTATAAAAAAATTTAAAATTAGTTACAACTGTATCTAATTATCTCCAATCCCCTGATATGAATTATGTAAATGGTTTAAATTTAGTTCAAGAAACAATTAATGAATTTCAAAACTTCCGAAACAATGATAATGAATGGAATTCTATACGGAAATCTGCAAATAATATTTTTTTGTCTCTTGGTTTAGATAAAACAGACTTTTTTGACAAACCAAAAAGAATGATATTTATTCCAAAAAAGGTTACAAGAGTTTATAGTAGATTGTAAAATAGATGATTCTGTAGACATAGAAGTAAAAAATGAGAAAGATGTTGTCAAACTTAACTTGTACATCCCTATACTAGATAAAATTATAATTGAATTAAAAGACAAGTTTCTAGAATTACTGTCAGATTTTCCATCTTTAACCAACTCTTTTAATGCTAAACGTCAAGTTAAACATAACATTAAACATTGCATTGTTACAACCGGTTTACCGGTTTCCGCAAGGCCACGTAGATTGCCCCCAGAACGGTCAGTCATAGCCAAAAAAGAGTTTGATGATCTTTTAAAATTAGGAATCATTAGACCATCTAAAAGCATGTGGTCATCTCCTGTACATATGGTCAGGAAAAAGGACCCTGGTGACTGGCGTCCTTGCGGTGATTACCGTGCCTTAAATTTCATTACTGTTCCCGACAGATATCCTTTACCTCACATACAAGATTTTGCATCAATACTGGAAGATGCTACTATATTTTCTAAGATCGATTTAATTAAAGCTTATCACCAAATACCGATGGAAGAGAATTCAGTCGAAAAAACTGCTATAACAACTTCATTTGGTTTATTTGAATATGTTGCTATGCCTTTCGGCCATAAAAACAGTGCACAAACGTTCCAACGTTTTATTAACGAAGTAGTTAGAGGTTTAGATTTCTGTTTTGCTTATTTGGATGATATATTAATCGCAAGTAAGACGCCTAATGAGCATTTGATACATTTACGACATATATTTGTTCGGCTTGAGCAATATGGCATCCTCATCAATCCCAAAAAATGTTTATTTGGTCAGGAGGAACTGCAATTTTTAGGACACCAAATCAGCAAGACAGGTTCCACACCTCTATCAAGCAAAATTGAAGCTATACGACTTTTTCCTTTACCCACCACTCAAAAACAGTTAAGAGAATTTTTAGGTGTTATAAATTTTTACCACAGATTTATACCGTATTGTGCGATAATATCGCAACCATTAAACAATTTTATTGGCAAAAATAATTCTAAAAGCACCAAAAAATTGATCTTAGACAATAAAGCTATTAAATCATTTGAGGATTTAAAAGTGGCGTTGGTAAACTATACCAAATTGACATTTCCCAGACACTCAGCACCAACAAATATCATGGTTGATGCGTCAGACACGGGTATGGGGGCTGTACTCCAACAATATCATAAAGATTCCTGGCATCCCCTAGCTTTCTTTTCCAAAAGTTTCTCTGTCACAGAACAACAATATAGTACTTTCGGCAGGAAACGTCTAGCAATTTATTCTGCAATCAAAAAAATTCAATATTTCTTAGAAGGCCGAGAGTTTCATATTTTATCAGATCACAAAGCCTTAACATTTTCTATTCGAAAAAACAATGACACCTATTCACCAAGAGAAATCAGACATTTGGATTACATACTTCAGTTTACAAATGACATACGTCATGTAACCGGGAAAAATAACCCAGTAGCGGATGCATTATCTAGAATTTGTATTAATTCACTTTCTAAATTAGAACACATCGACTATAAGAAAATTGCAATAGCTCAAGCTCATGATGAAGAATTGCACATTTTAGAAAACACCAACTCTCACTCACTCATTTTCAAACAAATAATAATTCCTGATACCGATTATAAAATTGTTTGTGATATTTCAACAGGAAACCCTAGACCATATATTCCACTACAATTCAGAAAACAAATCTTTAATCATTTTCATAATATTTCACATCCAGGAATAACAGCCACCAAAAAACTTATCTCTTCAAAATTTGTTTGGAAAAATCTGAACACAGATATCCAAAAATGGACTAAAATGTGCGGTAAATGTCAATGTTGTAAAGTTTCCAAACACACTTCTTCACCAACAGGAAATTTTTCTTTACCATTCAGGCGTTGCGAAATGATTCATTTAGATTTAGTGGGCCCCCTACCTAAATCAAATGATCATTCATATTTATTAACGTGTATAGACCGTTTTACACGTTGGGCCGAGGTTATACCTCTCAAAGATACTAAAGTTGAAACGATAACACATGCCTTTATGAATGGTTGGGTTTCTAGGTTTGGAGTACCCATACAAGTTACAACTGACAGAGGGGCGCAGTTTGAATCACATTTTTTTAAAGAGTTTTTATTACAATTAAATGCAAAAAGAATCAGGACAACAGCGTACCATCCTGAATCAAACGGTTTAGTAGAAAGGTTTCACAGACAACTTAAGACTTCCTTAAAATCTTGCAATAATCCTAGAGATTGGTATAAGAATCTACCACTGGTATTACAAGGTCTCCGGGCTGCCTTCAAGGAAACACTTGGTTGTAGCCCGGCAGAATTAGTCTGCGGCACAAATTTGCGTTTACCAGGTGAATTGACAGTTGATTGCGTAGAAAAAAAATCTGATGTGGCCAACACATAACCTCTCGCCAGATATTTTACCTGGTTGTACGCATAAAACGAAAAATATTTTTAAATACAAATACATATATTCATGTCTCACTACAAAATAATTATTTTAATATAAATTATGTACAATACATACATTTTCTTTATATTCAATATCCTAAATTTTTTTTCTACTTTCCTTTTCTTTTTCTTTTATTCGTCATTCTTTTGCAAATTCCTTTTATATTCTTTTGTAGGTATATTCTTTTGCGTTGTTGACTTTTTATTTATTTTCATAATCTTCATAATGATGTACGAATATTTTTGACAGTGGCATACAAATATTTTTGACAGTGACATTTCTGTGTGAATTACAAACATTTGAATTTCTTGCCTTGAAGTAGTTTGATCTAAGAATTTTTATATCAAATTATTTTATATGCATTTCTTTATCTCTGAATCTATAGCAGATATAATAATGAATTTATATTTATCGAATAAAGAATTTAACGTTCTTTAATATATTTATATAAATTTTCGATAAATAATATTTAGATGATTTTTTTCTTGTAACTACTACTTCCGGTTGTCCAATTGTGACCAAAACTGACTCGACTCTTCCCATTATTGTTAGATTGAGGAATCGGTAGTTAAAAATGTCTTAAGTCTTATAGTATTTGAGATATAGTGAATCCAACATCCACACACACACACACACATATACGGACATCATCGTAAAAATGTTATTATCGGATTCTAGGGACCTTAAAACGTGCTTATTCATTAAAATCTGGATATGCGATTTTTAGCATGAATACAATACCTCTCTTAGCCTCCTTTCTACAAAATCTAAAACATAACATGACTAAATTAAAATCTGTTCCTTCTAAACCATCAAACAAAAAATACTATGTACACCCCGACCTCTTCAAAACATCTCACGTATACATTCGATTCGATGGCATTAAAAAACCTTTACAACCCTCTTACAACGGACCATACAAAGTTATCAACAGGAATGAAAAATTCTTCACAATAGATGTTCAGGGCAAAGCAGACACAGTTGCAATTAATAGACTTAAGCCGGCTTACACATAATAGACGCCTTTGTTGTATTCGAAACAATGACAGCAACCACCGTACCATATGAATAAATGAAGAGAAACGTCATCCTGCTGCTATTTATTAATTTATTATTGTATCGTCTTGAATCATTTGTTTTTTTCCTGGGAAGGGGGTAATGTAGCAGACTCGCCTATTATCTAGACTGCTGCTACATGGCCCTCCCGACCAGGCAAGTATATAGAGTAACGATAGTGATAATTTTTAGTTTTTTAGTCCAGTTGTTTTGATTTTGAAAAATAAATTGACGTTTTGGTATTTTGTGTATTTTATATTTTTTACAATTTAAGAGTTCTTTCTTTCTTTTAACAAGGCGCGGCAGCAGAGTGGTCTGCCACACCGGAGTAGCTACTACATATTTACAAAAAATGATACTATTGTAATGTGCAGTGCCCGCCGTCGCCGCCACTATTACCGCCTCTGTCCCCGTCGGTTTCGCCGCCGTTGTCGCAGGGACGAGCGAGTGTCTATTGTTAGCGATGACGCAAGCGACTGGCCGGAGCCTGCCTAATTACCCGGTTGATGTAACCTATTGTGTTTTATCTAGAAGTCTTCCAGTGAGTTCTGGAATTTTCGGCTAGGTATATAAGCACCGTTAGCGAAGGCACTGAACAGTCTGATATAAATAACCGTTGCGTGCTAAACAGTTGGTGATATATAAACAGATAGTAGACAAGTGGTGAATATAAATAAATACAGTTGTATAAATAAATAAGTGATCTATATATTGTTTAAATAAATAATCTTAGTGTTTAAGTGTTTTATAATATTCTTAGTCTTAATTAGTGTTTAATATTTGTTTAATCGTAGTGTTCGTTATATTTATCATATTTTAATTATATTTAATATCTATTTATCATTATAATAAACTTTTATTTTCATTAATAACAATTGTCTAATATTTACACTTCACCCAAATAAATAAAAACGTTACAATTGGTGTCAGGTGTGGGGTTAATAAATTGTGAAGTGTTAAATAAAAATAAATAAGATGGCGACTAAACAATTAAAATTAAATGAATTAAAAGCTCGATTAAAAGTAAGTGATCTCAAGAGAGAACTGGAAGAGCGGGATTTGGAAACAACAGGAAAGAAGTCAGTGCTTCAAGAAAGACTGAGGCAAGCATTAATCGATGCTGATGAGAATCCCGAAGATTACTTATTCGACCCATCCGACTTTGGTAGACTAGAACAAAAATTCGAACAAAAATTTGAGGAAAGTTCTCGAAAAACAGAACAAAGTTCTAGAAAATTAGATGAATTAACAGAAAATTCTAGAACATTAGAAGAAAAATTAATGGAACATTCTAGAACTTTAGAAGAAAAATTAATTGAAAGTTCTAGAAAAGCGGAAGAAAATTCTAGAACACTAGAACAAAAACTAGAAGAAAATTCCAGAACATTAAAAGAAGAATTATTGGAACAGTCTAAAACATTAGAACAAAAAATGGAAGAAAATTCTAGAATTCTGGAGCGAACTTTAAAACAAAAATTAGGAGAAAATTTTAAAAGTTTAGAAGGGAAATTAGAAGAAAACTCTAAAAGTTTAGAAAAATTAGAGGAGAATTCTAAAAAAACTGAAGAAGAGCTGAAGTATTTAAAAGATGAGTATGACAAGCAGATCGAAGAATTACGAGAAAAGGTTACTAGAATTACATTGTCACCAATATCAAATTCCGATGTAGTGAAGGCAGGTTTACAAGAAGAAAGTAAAGCAGTAAAACCAGATACTAGTACAACAATGCACATCAAAACGCCGGAATTTGATGGAAAATCTTCGTGGCCGAACTATTTAAAACAATTTGAAGCGGCTGCGAAAGCACATAACTGGACATCCAAAGAGAAGGCTACAGCGTTGACTGTTTCGTTGCGTGGGGAAGCCATCGACATCCTACAAACGCTGAAGGAAGAAGAACAAGAGGACTACGACCAACTAGTCAAGCGGTTGGACATGCGGTATGGCAATGCGCACCTGGAGCAGGTGTACCAGACGCAACTGAGGAACCGCTATCAGAGTTCTAAAGAAAGCCTTCAAGAATTTGAAGTCTACGTAGCTCGTTTGGTTCTTCTCGCACATCCTGCAGCTCCTGACAGCGTTTTGGAGTGCCTGGCCGTTCAAGCATTCATCTACGGAGTTCGAGATAGCGAAACGCAGTAAGCACTGCGATTGGCCCGCCCAAAAACATTAATTGACGCACTTTCATATGCACTAGAACATGAAGCTGCCAAACAAGCTTCACGTAATCAATCTCGAGTGCGAAATATTGATGCCGAGAGAAAAGAAGACACAGAAGACCTAGAAGAGAAAATGCGACGAATTGTAAATGAAGTGTTTGCCGGAAGAAAGAAACTCGTCTGTTGGTCATCCGCAGAGACTTTGCAAAAAAATGCAACGAGAGACAGAATCGGCAAAAGAAGAAAAGGAGTCGGAAAACTTAGTCGGGTTGATGCGAAGGGGCAATCGTCGACCCGTAATCTAGTAGCCCCACAATCCATCAGTTATGTCGCATCCCTTCATCATCAAGCCAGCAGCATCTACGTAAATGGCTCTGTTGATAAAAAACCACTAAAAATGTTACTGGATACGGGTGCGACGAAGACTATAATTAGACCCGACTTAGTAAAGAACACAGGCAAGACGCATCTTCAACCAACCAAGTGGCGATTACGCACAGCGACGGGAGAACAAGCTACCACATTAGGAGAAATAGATATGACCATCACTATTGGAAACACATCCTTTAAACATCGTGCGCTGGTAGCTGACGTTGAAGATGAATTAATACTCGGTATGGACGTAATAAAAAAGCACGGTTTTAAACTTGACCTGAAGAATGGAGTAATGATGGTCAATGAAGAAGAACTTGTTTTAAACCCACGAGAAGACAAAGCTGTGCGCGTACTAATGGCCGAAGATGTTACCCTTCCAGAACAAAGTGAATCTATTGTGCAAGCACAATTAGATGTTAGTTTCTGTGAGGGGAATATTGTTATGCTTGAGCCAAAGAATGATGATGTGAAGACTGGTACTGGAGTTGTTGTAGGAAAATCACTGATTAAAGCCAGTCAAGTAATACCAGTTCGAATAATGAACGTAAATTGTTATCCAGTTGTTCTTAAGAGAGGAAAAATGGTAGGAGAATGCTTGGCAGTATCCTCGATTATTCGAACTGTTAAGGCCAAACGAAACATATCTCAGGAAGTTCCGGACACATTAACTAACCAATTATCAACCTCCTTCCAAGAACTGACCGCCGACCAGAGAACCAAGGCGAAGAAATTAATTAGAAGATTTCAAGATGTGTTTCAAGTTGACAAGAAGACCAATGGGAGAACTAATGTGGTTCACCATAAGATAGACACCGGCGACGCAAGACCCATCCGCCAACCAGCAAGAAGACTACCATTGGCGAAGCGTGAAGAAGCGGAAAGAATTATTGAAGACATGAAAAAGGAACGTGTGATCGAACCTTCAAGCAGTCCGTGGGCTTCACCAGTGGTGTTAGTAAAGAAGAAAAATGGCTCTACACGATTTTGCGTCGATTACCGTCAACTTAACAACGTCACCAAGAAGGATAGCTACCCGCTACCTCGAATAGACGATACATTAGACACTTTGGCTGGCTCGAAGATTTTCTCCACTCTGGATCTAAAGAGCGGATACTGGCAAGTCGATTTGGATCCAAAAGATAAGGAAAAGACAGCCTTCACAATTGGTACCGGACTGTGGCAATTTACTGTAATGCCATTTGGGCTCTGCAATGCCCCTGCAACGTTTGAACGACTCATGGAAACAGTATTGGCTGGACTATCATGGAAAACCTGTTTAGTCTATCTCGACGACATTATTCTGGTAGGTAAAACATTCGAGGACCACATTAAGAATTTGGAAGAGGTTTTCCAGAGATTACGGAAGGCTAACCTGAAACTCAGCCCCAAGAAGTGCCACCTGTTTCAAAAAGAAAGTTCATTACCTTGGACACGTGGTTTCAGATAAGGGTATTGCAGTTGACCCGGAAAAGATAAAGGCTGTGAGAGATTGGCCAGCGCCTAGAGACAAACACGAACTTAGAAGTTTTCTTGGTTTGTGTACTTATTATCGGCGATATGTACCTGGATTTGCCAACATAGCCAAGCCACTGACAAAGCTTAATGAGGAAGGTCGAAGATTTATCTGGGAAATGGACTGCAAAGTTGCGTTCAAAGAACTTAAACATGCTTTGACGAGCGCACCTGTCCTGAGTTATCCGTTACCTGAAGGGGAATTCATACTAGACACAGATGCAAGCAACGTGGGAATTGGTGGCGTTCTTTCCCAGATACAAGACGGACATGAGAAGGTTATTGCCTATTTTAGTAAGACTTTGGCAAAACCAGAGAGGAATTATTGTGTTACTAGAAAAGAACTCTTGGCAGTCGTGAAATCCGTGGAACATTTCTACAAATATTTGTACGGAAGGAAATTTTTGATTAGAACTGACCATGCTGCATTAAAATGGCTGCTACAATTCAAGAATCCTGAAGGTTAGGTGGCTAGATGGATTGAAAGACTACAGGAATACGATTTCAAAATCGAGCATAGAACAGGTACCAGCCATCGTAATGCCGACGCATTGTCCAGAAGGCCGTGCCAAGATGATTGCAAGCATTGTAGTCGACTAGAAGAGAAATTTTCCATCGTCGCCAGAACAACAGTAGTCGACGATAATTGGCAGCCCGATGGACTACGCGAAGATCAAGAAAAAGACCCAACTTTGAAAATTATACTCGAATGGAAAGCAGAGGAGAGCAAACCAGTATGGGAAAATGTTGCACCGCACTCACCAAGTGTAAAATCGTACTGGGCGCAATGGGACTCCATGGTGATTGAGGATGGCATGTTAAAGCGTGTGGTAGAAAATGCTGATGGAACTGAGAAGAGAACTCAGTTAGTTATTCCTAAGAGTAGAGTACCAGACGTGTTGAAAGAGATCCATGACGGATCTGGAGGCCATTTCGGAGTCATCAAAACGCTAGAAAGATTGCGCCAGCGGTTTTACTGGGTTAACTTCACGGAAGATGTTAAAGATTGGTGCAAGAAATGTGTGGTTTGCGCTGGAAGTAACGGTCCGCATAAACGACGAAAAGCTCCAATGCGTCAATACAACGTTGGCAGCCCATTTGAGCGTATTGCGATTGATGTGGCTGGACTATTCCCAGAAAGTGACGAAGGAAATAAATACATCGTGGTTGTTATGGACTGCTTCGCCAAGTGGGTTGAAGCATATCCATTACCCAACCAGGAAGCCACCACGGTCGCTGAAACTTTAGTTAAGGAATGTATATGCCGATTCGGAGTACCGCGTGAACTCCATTCCGACCAGGGAAGATATTTTGAGTCTGCCGTTTTCCAAAATGTCTGTAAGATATTAGGAATTAATAAAACTAGAACAACTGCATTACATCCGCAGTCTGATGGCATGGTTGAACGAATGAACAGAACGATCAACCGATATTTGTCGAAGGTAGTCTCCAACCACCAAAGAGACTGGGACCGACACCTCCATCTGTTCCTGTTGGCTTATCGTTCATCCGTGCATGAAACAACAGGGCAAACTCCTGCGAACATCTTATTCGGGCGCGAGTTGCGCTTACCATGTGACTTGGTGTTCGGCAGTAAACCTGGGGAAGATCTGGCCGGGGAAGATTACGTTACGGACTTACGGAGAAGAATGGATGACATTCATGAACAAGTCCGTACGAACATTCAAGCTGCCAGCGACCAAATGAAGGACCGGTATGACATCAAGGCCGAAAAGGGTGGATATCAACCTGGGGATTTAGTGTGGCTTTACAATCCACAAAGACGTCGTGGGTTATCACCAAAGCTGCAAAATAATTGGGAAGGCCTCTATGAGGTAGTCAAAAGGATAAACGACGTGGTATACAGAATTAAGAAACAACCTAGCGGGAAGCCGAGAGTAGTACACTTTAATCGGCTAGCCCCTTTCGCCGGAGACAACCACGAAGTCCATAACGGAGCAACGGTTCGTCGGATCATAACACAAGAACCAACTTTTGAAGACTTCATGGAGAACTATTCCTTTGGCCGCAAAGCGCGGTTCGGCGTGACGAAGGAAGAACACCGAGATCTATTCACCGTGTCTTCAGATTATTCCCTCGGTCACTGCGTATCAAAAGACTTAAAGATTTCCCGCGGCATAGCCTCAGCCTTTAAGGCGAAATTTGGGCAACTACAAGAACTGGCCAACCAACGCCCAACTGTTGGGAAAACGCTGCGCCTGAGGGATAACAATGCAGACCATCAGCGGTACATCTATTACCTGGTTACAAAACCACGCTCGTACCAGAAGCCGTCGTTTCGTGACCTGTGGAACTCGTTGTGCGATTTGAGGGATCATCTGCTTGAGAATGACATTTTGAAGCTAGCCGTACCGAAGTTAGGCTGTGGTCTAGATGATTTAGATTGGAGGATTGTTAGGAACATGATAGAAATCGTCTCCGTTTTACCGGTGTTGAAATTCTCGTTTGCAGCTTTAACCCTAACGGACATAAAGAAGAAGTCGAGCGGACCATCGACTGTCATTTCTTCAAAACTTCGAAATGCACCAAGGGTAATGCATGCAGATTTCGTCATCACGAACTGTTGCGGGACGAAACAGTCTTAAGGAGGGGGCAGTGTAATGTGCAGTGCCCGCCGTCGCCGCCACTATTACCGCCTCTGTCCCCGTCGGTGTCGCCGCCGCTGTCGCAGGGACGAGCGAGTGTTTATTGTTAGCGATGACGCAAGCGACTGGCCGGAGCCTGCCTAATTACGCGGTTGATGTAACCTATTGTATTTTATCTAGAAGTCTTCCAGTGAGTTCTGGAATTTTCGGCTAGGTATATAAGCACCGTTAGCGAAGGCACTGAACAGTCTGATATAAATAACCGTTGCGTGCTAAACAGTTGGTGATATAAACAGATAGTAGACAAGTGGTGAATATAAATAAATACAGTTGTATAAATAAATAAGTGATCTATATATTGTTTAAATAAATAATCTTAGTGTTTAAGTGTTTTATAATATTCTTAGTCTTAATTAGTGTTTAATATTTGTTTAATCGTAGTGTTCGTTATATTTATCATCTTTTAATTATATTTAATATCTATTTATCATTATAATAAACTTTTATTTTCATTAATAACAATTGTCTAATATTTACACTTCACCCAAATAAATAAAAACGTTACAATTGGTGTCAGGTGTGGGGTTAATAAATTGTGAAGTGTTAAATAAAAATAAAACCATTACAAGCTTTTGACCGCACAGACAGTGGCGTAACTAAGGGGCCCGCAGGGCCCGCATTGCGGGCGGGCCCCCGGCTCTATAGAGGCCCCAATTTACATGATTTATAATTTTGTTACTACTGCGAAATTTTGAATTTAATCATTTTTTGTAGCAACATACAAATGTATTTAGTCCTTAATTTTTTTAAATGTCAATTTCCAAAAATAATAGTGACTAAGGGGCCCCTTATCCGATATACAAAATGCTGTTTATTTTCTATCACATTTCGGCTGGTAAAATTTCGATTTCTTAACAAATATTTTCCTGCAACTGATCCATAGTTTTCCTTTAAAATAACCCCATAAAAAGAAGTCAAATCAGGACACCTCGCGGCCAATATGTATTACTAAAACGTGGGATTCAATAACGATAAGAGAATGATTTTCGCAAAATTGCTACTATTTAAACTGTATGATACTTATCCATCTTGCTAATACCATATTTTGTCGCACCCAAGTTCTTTCAATTGGGATACCAAAAATGTATGAATAAAAAAAAAGTTACGGGCCAATCACATTTTCATAGTAAATGCCACAACATACAATGACTTTGGTGGGATGTAAAGGTGCCTAATCTTGAATTTTCAGACCTCCAATATTGGTTATTTTGCTTTTTAACATATCAACTCAGATGAAAGTGAGCCTAGTCACAATTTACACAAGTTCTTGTGGTATGTAGTTCTTCATGATAAACGTTACAATTAAAAACCGCCCGCCCCCAAAAACTTATTGCGGGCGGGCCCCCGTACTCTTAGTTACGCCACTGCGCACAGATGATTTATTCCTCAATAAAATTCATTTAACTAAATTAGCAGAACATTATAACATAAGTTGTGATTGTTTAGACTCCGAAATAACGCTAGTTAAGAAACTTTTGTGTAGGGAGGAAAATAAAAATATTAAATCACTCATGGAGTTTCTGCCATTCGTTGAACAATATAAGCAAGCATTTGAATGCATTCATAATTTGGTAAAAATTTGTATTTTAATGCCTGTATCAACAACTTCTTGTGAAAGATCATTTTCCTCTTTAAAAAGAATTAAAAGTTATTTAAGAACAAGAATGACAAATGAAAGATTAAACAACATTAGTATATTAAGTGTAGAAAAAGACATATCAAAATTAATAGACCTTAATGAAGTTGTAGACAAATTTGCAAGTTTAAATGAAAACCGAAGGATTAAATTAGTATAACTAAATCACTGCTGTGTTTTGTATTTATCATATTTTCTTTTAATTATATTAGAGAACATTTTTTGTTTTATTTTTAAAGAATATGCTTGTTTTTGTTTATTATTTATACAGTAGAATCTCCTACAGCACGCGCTAACTCGTTTCGTGTTGTAAAAGATTCGTGCAGTAGGAGACGCTCGACTGTATTATAGCACGTTACAGTAAGAAGCGCCGATTTTGTGTTATTTCACGTGTTATATGTGAGATTTTTGACGTGTTGTAATAGACTGATGTGAGTCGTAAATTTAGTTGAGGTGTTGTAGGAGAGCATGCTATAAGAGATTCTACTCTATATTATATTTATATTTGTTTGGTACCAAATAAATTTAATATTGACAACATTGTTATTTATTATTAAAATGATAAAAAATATATGCCCCCCTAATTTTCTTCCTGGTCCCTACTGGCCCCCCTAGATTTCAGAGCCTAGCGCCGCCACTGCTCTAGTCGGTTCTATTTTTTCTTTTTTAAAACAGGATGACAAAATTCTTCTAAAACAACGGGCACTCAGCTGTTTCCGGTAACCTTCGAAACAGCTGATTTTGCTGCCCCAGCTTGTATCTAACTTCACTGGCAAATAAATGAGGTCGAGCGACAAGTATGCCTTCTATTCAAAGCGAGTTTTCCTTAGCGCTAATTCAAAATCTGAAATTAGTTTGTTGTCTTACACTCTGGTGTGAACTTCAAATTTATCTTGTGTTTCATTGTGCGAGGTGAATTAGTGATTTTTACAATGTCTTTGTACTTCAAGAAGAAGCTATCCCCGGAAATGCAACTTCGCTATTTAGCTAAAATAAAAGTAATTGGTAATATTGACCCGTACGATTGCGACGAAAGTGGGTTTTCAAAGGACATATCTGATTTTCCGAGTATTTTACCTATGGATATAATTAATTATCTAGTAACCAACAAAAGTGTTTACACAAAGGAACAATTAAACGCTTTCCGGAGTTTAAAAGCGTATAAATATTACCAGTGCGGTTGGGTGCGCGATCTTAATATGAAGAAATTTGGAAAGCTTGTACTAGTAAAAGGAAAGGTGAGTAATCTATTTACACTGCAATATTATTAGTTTAATGCTTTATAATACACATTTTATTACAAAAAAATCATGTTTGAAATATAATAGAACATGCAAAGTATCAATCCTGTAAAAGTGATACGAGAAAAAAATCAGAAATATCGTTTTTGTAACACATTCTTTTAATTCGTTATATGAAGTTAAACACTTACAATGTATCTATTAGAAATACAATATTTCATCCCATAAAGACATGAAGCGATTGACGAGATCAAAAATTTCTCTTCTCTTCTCAATAATTTAAATTTGTATACAAGTAAAAGTGCTTATTTTCTATTTCATTACATTTTCATTGGAAATAAGTATTCTATTCTCAAAATATACTCAACAAAATTAATAAAAAAGTAGGTTTCATTTTAGATTTGTTAATGAAATGAGTTATTCCCACTTATTATTTAAAATTTTAAAATAACAGCAATACATTTTGACATATAATACTATTTTATAGGTAATGCATTCACAAAGAGTGAATGATGAGTTATTGGAGGTGTGGATAATTGCCGAAAAAGCTGGAAGAGTTCTCAGTGGTCACTGCACGTGTACGGCAGGTCTTTCGGAAACGTGTAATCATTTAGCGGCAGTTCTTTTTGCTATACAAGATGTAAAATCCCAAGAACAGGATGTGTCCGTAACGGGTTTGAAAAACAAATGGGAAGTTCTTCGCGGAAGACATGGGAGAGTAGCTGACGCTGGACTATGGTCCGAAAAGGCTGAGAAACTTCGAGTTGTACGGTCCTACGTTGTTCCATCATTGCCGCCTGAGGCTCTGTTCTACATTCAAAAAACAATGAAAGACTCAGGTAAAGAATTATATTAATTTTTAACAATTACAAATCATAACTAATAGGTATCGTTATAAAAACCAAATAGTTATCGATATTCAGTATACTTGTAATAACTTATTTTAAAAGTTTATTGAACTCTAATAGAGTACATGGAAATATACCAATTTTCCAAATATTTCTTAACACAAGTATTAAGACATGAAGCTAATAAAAACGTTTATTTTCATCTTCTTAGAATACATTTGAATACACCCTTTTTCCAAATTCCTTTTTCGTATGTCTTACGGGATTACAGTAATCTCCTAACAGATGGGTATTTTGGATTACGTCAATTTTCCAACCCTTTCTTCTACAGGTAACAGATTTAAGTAGTATTAGCATTTGCTTCATTTTGTTGGATCTATGGAAAAATGACCTTTGTTTCGAAATATGTTAAGTACAAAAAAGACGTTTATAGTATTGTCCTTTTGTTTATCTGAAAATGAGGAAAAACATATAGATTATGAATTTAAAAGTAATAATAATACTTTATTTTACAGGAATCATCGCTCCGCTGATGGAGTCGCAAGCTCCATATTGTTTCGCGCTATCCGAAGAATATAGCAAATATGAAACAAGTAATCCGTTCCGGGATTTGCATGATGTTTGTTACACTGCCCTGTCTTTGTACGAGCTTCGTGTGAAGAGTTCTGATCTTCTCATCACTACAACTAAGGAACACTGTGAGCTAATAGGAAAAAAAAAACCCGTGGACAAAGTGGTAAGAAAAGTAATACTTCATTACATACTTTTCACTCATGATTCTTTTTTTCAATAGGCAACAGGGCATGGGTTGAGCAACGTGTTGGGAGAATTACGGCATCCAATTTAAAAAAAAGCATGCTCCACGGATATTAACAACCCCGCAGTCTCAACGATAAAAGCTATATGCTACCCAACGACATTTTATTCCCCACAAACGCAGTACGGATGTGATCACGAATCCGTCGCTGTTACACAGTATCTAGAAGCGATGAAGAAATGCCATACTGATTTTGTAGTGGAAAAAACGGGATTGATTTTGTCACCGAACTACCCGCAATTTGGTGCATCGCCCGATGGTCTTGCTTCATGCTCATGTTGCAGTGACAGATGCCTGGAAGTGAAATGCCCTTTTAGCCTGAAAGACCAAATAATTACTGACAACTTATCCGCATATTTGGAGAAGAAAGGAGATGCTTGCGATCTTCGTCGAAACCATTTGTATTACTATCAAATACAGATGGCATTAACCTTAGACCAGGAATAGAGGGGGAGACAGGGCATGTATTTCGCCATAAGACGACTTTCCAAATCATCCTAGCGATTTTCGACCTTATTGAACTGTCAGAATCAGCCGCAAAAGGCTAGTCGGCCAGATGTGTTACATACGTGTAAGTTTAAGAATAAGTTTTCAATGTCAACAAACGTCACCTACCGTTTTAACTTGTCCGTTATTTACGTTGTTTTTTTTTTATTAATATTCTTTCGTATTTATTTTAGTTTTATAAAACAAAATCAAGATAATTTGTAGTTATGGATAATCAAGTATTTATTTAGATTTGGCCAACTGTAACATAACAGTATTTAACTGGTCGACTAGCCTTTTGCGGCTGATTTTGACATTTCAATAAGGTTCAAAATCGCTCAGATGATTTGGAAATATACGCGTGACTATGCCTTGTCTCCCCCTCTATTCCTGGTCTAAGGCATTAACAGATAGAGAACTGTGCGATTTTGTTGTTTGGACATCAGGGTAGTTGTTAATAATCCAAGTAGATTTTGACAGCGAGTTTTGGCTGCAGGAAAGTGACAAAGCAACTAAATTTTGGAGACAAGTCATTCTCCCTGAACTATATGGTAAGCTATAAAAATATATAAGATATCATTAGTATGCTAAATATATACGTATAAATATGTAACTCAGGTAAATATTTCATCCGCGAAAGAGGAGAGGCGACAACGGAGGAGCAAGTAATCACAAACGTCGAACCGCAGCTAACTATAGCAGAACAGCAGGTGGATGAACAAGAGCCATCAACTTCCAGGGATAATGAACAGATGCCGAAGGTGGAGGTGTGGTGCTACTGCCGGAAACCAGACGACGGAAGCCGGATGATACTGTGCGACAATTCTTCATGCAGAATCAAGTGGTTTCACATGAAGTGCTTGGGACTGAAGAACGCCAGAAAAGTGTGGCATTGCCGAGAGTGTGAGCCAATGATGATGACACCGAAGAAGAAGATATCCAAGTACTCGTAATTTATCTGTGAGTAAACAATACTAGTTTGTAATTGTACAAAAATAAAATATTTTTTTAGTGTTATCTCCCAGTGGTTCGTAATATATTCTTTCAAAAAATGAAGCTGCCAAAAAAGGAAAGTAAATTGTTATATTTTTTGAAAAAATATTTCGCTAATCAATTCTAATTTCAGTATCTTTAAACGAAATAAGTACGGATGAAATGAAGAGAGACAAAAAGGAAAGTAGATTGTTACATTTTTAAAAAAATATTTCGCTATTCAATTCTGTTTTCAGTTTGTTCAACGTAATAATCTTAGAAAAAATAACAAGGGACGTATTAACTTATGACATTTATTATTAGTAATTTGTATTAATGTTTTTATATTTGTTTCAGATTTTCGACGTCAACTACTCGTCCCGTTGAAGCGAACAATTATTTAGTATGGTATGAAGTAGCTTGTAATATTTAAATGCATGTTTTGTAAATGGTTTTATCGTAATTCATACATTTTAAATATATATTCAAATTTAAAACATACTTACATAATTTTATTCTTCATATTTATTAAACTACAGCATACACCAGCTACCCGGTCCATTATGGAATTTCCATTTTGATCAATTTCTTGAAGGAAGGTCATGGGTATAGTGTCGCTCATAATTTTGTAGCTTTGCCGTATATGTCCAATCACTCTCTTGACATAGATTCGAACGTTTGCTACTTTACGAGTATACTCTACTTCTTTTGGGTGTAATTGTTTCTTTCCTGCAGAGAACAATAATATATAGTAGGAGAAATAATAAATATATTATGTACTGTAATACCTCGTACGAATGTTGGCTGGTACAATTCCGCGCAATATAAAGCAAGGGATTCCTTGATGTGAAACCCCTTGTCTGCCAGCACAATGTCCCCTGGCCGTAAATGGTCCAGTATACCACAATGTTCTGCTATATATGTACCACTGGACCTTCCCGTGTATGTTTTCGAAATAAATGTTATATACCATGTTGGTAAAATACCTAAAAAAAATATATATATCTATGTAGATTATGTACGTAAATATTTTATAACACGTGTGTGAAACAAACCTATTAGATATTTTACCGTGTTTGACCCTTTATAATTGCTCCATGTGCCGACTGCTTCACTCGGCATACCAGGCTTCTCTATTTTAATTTCGAAACAGTCAATTATAATAACAGTTTTCTGGCCAAACGATTTAAAACATTGTGGTATGCATGCCACAATTTCTTCTGGCTGCGGGCATACCGTAAACGGTTTTAGTATTATGTAGAGTATATCTACACATTTATGAAAAATTCGGCTAATTGTCCGCCTATCAACTCGAACCGGTATCCCAAATACGTGTAGTCGAGATTAAACCGTAGTTTCATCATCGTAATAAAAAAACATTGTGTGGCATTAAGATTTATATGTTTGTCTGTATATGGTTCAATGTAATGCATTAGGAGAAGGCATGTTATTTTCGGCTGGCCAGTCAAATATTTTATTTCCGATTCCGTGTGATTGTGTATATTCGTTAGCTGTAACTTTTCTGTGTAGTCCTTTAATTTTGATATGTTTCTCCTCGCGATGAAAGTCTTAAGCTCTTCCGGTGTTTGCCGTGGAGGCGGTGGCGGTGTTTTTGGTGTCCATTTCGATGGTGTCACCATAACCACTGGAGACGAATGTTCTGCTTTAAGAGGGGTTGAGGGAGCTGCAGCTATGCTGTGCTCAATTTCTTCCAACTTAGCCTACAGTTATATATACATATAAATTTGTGTACATTTTTTTCTAAATTTAAATTCCCGTATGAAAAATTCATTTCTAAATTGGTAAAAAAAAATCAATTCACATAAGCTTGCCTAAGATTTACATAAGCCATAACACTTACTACATTTTTGCATCAAGGTAAAAATGAAACATGCAATTTCTGTACTTACGGCGAATGCTTACCCAATTTCTTCGATTTATTCCATAATCTTCACTTTCATTTTACATACACACATCCATTCATTTATTTATCACACAGAAATAAGTACACTATAATTTTAATAATTCATTTATTTCATTTCATTGTTCTACAATTGAATCATATAAAATATCCAATGCGTTTTACTCGTTCTTAACAACACTACTGTATTTCAATAGTGTGTTCCGAACTTGTTAACGTATTGAATATGAAATATGATTGAAAAATTCCCATCTACAAAAATAATTGATCATTTCATTTCTTTCATTTCATTGTTCTACAATTGAATCATAAAAAGTATTCAATGCGTTATACTCGTTCTTAACAACACAACTGTATTTCAATACAATATGTGTTCCAAACTTGTCAACGTATTGAATATTAAATATGATTGGAAAATTCCCATCTACAATAAATAATTCATTAAATCACGTTAAATGTTTAGTAAAAATATTCCATGTATATTTCTCCGGTTACATTTACTGCTAAAAGTACAAGAATTGTGAGCCGGTTACTAACATTTAGAATAAAATGTAGTGAACTCACAAATAATAATCTAAATATCAATAAATGGCTCAGTTTTTGTACTTTCGCTATATCTTACTGAGGAAACAACCGGAGAAATGAAATCATTCTCTTGTTAGTAATTCAAAGACACTTATATAAATATTTACTCTTTTCTGTTCCTGCGCCACTTCTTTATATTTTTCCATTGCTGTTCCCGAAGCTTCACAATCGGTATCCAAGTTTTGGTTTGGCACCCAATCAGGATGGCTAGGATCTTCCATAGCTTTTCCTAGTGCAGAAAAATTATCATGAAGAGCTAACAATTTATTGAAACAATTCGTTTAGATTGAAACTTTACAAATACGTGTTTTACGTAACAACATACCTGTTATAAAATGAAGTGCACATACACGCAGATTCTTCAATCGCTGGGAATCATCTCTGGCAAGAACTAGAGTGCCTTCAATAAGAGTGATGCCAATGGTGGTCTTCATTTTCATTGGCTACAGCAATGACCGCCATATTTGTTCCATTCTGTTCATGGTTTAGCTTGCTTTGTATAGGAGTTCGTGTTTGTTTGATAGTTTATATTGAATTTATGTAATTATTAGTGTTTAATTTCTTTTAATATTAATTACTACACCTTAGTTTTTATGTACATGGTAGTTTTAGTGCAGTTTAAGTGCATATAAGGACACAATTTGTGATAAGTGACTGCATCGAAGATTATTTAATAACGAGGTAAGTAATATAAGCCAATTTTATGTAATAAATAAATAGAATGTAAAGTTTTGTACACGATAATAGCCAGTTGCAAATTTATTTAAGTATTTATCAAATGAATTATATCCAATTGAAACCAAATTGTAAGACATAACCAATCTTTGCTGCTGTCATTATTTCGGTTTGACATTTATATTTCATTTAAAGAATACTTCAAATTAATTATTGTTGACAACAAAATAATTCGTTAATATTTTTAATAAATACATACATACATAAAATCACGCATCTCCCACTTAGAGGGTTCGTACAAACCCGAAATAAATAAATAAATGGGCAGTGTATTTTGTACACAACTGTGAACAAGTATATTTCGCAGAACAAATTTTAATGGAATATGCAAATGATTTGATTTACTTGTAATTGTTATATTATTTCATTATAATGAATGTTTTTTGTATAGATGGTTGGCTGCTGTGCCTTTGGTTGCTCCAATCGGTCAGAGAAAGGATTTCTTATGAAAGCATTTCCTACGGATCCGGATCGCAGAAAAACATGGGCAGCTAAAGTGAAACGAGAGGGTTGGACACCAACTAATTCGTCTCGACTTTGTGAAGTAAGTAAAATTTAATTAAAAGTGTATTCATGTTTTATTAATTTTTTTACTAATAATAATATTCGACTTATAGATCCACTTTGCACCTGAGATGTGGGAAAAGACGAGAGAAGATGGCAAGATTCTAAAACATAATGCGATTCCCACAATATTTAGTTTTACTGTACCGACGAAGAGAAGAAGGTCGCCGGTGAAAAGAAGATATCCAACACTTCAATTACCTGCCCCTGAAAATGTAGCAACGTTTGAACCACAACCCTGCACGTCTACAGCAAGAACTGAAAATAAAGGATCCTCCTCTTCAACAAGTTCATCGCCAGTACGATCATTATCACCAATGGAAGAAAAACTACGATTAAATAAAAAATTACGCCAATATGAGACATCGTATAGGAAATTACTTCATAAAACAATAAAATATAAGAATCAAGTTCGGGCTTTGAAACGGAAAACTAAACGTTCTAATTCTGAAGATGAAAAATTGTTACGCAAGATTTTTAATGATGATCAAATTTTGACATTACGAAGGAAATCCACAAAATTTATGAAATGGTCCAACAGTACCATGATGAGAGCTATAAAACTAAAATTTTCTTGTGGAACTAGTGGATATGAAGAGTTGTTACGGCAAAAAATACCTTTACCATCTCTTAGAACAATAAGCAGGAGATTGCAGAATATTCATTTTGATAGTGGTATATTACATGAAGTTTTTTCATTTCTAAAGTTAAAGATAGAAAGTTTCAAAGAAGATCACGAAAAAGATTGTGCTCTAATTTTGGATGAGATGGCAATAACACCAGGAAATACATATGATACAGGACTAAAGAAATATTTGGGTACTGTAACATTACCAAAACATGAAGGAACAGCAACTCACGCTCTGGTAGTTATGATTGGAGGAATTACTGCACGTTGGAAACAGACAGTGGCTTACTATTTAACAGGAGACTCAGTGAATGGTGCTATATACCAAGATATTTTATTTGAAATTATTAATAAAACGGAACAGCTGGGTTTAAATGTTTTAAGCATCACATCTGACATGGGCGCGTCTAATCAAGCCTTATGGAAACTGTGGCAAATAACAGCAGGAAGATATTCCCAGACCCGCAATTTTATTGTGCATCCAACTAATCCACAGAAAAAAAATTACATTTTTGCAGATGTTCCACATTTATTTAAAAACATCAAGAATATGCTTATGACGAATAAAACAATAGAAATATCCGAAAATATCAGAATAAAACATAATTTACCAACAAATGTTATATCTGCTCAGCATATTCATGAACTTTTTGACTTTGACAAAGATCATGATCTTCGGCTTGCACCCAAATTAACAGAAGAAGATTTAGCTCCGACTCACTTTCAAAAGATGAAAGTATCGAAGTCTACCCACGTCGTAAGCCATGATGTTAGTAGTGGTTTAAAATTTTTAAGCGATGAGCTAAATAAACCAGAATATAAAACAACAGCATGGTTTCTGGATACTTTAGAAAAGTGGTTTAAATTGATGACTTCACGCCATCCATTATTTGCATTAAGCAAAATAAAAATTGATGAATATGACAGGGCTATTTCATTTTTAAAAGAAGTAGTAGAATTATTTTCTACTTTAAAAGTTGGGAAACAAAAAATGTGGAAACCATCGCAAACAGGATTATTAATATCAACAGAATCCGTTCTTAACCTTCAGGAATTTTTGTTAGAAAGTAAAGGTTATAGTTTTGTTCTTACTTCTAGATTTACGCAAGATTGTTTAGAGAATTTATTTAGTGCAATTAGATCTAAACAAATCATACCAAATGCACAGCAGTTTAAAAATAACTTAAAATTAATAACTGTTTCACAATATTTAAAAGATGTTTCCAAATCGAGTTATGATAAAGATGAAAGAGAATTTTTGTCAGACTTTTTGGACGTAGTAGCAACAAATACTGCACCAACATATGATATAGTAAGCTTCCCTTCTAATTTTCAATTACAAAATGTAAATTTGAATATTTCAGAACAAAATTCTTTATACAGTATTGCAGGATATTTAATTATGAGTATTAAAAAAACTTCAAAAATTTGTGATAATTGTATATATTCAGTAGGGTCAAAAAGTTATATAAAACTTCAGTGCAGTAAATATGTTAAAATCAAAAGTTTCAAAAAAGACACTTTATTTTATTGTAACGAAGAAACATTTAACTTTTTTTTAAATCTAGAATCTGCTTTTAGACAGTACTACAATATTGTTTCTAAACAAAATATCAATTTAAAAGATTTTTTTATTGAGAAATTAAATGAAATATCAGGAGTCGATTTTATATTAAATTGCCATAATTTAAAACAAAAAATAATAAAACGATTTGTTTTATTTAGGCTGAAAATTGCAAGCAAAAAACTAGAACGTAAGAAAATATTACATGCTAGTAAATCATTAATGTCTTCCACTTTGTAATTTGAGTTTTTTTTGTTATTGTAACTTTTTTATAAATATATTTTTACAGTAAGAACCATTTTTCCTATATTTCAATATACTTATATTATCTTGATGAACTCATTTTTGATACCTACAATAAATTATTTTTTTTTTTGTTCATGTAAAATTTATTGGTTTATTTTGTTTATTAATGCTCTTCCTTTTAAATTAAATACTAATTTTGTATGCAAATGATTTGAAATGAAATATTTCATCTTACGCATGAAGTCTCTTCTGACGGTAAGTTTTCTTTTTATTTAAATATAATGATTTTACATGCATTTCATGGGTCTATATATTTTTAAAATTTTGAAATATGTGTATACTATAAATTTTTAAATAAAATATATATTAATTTCAAGTAATATGTTTGTATGCATGTTAAATTGGAACAAATATGGCGGCCACAATCGTATGTCATCACTCTCATTGAAGGCACTCTAGCAAGAACTAGTAGCCAGCGACGTCGCCTCTCGGCCTTCACTTCATCAAAGCGTCCTACAGATAATGTAATTTACATGTAGCAATTGTATGTAAAACGCACAAATAATACCTCTTCTATCTGTATTGGCTGGAATGGAGAAAAACTTCACGTTATCTTTAAATTTACTTCTGCATCCTTTTACGATGCAACGGCATTGGCCACCCATGGTCCAAAAGTGCTCATAGCACCACAAAAATCAAAACACACACACTAATATTTATTGTTTAGAAACACACCATACGCAAAAAATGTCACATAAAATAAAAACTATACTATAACAAACAAAATTATAACCAAACAAAAACGACATAAACAAGCGAGATTCGAAAGCAAAATGGCGGAAAAATTACTTCTTATTTGTCAGTGAAGTTAGATACAAGCTGGGGCAGCAAAATCAGCTGTTTCGAAGGTTACCGGAAACAGCTGAGTGCCCGTCGTAGGTTAGTTTTTAAATTTAAAATTTTAATTCAGGCTATAAAAAGAATTATTAACTTCATACTTGCAGTTTACTGTTACCAGTGAGTAAAGGTTATTTTCTTGTTAATTGTGCTGATTGCTGTTTTGGTGTATTTAATATCTATTGAAATAAAACTTTTGAGGTTAATATTTTATATCGCAGAAAATAAGTTTATGCTCTATCTGTTATGTGTAAATAATATCTGGATGAATTTTTGTTGGATCGGTATCAACCACAAACTGTTTAGTTCAAATATATGAGTATGTTTTGTGATATTTTCGCTTACATTTACTAAGGTTCACGTGAGGTTTTGGGAACTGTATAAACTGCACATTTTTCATGTTACCTTTGTGTTTATATCTTAAATCACTTTGGATATACAGTGGTGCTAAAACTCTTTTGTTCTTAGATTCAAAAGTCTGTCATACCGCCAATTTCACTTTTGTTTCAAATTTAACACAAGTCAGTTGTTTTCCTTTATTTGTGTCATTCGCCATGATTTCTTAAAAAATACGTGTGCGTTAGGTATTGTTTTTGTCGGGATTTTTGAAAAATTTCTTAAAAAATACGAGAACGTTAGGTATTGTTTGTCAGGATTTTTTTAAAATTTCTTAAAAAATACGTGTGCGTTAGGTATTGGTTTTGTTGGGATTTTTTAAAAATTTCTTACAAAATACGTGAGCGTTAGGTATTGTTTTTCTCAGGATTGTTTTAAAATTTCTTAAAAAATACGTGAGTGTTGGGAATTGTTTTTGTCAGGATTTTTAAAAAAATTTCTTAAAACATTACTGTGAGTTAGGTTACGTTATTTAAGTATTACTGTGCGTTAGGTATTGTTTTTGTCAGGATTTTTTTTAAAAAGTCTTACAAAATTACCCTAATTTTCTACTCGAGAGACAATTTTGTCGTCGCGCAACTGACCCATGATCGTCATAAAAAATTCATATTTTACAAATGAAACCACTGTTTTAGTTTCACTGGTTTACCCTATATTACCGACTTTCAATTTGAACGATGTTCGTGTGCTTATACTCTCATCATTTTAGGTTAAACTGCATTTCTTCTAAAATATTTATTAATAATTATTTTTCTACCTCATTTTCTGTGTTTTAATGTAATATTTTACTTAAAAGTACCAGAGTGATTCTAGCGGCCAATTCTAGCGGCCACTTCTCTAACGCAACCTGTTGTGAACAAGCCTCACACAGTGCATTACCATGGCCTGATAGATATATCACTGATAATTATTAAAGGTATTAACGAATAAATGGCAATAAAATATACATTAAATTAAAGTATTATTAAAGATAATGCATATAAAAATTCCCGGACGCAAGTAAGTGATGAATTTATACATTTTGATGATACTAACCTCAAAAAATTTTACAGGTTATGGTAGCAGATAATAAACAAATATATTTATTCCCTATATATCTTAAGAGTGCCGCTTCGAAATTATTATAAATAAATAGTATGTATTATAACAAATATACTCATATATATTTTATAATAGCTCCACCCGTAGGGCATTTGTAAATAATTAATAAAGTTTGCGTTATATCCTATGTGAATATATTTTTTCAGATTTCTCCTTTATAAGTCTGCGTGCCGCTTTAAAATTATTATAAATAAATAGTAGGTATTATAACAAATTATTAAATATATATTTCAATATAGCGGCCCCCATAGAGGGGTATGAAAAAAATTCATGAATATTATGCTACCTATATCATATACTTGTAATCTTACAGATTCCCTATATAAAACCGCGTGCCGACTTGAAATTATCATAAACAAATAGAATACACTATAACAAATTATTAAATGTATATTTTAATATAGCGCCCCCCGTAGAGGAGTATGAAAAAAATTCATGAACATTTTGTTACCTATTATATACATGTAATCTTACAGATTACCTATATAAAACCGCGTGCCGACTTGAAATTATTATAAACAAATAGTATACACTATAACAAATTATTAAATGTATATTTTAATATAGCGCCCCCCGTAGAGGAGTATGAAAAAAATTCATGAACATTTTGTTACCTATTATATACATGTAATCTTACAGATTACCTATATAAAACCGCGTGCCGACTTGAAATTATTATAAACAAATAGTATACACTATAACAAATTATTAAATATATATTTCAATATAGCGCCCCCCGGAGAGGGGTATGAAAAAAATTCATGAACATTTTGTTACCTAGTATATACTTGTAATCTTACAGATTCCCTACATAAAACCGCGTGCCGACTTGAAATTATTATAAACAAATAGTATACACTATAACAAATTATTAAATATATATTTCAAAATAGCGCCCCCCGGAGAGGGGTATGAAAAAAATTCATGAACATTTTGTTACCTATATCATATACATGTAATCTTACAGATTCCCTACATAAAACCGCGTGCCGACTTGAAATTATTATAAACAAATAGTATACACTATAACAAATTATTAAATATATATTTCAAAATAGCGCCCCCCGGAGAGGGGTATGAAAAAAATTCATGAACATTTTGTTACCTATATCATATTCTTGTAATCTTACAGATCCCCTACATAAAACCGCGTGCCGACTTGAAATTATTATAAACAAATAGTATACACTATAACAAATTATTAAATATATATTTCAAAATAGCGCCCCCCGGAGAGGGGTATGAAAAAAATTCATGAACATTTTGTTACCTATATCATATTCTTGTAATCTTACAGATTCCCTACATAAAACCGCGTGCCGACTTGAAATTATTATAAACAAATAGTATACACTATAACAAATTATTAAATATATATTTCAATACAGCGCCCCCCGGAGAGGGGTATGAAAAAAATTCATGAACATTTTGTTACCTACTATACTTGTAATCCTACAGATTCCCTACATAAAACCGCGTGCCGACTTGAAATTATTATAAACAAATAGTATACACTATAACAAATTATTAAATATATATTTCAATATAGCGCCCCCCGGAGAGGGGTATGAAAAAAATTCATGAACATTTTGTTACCTATATCATATACTTGTAATCTTACAGATTCCCTACATAAAACCGCGTGCCGACTTGAAATTATTATAAACAAATAGTATACACTATAACAAATTATTAAATATATATTTCAAAATAGCGCCCCCCGGAGAGGGGTATGAAAAAAATTCATGAACATTTTGTTACCTATATCATATTCTTGTAATCTTACAGATTCCCTACATAAAACCGCGTGCCGACTTGAAATTATTATAAACAAATAGTATACACTATAACAAATTATTAAATATATATTTCAATATAGCGCCCCCCGTAGAGGGGTATGAAAAAAAATCATGAACATTTTGTTACCTACTATATACTTGTAATCTTAGAGAGTCCCTATAAAAAACCGCGTGCCGACTTGAAATTATTATAAACAAATAGTATACACTATAACAAATTATTAAATATATATTTCAATATAGCGCCCCCCGTAGGGGGGTATGAAAAAAATTCATGAACATTTTGTTACTTACTATATACTTGTAATCTTACAGATTCCCTACATAAAACCGCGTGCCGACTTGAAATTATTATAAACAAATAGTATACACTATAACAAATTATTAAATATATATTTCAATACAGCGCCCCCCGGAGAGGGGTATGAAAAAAATTCATGAACATTTTGTTACCTACTATACTTGTAATCCTACAGATTCCCTACATAAAACCGCGTGCCGACTTGAAATTATTATAAACAAATAGTATACACTATAACAAATTATTAAATATATATTTCAATATAGCGCCCCCCGGAGAGGGGTATGAAAAAAATTCATGAACATTTTGTTACCTATATCATATACTTGTAATCTTACAGATTCCCTACATAAAACCGCGTGCCGACTTGAAATTATTATAAACAAATAGTATACACTATAACAAATTATTAAATATATATTTCAAAATAGCGCCCCCCGGAGAGGGGTATGAAAAAAATTCATGAACATTTTGTTACCTATATCATATTCTTGTAATCTTACAGATTCCCTACATAAAACCGCGTGCCGACTTGAAATTATTATAAACAAATAGTATACACTATAACAAATTATTAAATATATATTTCAATATAGCGCCCCCCGTAGAGGGGTATGAAAAAAAATCATGAACATTTTGTTACCTACTATATACTTGTAATCTTAGAGAGTCCCTATAAAAAACCGCGTGCCGACTTGAAATTATTATAAACAAATAGTATACACTATAACAAATTATTAAATATATATTTCAATATAGCGCCCCCCGTAGGGGGGTATGAAAAAAATTCATGAACATTTTGTTACTTACTATATACTTGTAATCTTACAGATTCCCTACATAAAACCGCGTGCCGACTTGAAATTATTATAAACAAATAGTATACACTATAACAAATTATTAAATATATATTTCAATACAGCGCCCCCCGGAGAGGGGTATGAAAAAAATTCATGAACATTTTGTTACCTACTATACTTGTAATCTTACAGATTCCCTACATAAAACCGCGTGCCGACTTGAAATTATTATAAACAAATAGTATACACTATAACAAATTATTAAATATATATTTCAATATAGCGCCCCCCGGAGAGGGGTATGAAAAAAATTCATGAACATTTTGTTACCTATATCATATACTTGTAATCTTACAGATTCCCTACATAAAACCGCGTGCCGACTTGAAATTATTATAAACAAATAGTATACACTATAACAAATTATTAAATATATATTTCAATATAGCGCCCCCCGTAGGGGGGTATGACAAAAATTCATGAACATTTTGTTACCTACTATATACTTGTAATATTACAGATTCCCTACATAAAAGCGCGTGCCGACTTGAAATTATTATAAACAAATAGTACACACTATAACAAATTATTAAATATATATTTCAATATAGCGCCCCCCGTAGAGGGGTATGAAAAAAATTAATGAACATTTTGTTACCTATTATATACTTGTGATCTTAGAGAGTCCCTATAAAAAACCGCGTGCCGACTTGAAATTATTATAAACAAATAGTATACACTATGACAAATTATCAAATATATATTTCAATATAGCGCCCCCCGTAGGGGGGTATGAAAAAAATTCATGAACATTTTGTTACCTACTATATACTTGTAATCTTAGAGAGTCCCTATAAAAAACCGCGTGCCGACTTGAAATTATTATAAACAAATAGTATACACTATAACAAATTATTAAATATATATTTCAATATAGCGCCCCCCGTAGGGGGGTATGAAAAAAATTCATGAACATTTTGTTACCTACTATATACTTGTAATATTACAGATTCCCTACATAAAACCGCGTGCCGACTTGAAATTATTATAAACAAATAGTATACACTATAACAAATTATTAAATATATATTTCAATATAGCGCCCCCCGTAGAGGGGTATGAAAAAAATTCATGAACATTTTGTTACCTACTATATACTTATAATCTTACAGAGTCCCTATAAAAAACCGCGTGCCGACTTGAAATTATTATAAACAAATAGTATACACTATAACAAATTATTAAATATATATTTCAATATAGCGCCCCCCGTAGGGGGGTATGAAAAAAATTCATGAACATTTTGTTACTTACTATATACTTGTAATCTTACAGATTCCCTACATAAAACCGCGTGCCGACTTGAAATTATTATAAACAAGTAGTATATACTATAACAAATTATTAAATATATATTTCAATATAGCGCCCCCCGTAGAGGGTATGAAAAAAATTCATGAACATTTTGTTACCTACTATATACTTGTAATCTTACAGATTCCCTACATAAAACCGCGTGCCGACTTGAAATTATTATAAACAAATAGTATACACTATAACAAATTATTAAATATATATTTCAATATAGCGCCCCCCGTAGAGGGGTATGAAAAAAATTCATGAACATTTTGTTACCTACTATATACTTGTAATCTTACAGAGTCCCTATAAAAAACCGCGTGCCGACTTGAAATTATTATAAACAAGTAGTATATACTATAACAAATTATTAAATGTATATCTCAATATAGCGCCCCCCGTAGGGGGGTATGAAAAAAATTCATGAACATTTTGTTACCTATTATATACTTGTAATCTTACAGAGTCCCTATATAAAACCGCGTGCCGACTTGAAATTATTATAAACAAATAGTATACACTATAGCAACTTATTAAATATATATTTCAATATAGCGCCCTTCGTAGAGGGGTATGAAAAAAATTCATGAACATTTTGTTACTTACTATATACTTGTAATCTTACAGATTCCCTACATAAAACCGCGTGCCGACTTGAAATTATTATAAACAAGTAGTATATACTATAACAAATTATTAAATGTATATTTCAATATAACGCCCCCCGAAGGGGGGTATGAAAAAAATTCATGAACATTTTGTTACCTACTATATACTTGTAATCTTACAGAGTCCCTATATAAAACCGCGTGCCGACTTGAAATTATTATAAACAAGTAGTATATACTATAACAAATTATTAAATGTATATTTCAATATAGCGCCCCCCGTAGAGGGGTATGAAAAAAATTCACGAACTTTTGTTACCTATATCATATACTTGTAATCTTAGATATTCCCTATATGCGTGCCGCCTTGAAATTATTATAAACAATTAGTATACATTATACAATTTTTTTTAATATAAAATATAGCGGCCCCCGCAGAAGGGTATGAGAAAACTTCATGAACAATTTTTTACATATCATATAATGCCTCCCGTAAGATAGTATTTTAAAAAAATCATAAAGAGTGTGTGGTCCATCTTATATGTATAATTTCAGATATATTCTATATAAGATTACCTGACTTCTTTACATTATTATAAATAAATACAATGTATTATAGCAAATTATTTACTATATATTTGAAAATAGCGCCCTTACCACAAGACAAATATTTGTAGAGGTTATAATTTATTTTTGTGTTAGAACTCGTATCACAGATGGCACTGTAGCATAAAGTATGATTTACATATTACAAGAGTAAGACTTTATGCAATACATTATACATTGAAATTTAAAACATAAAATGATTTATTTTGTGACGGCTTTAAAACAGATAAAATGGGCATTCTGTATAATATATGCAATTGATAATGTAATGTTGTACAGATGGAAACCATGATGACCCTCTAATGTTCATCTTACGTATTTATTCAGCCACTATACTATTTCTTTACACTGATATGTTATATTTTTAAATATGTATTTATGAAGTATTATTAAATAAATAATTACAAACATACAAATAAGGTCACTTTTTCACTTAACCTTTACAGATATATATTTTGATATTTATTTTAATTAAGAATTATATTGATCTCTCTATACAAATATTACATATTTTTAATTTTTGTAAAATTTATTATTTGTACCTATTGTGAAATTTGTATTTAAATTTAGAAAATATGTAAGGATAGGTACGTATTATAAATTAAAAGAAATTGAGATAAAAAAAATGTTTTAACAATTGTAAGATTTATTTTGTCATATTACCTATTTAATTCTCATATTATTCAATATTTTTTAAATTTTAAATAACTGTTTAAATCACGCTTGTATTTGTGATCCAACGTTTAGCCTTTGGTAATAATTTGAATTTATAGGTAACACTATGTACATGAATCTTTTTCATACCCTTCTACGAGGGACGCTAGAATGAAATATATATTAAATAATATATTATAATGCATACTAATAATTGTTTATAGTAATTTCAAGGCGGCACGCGGTCTTTGTACGGAATATCTAAGATTAAATGTATATGATAGGTAACAAATTGATCATGAATTTTTTTCATACCCCTCTACGGGAAGCGCCATATTGAAATATGCAATTAATAATTTGTTATAGTCTATACTATTTGTTTATAATAATTTCTAGTCGGCACGCGGTTTTATATAGGGAGTCTGTAAGATTACAAGTATATAGTAGGTAACAAAATGTTCATGAATTTTTTTCATACCCCCCTACGGGGGGCGCTATATTGAAATATATATTTAATAATTTGTTATAGTGTATACTATTTGTTTATAATAATTTCAAGTCGGCACGCGGTTTTGTATAGGGACTCTGTAAGATTACAAGTATATAATAGGTAACAAAATGTTCATGAATTTTTTTCATACCTCCCTACGGGGGGCGCTATATTGAAATATACATTTAATAATTTGTTATAGTATATACTACTTGTTTATAATAATTTCAAGTCGGCACGCGGTTTTATGTAGGGAATCTGTAAGATTACAAGTATATAGTAGGTAACAAAATGTTCATGAATTTTTTTCATACCCCTCTACGGGGGGCGCTATATTGAAATATATATTTAATAATTTGTTATAGTGTATACTATTTGTTTATAATAATTTCAAGCCGGCACGCGGTTTTTTATAGGGACTCTGTAAGATTACAAGTATATAGTAGGTAACAAAATGTTCATGAATTTTTTTCATACCCCCTACGGGGGGCGCTATATTAAAATATATATTTAATAAGTTGTTATAGTGTATACTATTTGTTTATAATAATTTCAAGTCGGCACGCGGTTTTATGTAGGGAATCTGTAAGATTACAAGTATATAGTAGGTAACAAAATGTTCATGAATTTTTTTCATACCCCCCTACGGGGCGCGCTATATTGAAATATACATTTAATAATTTGTTATAGTATATACTACTTGTTTATAATAATTTCAAGTCGGCACGCGGTTTTATGTAGGGAATCTGTAAGATTACAAGTATATAGTAGGTAACAAAATGTTCATGAATTTTTGTCATACCCCCCTACGGGGGGCGCTATATTGAAATATATATTTAATAATTTGTTATAGTGTATACTATTTGTTTATAATAATTTCAAGTCGGCACGCGGTTTTATGTAGGGAATCTGTAAGATTACAAGTATATAGTAGGTAACAAAATGTTCATGAATTTTTTTCATACCCCCCTACGGGGGGCGCTATATTGAAATAAACATTTATTAATTTGTTATAGTGTATACTATTTGTTTATAATAATTTCAAGGCGGCACGCGGACTTTTATAGGGAATATCTAAGATTATAAGTATATGATATAGGTAGCAAAATGTTCATGAATTTTTTGCATGCCCTTCTACGGGGGGCGCTATATTGAAATATATATTTAATAATTTGTTATAATACCTACTATTTATTTATAATAATTTCAAAGCGGCACGCAGACATATAAAGGAGAAATCTGAAAAAATATATTCACATACGATATAACGCAAACTTTATTAATTATTTACAAATGCCCTACGGGTGGTGCTATTACAAAATATATATATGAGTATATTTCTTATAATACATACTATTTATTTATAATAATTTCGAAGCGGCACTCTTAAGATATATAGGGAATAAATACATTTGTTTATTACCTGCTACCATAACCTGTAAATTTTTTTGGGGTTAGTATCATCAAAATGAATAAATTCATCACTTACTTGCGTCCGGGAATTTTTATATGCATTATCTTTAATAATACTTTAATTTAATGTATATTTTATTGCCATTTATTCGTTAATACCTTTAATAATTATCAGTGATATATCTGTCAGACCATGGTAATGCACTGTGTGAGGCTTGTTCACAACAGGTTGCGTTAGAGAAGTGGCCGCTAGAATCACTCTGGTAGGTAAAGTTACACTTTATAGAGAACGGGCACTCAGCTGTTTCCGTGAACCTTCAAAACAGCTGATCTTATTGCCCTGTGCGGTGTGAAGTTGTTACATTAATAAACGAAAATTTAAACTTAAAATAAATACCTTTATTAAAGCATATTTTGAAAATATAATACCTATTTAGAAGAAAACTTTCATGAAAAAGTAACTTGTACACTAATATTTATAATTCTAGACAAATTTTAATTGTTAGAGGTCAATGACCCCGCAACAACTCTAGAAAAACTAAAAGGTTTATTTCATTTTATGAGATAAAATATTGTATTTGGAGTATAGTAGTTATAAATATTTCACTTCATTTCAATATTAAATTACTCCCTTATCCTTTAATTAATACATTTCTTTCAAATTTCTATATCGTCAACTGCTCTGATAAAACTTATATGCTTATAACTCCGAAAAGCGTTTAATTACTCTTGGGTGTAAACACTTTGGTGGTAATAAGATAATTGATTATATCCATTGGCAAAATATTCGGAAAATCCGATATATCCTATGAAAACTCACTTTCATCGCAATCATACGGCTCAATATTACTAATTAACTTGATTTTAGCTAAATAGCGAAGTTGCATGTCAGGTGATAGCTTCTTGAAATACATAGACATTGTAAAAACCACCTATTAAGCTCGCACAATGAAACACTAGGCAAATTTGTTGTTCTCACCAAAATGTAAGGCAAACTAACTTCAGATTTTGAATTAGCGCCAAGAAAGTTGGCTGTTTCGAAGGTTACCGGAAACAGCTGAGTGCCCGTTCTCTATAATCCCGATCTGGATGTATGTTTAAATATCCGCAAATTATTACTTTGTAATTTATATTAAAAAGTTTTTCTAAGACTACGACAATGCTATCACATAATATTTTGGAATCTGCGGAAGGTGACCTGTAAACATTTGACCGTTCACTCAAACTTCAACAAAACGAGTTCATTCAAATTAAATATATTTTACACAATTACTAGAACGCATCCTAAATTAGCCACAAAAGTTTGGAGCTTGCAAACTTTTCTACAAATTATAATTCGTGTACATCAAATTTCAGCGCTGTGAACGCAAGTACACGTTGTCATAAGACAAACTTCGCGAATTTCACCAAATTTCGGACTGTAAAAGAATTAAACCCATTTTTTAAGAAAATTTTTAAAAAATTCTGACAAAAACAATACCTAACGCACAAAATTTGAATCCTTATACTTTTTTTTAAAAACTTATTTTAAAAACTAATATAACGACCCAGCGGACCCAGGTTTTGCGGGCGCTTGGAACATAACATGTATCTTCGGAGTCCTCGGCCGCTGTGACTAGACACTTCTTTATTTTTAGGCAGTTTTACTTCACGATAGAACAAGGATATGTAAAAACTGACTCCGAAAATCTTCCTCAAATTAATAAACTAAGTTTGAATACGAAATTTAACGTTTTTCAATACAGACAGACACAAAAACATCGTCAAACTTATTTTACATATTTTAGGAACTTCATAAATTTTTCTGTATAAACAAACGGTAGGTAACTATAAAATACAATTTTCAAACAGTAATTTAAGTTATTCCTCCCCGAGAGTCTTTTGTATACTTGTGCCTTTCCATTTCTTCTAACTTATTAGCATACAGTTAATCTGAAAATACGTGAGTTTTTTATGACGAGTATTGGCAACTGAAGCCTTAATAATTCACCATTAATGAAGTTTCTAGAAACATTATAAAATTTATGTTATAATTTATTTGTGTATATTAATATTTCTGAACTTTGTAATTTTTTAAAATAATTTTTCAAAAAATTTAAAAACAAAAATTATTTTTAAAAAACATTTATTGACATTTTGACATTTCATTTTTATATTTATTTGATATAATTTAGACAGACATATATATATTTATAATTAAACGATAAAGATCTGATGATGCTAATGTTATAGCGAAACTAGTAATCTAATAAAATAATTGTGAAACATAAAACCAAGTATTATTAAAAAATAAAATGAATTGTAAGTTTCACCAAGTAAGAGCAGACACAATTAAAGAAATTATTGAAGCAAGTGTAGCAGAACAAGCTCGTTTTTATTTCAAACTTAAACTGAAACACCGAATAGTTAGTCAAAATATCTGGTTTAATCAAAAATGTAAAACACTTCAAGTATATCCAAAATACATTCATATTAATACAAAAAACCGTTCCAAAGCTGCACAAATAGCAGTAGAAATAGCCAAGAAGAGATGGTTAGCTGAAGAAACTAAAGAATTATTTCGTAAAAAACAAAATCTCCACACATATATCAAAATCATCCACAATGAATTAACCTACAACCTACATCCACTAGAATTTGATAATCTACACAATAACGTAATGGATAGAATAATACCAATAATACACAAAAAATATGTGAAACAGAAAAGGAAATTAAGCAATTTATTAGAAAACAAGATGTACAACATTCAGAAGAAGGAAGAAAGTATACAAAAGAATAACAATAACAAGAAAGAAGATATTGAACAAAGTGATAGTGATAGTGGTTTTGTGTTTTGTGACAGAGTTATAAACTTATCAAAAGTGAATTTCATGAATTCAGAAACAGAACTATTAAATTTTGGCTTTAAATACAATTTACCAACTGATAATAAAAAACATTTACAATCTTTGGTCATAGATACTGAATTGGGACTAGGTACACAGCACGACATTAAGGTAAATGCATTACAAACATTTCAAAATCATAAAATAGAAAATAAAAATTTGAAAATATACGAAACATTAAATTCGTTAAAAACAAAAATTAAAGAAAACAATATTATTGTATCTAAAGCAGATAAAGGAAACACAATTTGTATCTTAGAAAAAATAGACTATATTCGTAAAGTTAATGATTTTCTAGTTTCAAACAATTATTCCAAATTAGATAAAAATCCTACAAATTATTATCAAACATTAGTTAAAAAACAAATGAAAGAATGTCAGTACACCATACCGGTAAACAAACTTTACTTCCTGACTAATATGAATCCACAACCACCAATATTATATGGACAACCAAAATTACATAAAGCCAACATACCTATTAGACCAGTATGCTCTTATAATAATGCTCCGTGTTACAAATTAGCAAAATATATTAACAAATCATTTTTAGAGCAAACAAATTTCGTTGCAGAACATTCAATAAAAAATTCAATAGAATTAAGTAATAAATTATCCAAAATACAGTTAAATCCAAATGATAAACTAATTTCACTTGATGTGGTTAATTTGTTCCCAAATGTTCCACCAAATGAATGCTTAACGTTAATGAAAGAAATATTAGAACACCAAAACACCAATCCTGTAATCACAGAGGAATATTTAACTTTATTTAAAGTATGTACAGATCAAAATTATTTTCAATTTAATAACAATTATTACACCACATCACAAGGTTTAGCAATGGGATCACCAATATCACCTTTATTAGCAGAAATTTTTATGGACAATTTAGAAAAAACAATATTAAAAACTGATTCATCAAAATATATAAAATACTGGTTTAGATACGTAGATGATATTTTAATATGTTGGACGGGAACCACACGACAACTTAATAAATTTTTAGAAATAATAAAATTCACAATAATATTAAATTCACTTTAGAAGTAGAAAAAGATAAACAAATTAATTACTTAGATTTAACAATAAAACATAATAACAATAAACATGAATTTAAAATTTTCAGGAAGCCAACTCAAACAGATACAATAATCCACAAATCTTCTAATCACCCAAAAACACAAAAACTATCAGCATTATATAGTATGATTCACAGATTAATCAAAATTCCATTAAGTAAAGAAAATTATGAAACAGAAGTAAAAATAATCAAAAATATAGCAAGGAATAATGGTTATAATACAAATATTATAGACAATATAATTCAAAAAACAAAATTAAAAAATTATGCAAAATACATTTACAATGACAATGAACAAAAAGAAAACATATTTATAAAATTATCGTACATAGGTACAATATCCAATAAAATAGCAAACATTATAAAAAATACAAATGATAACTACAAAATTGCATTCAAAACATATAATAATTTAGGAAAACATATTAGAAATGTTAAAGAAAAAATGAATATTCAAACAAAATCAGGTGTATATAAATTAAATTGTGAAAAATGTAATGCTGTGTACATAGGAAGAAATTTTAATATAAGGGTAAATGAACATAAAAAGTCATTTTTAAACAAAAAGTCAGACTCAACATTTTCCAATCATTTAATAGAAGAAAATCATACTAGCAATTTTAAACCCGAAATTTTACATGTAGAAACTAAAGGACCAAGATTAGATTTTTTAGAAGCTATAGAAATTGGTAAAGCAATAAAGAATAATGAAAATATTCTAAATGAACAGACAAGCCTTAATAATTCACCATTAATGAAGTTTCTAGAAACATTATAAAATTTATGTTATAATTTATTTGTGTATATTAATATTTCTGAACTTTGTAATTTTTAAAAATAATTTTTCAAAAAATTTAAAAACAAAAATTATTTTAAAAAACATTTATTGACATTTTGACATTTCATTTTTATATTTATTTGATATAATTTAGACAGACATATATATATTTATAATTAAACGATAAAGATCTGATGATGCTAATGTTATAGCGAAACTAGTAATCTAATAAAATAATTGTGAAACATAAAACCAAGTATTATTAAAAAATAAAATGAATTGTAAGTTTCACCAAGTAAGAGCAGACACAATTAAAGAATATATATATATATATATATATATATATATATATATATATATATATATATATATATATATATATAATGTATGTATTGTATAATTTAAAAATTACATTTCATGTACAGCTATTTAGATTTCAATAGTATAATATTGCAGTGTCGTGTTTATTTGTACAGCTTGTATATTTGTAACACAATTATTATTTTCTTCGTTATTAACATTTAATGTTGGTGACCTGCAAATAATTTCAATTTTATGTATTGGCGAAAAAATTCAAAGTGGGTGACGTCTGGCGGCAGATTTGTGAACTAGAGGAATAAGGAACCGTTGATAGCATACATTGAAACGTATTTAATTTTAAACAGGTTTAATTTATATTTGTTGTAAAAGAAAGTGAGATATATAGTGTATATATATATATATATATATATATATATATATATATATATATATATATATATTACATTTTCAGATTTAAATAATGATCAGTAAATGTCATAAACACTGCTCAGTGCCACAATGCAGTAATTACAAGTCAAAAAGTGTAAGTTTACATTATATCCCAAATGACAAAATATGATCTTGAAATTTTCTTCCCATATAGTTTTGACATCTTCAATCGGCTCATTTTTTTTCTTTTTTAAAACAGGATAGTAAAATTCTTCTAATTTTATAGCCAAACTATATACTGTTTAACATTCTATTTAACAAGTTTTCCCCTTACTTGTTTCAAATCGGTACAACTTAATTTTTATATTTCTTCTGCTCTGTAATACACAAATCCATAAACAAATAAATTATTAGCATAATAATAATGATAACTTTTGTTGTAAAACAATAAATATAGTTTTTATTTTTACTAACCTGTTTATATGCAACAAAACTACAACAATATGTTTGTATTTGCCTCCCAATCCTGCTCTACAACTAAATTTTTCTTTCCAGTAATTTGTATTCTCCTTTAATAAAATTTCAATTATATGAGGTTCTCCACACAAATGACTGTTTTTCAAACAAGATCCCAGTATTGTACCTGATCCATCAAATATTATTCCACAAAGCAATATGTCCTGCCTTAAAAATTACTTCGCCTTCCTTTATAGGGCGTGCAGAAGCAATGTATTCAAAAATATCACCTAACTTTATGTTAATTTTCTCCATATTAAATACTTTGCACTTTGAAATGCAAATTTCCAGCAATAAGGAATTTGAGAACTTTCCTTATTCCTCCGCCATCTTGCTACCGTCCGGCCTGTCACCTATAGTTCAGTTTTTTCGCCAATAGAATATTATATACATCCCATTCCATTAATAAAAAATATAATAATACATACTTTGTTGTTATTTCTTGGTTTAAATCATAAAATGTTAACCTAAACAATAACTGCATATTTGGTGGGAAACTGTAGCTGTATTCTTTTTGAACCAATTGTATCTCAGCTCAGTACATAACTGAGTTGAGCTAAAGTGAGTTGTGATTTTGCAAAAAGAACAGATTTTATTCCATTTTATTTCCTTCTTTACCGATAACATTTGCTGTAACAGCTGTCAAATTTATTGACATTTTTCTGATCTATGCCACTGTTTATAAACGAAAAATGGATAATGTTGAATATATATAACTTGTAAGTATATCTGTATATGTGAATAAAAATTTTGTTGAATAATATAACCTTAAAATGCAAACTGAGTGTTTCAAATTATTTTGAGTTTTGTAAACGGGTGGTGTAGCAGCGGAAAGGGGGGAAGTGAGTTTACTCAGAACAACTCAAATCAGTTGCATCAGAAAGAACAACGATTTCCTGAGTTTATCTGAAGTGATCTGAGATGAGCTGAGATTTTGCCCAAAAAGAATACAGCTTGTGTTGCACTCGTACTGTTACACACATTAAGGTGAAATGATACCCCAGCGCGCGAAATTCAAACTTAGTAAAATGGTTTTTCATTTTTTATTTAAAATTTTGTAATGTAATATGATTTATTTGTATACACGAAAAAAAGGGTAAAATTTGCCATGAAAACAAAATAGTTTCGATAATATTTGTATGTATTTATTCGCCGAAAATAATATTTTAAATATTATTTTTAATATATCTCTAATTCAAAACATACGATTTTGGTTAAAGTTGCACTAAATATTTATAACAGGGTTAGGAATAAAATATGTGAAAATTAAGAAAAATTATTTTCGAGAACAATTTTAAAAACCAAAAAACCTACTTTTTTCATACATTTTAATGTTTTTCTTCTATACTAAACCTACAATTTTGTTCAAACTTAAATATGTTTTGAAGAATATTATTATACATAACATATAAAAAAAATCTAAAATTAAATTTCGGGAACATACTTAAAAAAAATAAAAAGTTTAATTTTATTTATTTTCTCAAGTCTGTGAAATTTTATTCCTAAAATTTGTTTAGTATTGCGTACTGTACACATTTCTGTATTTCTTAGGCAAGTATTTTAAATATTTATTGTTTAATATAGAAGATATTGATAATTAAAACATATTCGGTAAGTATTTTCGTCAAATATTAGGAAGTGGCGCTATGACCTAGCGGTGCATAGATGAACTCTAATGAAATCGGTGACTCAATGGAAAATAGGAAAATTGAAGTGAATAACAAGTACATACGTTAGTTTTATATATTAAATTTATACGCCCATATTTTAACTTAAAAATTAAAAGTAGGTATTTTTTTTAGAAATTGCGTTCTATAAGTACGCACTAGTCATTGGTATTGTTAGTGTTACTATGAATACAAAAAAATTATAAATAGTTCCCAATAATTATTTTCATTAAAAAGTAAAATTTTATTAATTATTGAATTCAAATTATAGGTATAGGCTTGTACATGCTTACTTCGTGTTTGTGCTTTATCTAATCATGGAAAAATTACAAATTTATATTAATAAAGTTGTTTTGTAAATATACCAATAATGACGGCTTGTGGGTCGGATAACAGGGTAGGCGGCACAACAAGCAATAACAAAAAATTGAGGGGAAAAATGCGTACAGCAAGTATATACGGAGTGTCTACTTTTTTCCCGAATATCGGATATTCAATGTTAAAATTTTAATTTGGCGATATCGCTTTATCTATCAATTTTATAAAAAATGTGTAATGAAGAAAAATGTTCAGAATGAAAACGTACATCGATGAGTATCAAATTTGTTGTTAAATTGTTTCTTATGTACGAGCTACAAGCAAAAGAAAATGCACGAATTAAGGCAATTATCAGTGCCTTGAAAAATAAGACAGTAATATATATTTGATGTTTCTGACATTTATTTCATTTGATATTATTATTAGAATTTGTGATTAATTTTTTACTTCTAGATTAAATATTCCTATTATTCTAATAATAATACAATTTTAAAAATGTCAGATATATCGGAAATAACAAACATTTGTATATTATGTTATTAGGAGAAGAAAACGGTCTTTATATGTTGAATTGTTATTGCGGCCGAGGCGCTAGCCAAGGCAAGCTAAGTAAAATACAAAAAGGGCGTTCTACTCCGAATGACATATACTAATTTTTCTTCAAGTATTTCAAATAAGTTTTGACATTTTTCTGGAATTTTTTTATTGTAGAATTTGCAATTTCAGCCAAAGCTGGCTGTGTACACTACAAACCAAAAACGATACAACTGTCAAATAACAATTTTCAATATGATCTGTGTTGTGCTGTAGCGACTGCCGCCGCCAGCGGTGAATAAACAATAAACACGCTAACATTTTTTTACTAGTACAATAATAACAACATTTTTGTACTAGTAAGACAATGAATAGGTATCTTCTATAGTGTGTACAGTAGCATATGAATATTGTAATACGCTTAAAGGAAAAAAAAATATATTATTGTCTTATTTGTCATGGTACTCTAATAATTGCCTTAATTCGCATATTTTCTTTTGCTTCTAACTTGTACATACGAAATAATTTAACAACAAACTGGATACTCATCCATGCACAAATTTTAACATTAAATTTCCTGCTCAAGAAAAAAAAAGTAGACACCCGTTATATTGAATATTAAGTAATTATTTCTCTAATGATAATAGCAATAATAATGAAAGTGCTAATCATCTGTCTCATACTCAGCATTGAATTTCTGAGGCAAAGCTACGGACGAGTACGACGTAACCTAAGGCTAGGGCAGGCAGCCAGGGACGAACGATAGGCTACCTGCTCCCAGTCATATAAGCAGGGCACGTGTTTGGATCTAGGGGCAGGGGCCAAGGGGTGCGACTGTACAGCTGTGATGCACAGGCGAAAGTACATTTTCTTTTGTAGCTTGTATAAATAAATAAAATAAAAATTTTATATGCTACTTTTCTCAAATTGATTTTAACATACATAATATTATGATACTAGACAAAAAATAAATACCCGTATTTTTTCAATCGATTAATTATTTGTAGTTTATGAGAAAACAATTATTATTAAAAATGAGGGGAAGGGATATGTAAACTGAGAGGAAAATTGATAGTTATAGCCACCTGTCGCCCTGCCACATGCCACAACATACGACGCTGGTCTCTAACTACCTTCTTCCTTCGCTTCTTCCATCCCAGTCTATCTGTCTTCTTCCACGATCCTTCCATGATAGCGTCACATATCCCATCTCCAAAATATTATATTGACTAATTACAATACTGTTATAAACCAATGTTTAGTTAGTTTTTTTTTTATTATAATAATGAGAGTTATGAGACGCTAGTGTTTAATTTTTATATTTTATGACATACTGAAATTCGATTATAGTCACATACCCCCAAAATGAATTTTTCCAAAAGTCGGAAAATTATTTCTTATTATTTATTTAATTCTTGAAGTGTACATTTTTAGTGCCACTCCTCAACATGAAATTTTTAATAGAAATAATTAGAAATTTATTTCCTGTTCACGTGATTAGATAAATCATTATTTTGAATAAAAATTTTGTGTCGGTCAGAGGCACTAAAAATGAACACTTGAAGAATAAAATAAATAATAAGAAATAATTCTCTGTATTCTGGAAAAATTGTTTTTGATTTAGAATCAGTACATTGAAATGTATACCATCCATTCTTTTACCGTTTTTTAACACCCTGTGCAGATAATCATATTTCAAAATAAAAAGAAATGTTTGGTCGGTGTTACATTATCATAAAATACATATCTGTAGTACATAAAAGAATTGCATTTAATTTGCAATTTTATCACTTTCATGTTTTAATGTTTAAGTTAATTTTTCGTTTTAGTACACGGAGTTATGTAAGTAAAGTGGCATACGTTACCACTAATAAACACGGTTGCAATGTATCGTAATCTACAATTATTTCTTTTCTAATGTAGGGTAGGTATTTGTTGCAATTGTAAAAGCACTTCAAGATGGACCAATAACAATTATTTATTTGAATAAAATATTATTTAAAACTCACAGCAGTTTGAGTGAAAATAACAAGAATTGTCATTCTTGAAGGTTTGAAGTCAAAAGCGAAATATGGATAGACACTTTTTATTAATGGCGCTGTTTTGGAGCACTTCTCCGTAAACCAAACGCATGTCGGTGTATTCTTAATTAGTAAAAGTAACAGGCATTTTTGAACAACTTCATTTTTAAATTTTAATTTAATAAGTATAGTTTTTAACTTAATAGTATAGCTTGTTCGTAATTGTCGACTTTACAGTCCCGTAACTTTTACAACTTGACAGATTTTGCAAAATATATTTCAGATTATAACTTTATTCAATTCTCTTTATCATACTATGAACTTACAGAACAGCCTGTATATTGTCACGGAGAATATCTGGATATTTATCTTTTGGTGTTTTGACAAATTAATATGATGTCTGATTTTTAAATATATATATATATATATATATATATATATATATATATATATATATATATATATATATATATATATATATATATATATATATATATATATATATATATAGAAGGTAGTCAAAATACCCAAATCTTTAAAATGATCTCTATATTGTTTATAGTTGATAGTAGTCAGTTGTGTTCTTATAGTGCAACCTTCTCCTGAAAATAACGCTGGTTATAATTAATAATAATTGTTGAAAGTTACATAGAAGTGTGAGATTTCTGAACGCGAATAATATTCTGTCATTGTTGATAACGTTACCGAGGTATTTTGTGCAGTTCTCAGTGCAAAAGTGCATATTTTTAGTGAAAATAATAATTACCTGTCACCTGCGGAACATATCCGTTCTCTACAAGTGACTTATTCCTTTCAAGGTCAGAAAATTACTTAAACTTCAAAATTTAAAACATGGTCCTGTCATGCAACCACTGTAACGCCAAAGTAAACAGAGGAGATGCTACGGTAACATGTATTGGCTCCTGCAGGTTATGTTACCATATCAACTACTTAGCAATTCCTGTCGCAGAAAAAAACATTTTAACGGCTAGCAAAATTCAAAGCTGGACATGTGACAAATGCAAAGACTCGCCTCCACCGCGCTCACCAGCCAACAACTCCCCTTCCGAAGCTCTGGATCACAATTCTTCAACACTTACTGATATCCTGAACACATTGCGCGACCTTAAAAAATCTATCGATTTTTGCTGCAATAAGATCGATGATTTTGAAAGTAAGTTGAATAGTTGGACTCAAAAAATTAATCTGATCGAACCTCTGAAGGTCGAATGTGATATGTTGCGTGCGAAGGTTGAAGATTTTGAACAACGATCACGATCCAATAACTTGGAAATCATCGGTATTCCTGAAAAACCCAACGAAAACCTAATACAAACAATTTGTAATATGGGTAACGTAATTCAATGTCCAATTAATGAACAAGATCTGGATGCTATACATAGAGTATCGCCCTTTCATCACTCACCTAATAAAACAAAACATATTATATAGGTCTTTCCATCTGAAGAGACACCTGCGCGAAGTACGCATTTGCGTCTTAAAAAGAGAGGCAAATATGAGTAACAAGGAATACTACGCTACTCTCTGTTCTGCGTAACATCAGTTTCAATTTTCCTCATTCTGATGTTGACATCGCTTGGATTCACATCGCGCTCAGTTCTGCATTTTGACATTTGACCTACTCGTTTTGTTACTTGTTTGTTTGTTTGTATGTTTTCGTGGTATATTCACATTGTTATTGTTTTTTGTTTGTTTTCGCGGTATATTTGTTTTTGTTACTGTTTCTTGTTTGTTTGTAATATGTAATTTATCGATTTAATAAAATATATTTCAACTTTTTTGCATTTTCATGAATATATAAATAATACTGTCATTAACATAATTTAAATTAAAATTTATTAATATTTTAATAACGTTTACATTTAGAAAATAATAAACTAAAAACTGTTCATTTATGAATGAAATAGCGTATATACAGTGTATTTAACGGCTGGATTGTGATATAGGTACTTCAGTGCTCGCACCGCTTTGGTAGGTATATCATACAAGATTTGTATCTCGTTTAAAGCGCGACAAATTTCTTACCAGTGCACAGCAACGAACCAACTAAACTTCGACCAAACAAATAAAATTTGGATGAATGACCATCTAAGCCCCAGCAACAAACTTTTATTATCAAAATCCAAGGAGTGTGCACGATCAAATGGTTTCAAGTATGCCTGGGTTCGAAACAGTAGAATCTTCGCAAGGAAACAAGATAATTCTCCGGTCTTATTTATTAATTCAGAAAAAGATCTAGCCAAGCTCAAATAAATCTTTTTCCATACTAGATTACAATACTGAGTAACCCGCCTAAAAATGATAAGTGTATATTATCAAAACGTTCGTGGGATAAAAACAAAACTATCTACTGTGTACAACGAAATCTCAGCTAGTAATTATGACATAATTTGCTTTAGTGAGACTTGGCGAAACAATTCAATTAGTGACAGTGAAATATGTGATCCGAGGGGTGATTCACTAGTAAAAATTATGTACACCTGATTTCATATTACGTAATATTATGCAATTCCTAATCACATTACTAAATTACACATATTACTTATATTACACTTTTGATTACATAATATTACATATGTTCGAAATATTACACTGCTTACGGGTGGTTCTTAAATCATTTATTTCATATAAGAAAAAAACATTAGTTAGATAGGCAAATAAATACTAAACTCTGATTGAACAAAAAGCACACCTGTTCACAAAAACGAAAAAAAATTAGCTGTCAGTTGTCACTGTCAATTATCAATATCAAATACATTGACAAAATTAAGCGATATTTAACCATACCTTTGATTTCGTCTTTGCAATTTGTAATATTCAGGTACGGTATATTTTTATAAATAAAAATGTTTAGTATTGACAAAGTTTAGTTTCAAGAACTTAAATAATACGTATATTAAATGTATGTAAATACGATCGGCTCTCCAGTGCCACATTCTTTTTTCGGGAACGCGCTCAACACCAAACCATTCTTCATCAAAATGCTCGAACACCGAAACTGGAATGCATCAAACTATTCAACAGTGTTGCCAAGTGTTTAAAACTCGTTCCCACCAGATGGTGCGAAAAATTCTACTAAAAATCTACTAAAAGATAATCGAAATTGAATATAATAGTGACAAAGAGTACAGGTTTTGTATGTAATTAATTTAAGACTCATACTTTATTTTTTGGTGGAACTTAATACATTTTGGTGTTAAAAAATACTGTATACTACTTCCGAAATGATGTACAAAACAAAAAAATGCGATTTTCATTGCCGATTTTTTTTCCATTAGAGATGAAAAGCTAATTTAAAATTATTTCAGAAATTATAAAATATGTACGAATAACATTACATTTATCATTGACTCCGAAGAACTGGGTGTAAAAGTAAAGATCTTTTAACACTGTAATTTAAAACTTTAAAAATTATTAAGAAAAGTTGTCCTACCTGTCTCTATTTTACCCCGTATATACAAAAAAAAAACAAATCAAGCAAGCACCACTGCGAGCCCGGGCATTGGCATTGCGCTATTGCGCATTCGGTATTCGGCGTTCATCCTCGGCGCGCTGATAACACCACTACAGAAATACGCACTGACGTAATGTTGTACATTAACCAATCACAAGATACCCACCATTGTTGGTGTAAGAGATATTTCAAAAATCCCCGGCAAACAGCATTTGCAGATTTAAGCGTCACATTAACAAATAAAATTTCCACCAGAATTTCCGTCAGATTGCTATTAAATTATACCAGATTTCCAACTGCCCACTAAAAGAATTTTTTTGCCACCAGATGAAGGGTCCAATCCGTCAGATTTAGTAGAAATTCTACTGATTTGGCAACACTGCTATTCAACACCAAACCGTGCTTTGTCAAAAAACATCATGGCGGCTATGTTGCATACAATAGTCACCAGATGGCAGCAGGGTAGCAGCAAAATTTTAGTTATTCTATGTGTCGGTAAATGGCTTCGTAGTTATAGACATAGAATGACCACTATTAAAAATGTGATAGACAAGTGATGTGTTTCTCTCATCCTGTATAGGTTATAGTAAACTAGAATTTTTCAATTGGATTCCTTGACAAATGTTTGCATTACTTGCATCATGTATTGTGATGATATTGTACATATTTTTAAAAATTCTAATTTATGAAGGCTGGTCAAACGGAACACTATGTGTTCCGTTTGACCAGCCCACGCTCACATTGAGCGAGGTTAAGTTACTGAAAATGTTTTGCACATCGCTTTCAAGTTGAGTTTTCTCAATAAATTTTGGATTTTTCTTCATTTATATTTCATAAACTGTACTTTAGAAAACATGATATTTTCATGTGTATTCCATTATCTAAGATGAATTTACATATATTGTTATAATAACACTCAATGTTAATTTAAAATGTAAAATTGCACTGAGGATGGTCAAATACTGACCGAAACGTCTGAATAAAATAAAATAATATCAATAACAATACGGAACTTAAAGGCCTTTAATATCCTTCATTCAACTATAATTTTAGTTCCCAACATTAACTACATCAAGTAAATTAATAAGTAAGTAAATAAGTAAATGAATAAGTAAGTAAATAAGTAAGTAAATAAGTAAGTAAATAATTAAGTAAATAAATAAGTAAGTAAATAAGTAAGTAAATAAGTAAGTAAATATGTAAGTAAGTAAATAAATAAGTAAATAAGTAAGTAAAAAAATAAGTAAATAAATAAGTAAGTAAATAAGTAAGTAAATAAGTAAGTAAATAAGTAAGTAAAAAAGTAAGTAAATAAGTAAGTGAATAAGTAAATAAGTAATTAAGTAAATAAGTAAATAAGTAAGTAAGTAAATAAGTAAGTAAATAAGTAAGTAAATAAATAAGTAAGCAAATAAGTAAATAAATAAGTAAGTTAATAAGTAAGTAAATAAGTAAGTAAATAAATAAGCAAGTAAATAAGTAAGTAAATAAGTAAGTAAATAAATAAATAAGTAAGCAAATAAGTAAGTAAATAAGTTAGTAAATAAGTAAGTAAATAAATAAGTAAGTAAATAAGTAAGTAAATAAATAAGTAAGTAAATAAGTAAGTAAATAAGTAAGTAAATAAGTAAATAAATAAGTATGTAAATAAGTAAGCAAATAAGTAAGTAAATAAGTAAGTAAAGAAGTAAGTAAATAAGTAAGTAAATAAGTAAGTAAAGAAGTAAGTAAATAAGTAAGTAAATATGTAAATAAATAAGTAAATAAGTAAGTAAATAAGTAAGTAAATAAGTAAGTAAATAAGTAAGTAAATAAGTAAATAAATAAGTAAGTAAATAAGTAAGGAAATAAGTAAGTAAATAAGTAAGCAAATAAGTAAATAAGTAAAGAAATAAGTAAGTAAATAAGAAAATAAATAAGTAAGTAAATAAGTAAGTAAATAAGTAAGTAAATAAGTAATTAAGTAAATAAGTAAATAAGTAAGTAAGTAAATAAGTAAGTAAATAAATAAGTAAGCAAATAAGTAAATAAATAAGTAAGTTAATAAGTAAGTAAATACATAAGTAAGTAAATAAATAAGCAAGTAAATAAGTAAGTAAATAGGTAAGTAAATAAATAAACAAGTAAGCAAATAAGTAAGTAAATAAGTTAGTAAATAAGTAAGTAAATAAATAAGTAAGTAAATAAGTAAGTAAATAAATAAGTAAGTAAATACGTAAGTAAATAAGTAAGTAAATAAGTAAGTAAATAAGTAAATAAATAAGTAAAAAAATAAGTAAGTAAATAAGTAAGTAAATAAGTTAATAAATAAATAAGTAAGTAAATAAGTTAGTAAATGAGTAAATAAAAAAATAAGTAAGTAAATAAGTAAATAAATAAGTAAGTAAATAAGTAAATAAATAAATAAGTAAGTAAATAAGTAAATAAATAAGTAAGTAAATAAGTAAGTTAATAAGTAAATAAATAAGTAAGTAAATAAGTACATAAATAAATAAGTAAGTAAATAAGTAAATAAATAAGTAAGTAAATAAGTAAGTAAATAAGTAAATAAATAAGTAAGTAAATAAGTAAGTAAATAAGTAAGTAAATAAGTAAGTAAATGAGTAAGTAAATAGGTAAGTAAATAAGCAAGTAAATAAGTAAGTAAATAAGTAATTAAGTAAATAAGTAAATAAGTAAGTAAGTAAATAAGTAAGTAAATAAATTAGTAAGTAAATAAGTAAATAAATAAGTTAATAAGTAAGTAAATAAATAAGTAAGTAAATAAATAAGCAAGTAAATAACTAAGTAAATAAGTAAGTAAATAAATAAATAAATAAATAAGTAAGTAAATAAGTAAGTAAATAAGTTAGTAAATAAGTAAGTAAATAAATAAGTAAGTAAATAAGTAAATAAATTATTAAGTAAGTAAATAAGTTAGTAAATAAGTAAATAAATAAGTAAGTAAATAAGTAAATAAATAAATACGTAAGTAAATAAGTAAATAAATAAGTAAGTAAATAAGTAAGTAAATAAGTAAATAAATAAGTATGTAGATAAGTAAATAAATAAATAAGTAGGTAAATAAGTAAATAAATAAGTAAGTAAATAAGTAAATAAATAAGTATGTAAATAAGTAAGCAAATAAGTAAGTAAATAAGTAAGTAAAGAAGTAAGTAAATAAGTAAGTAAATAAGTAAGTAAAGAAGTAAGTAAATAAGTAAGTAAATATGTAAATAAATAAGTAAATAAGTAAGTAAATAAGTAAGTAAATAAATAAGTAAATAAGTAAATAAATAAGTAAGTAAATAAGTAAGGAAATAAGTAAGTAAATAAGTAAGCAAATAAGTAAATAAGTAAAGAAATAAGTAAGTAAATAAGAAAATAAATAAGTAAGTAAATAAGTAAGGAAATAAGGAAATAAGGAAATAAGGAATTAAGGAAATAAGGAAATAAGGACATAAGGAAATAAGGACATAAGGACATAAGGAAATAAGGAAATAAGGAAATAAGGAAATAAGGAAATAAGGAAATAAGGAAATAAGGAAATAAGGGAATAAGTAAGTAAATAAATAAGTAAGTAAATAAGTAAGTAAATAAGTAAGTAAATAAATAAGTAAGTAAATAAGTAAGTAAATAAGTAAGTAAATAAATAAATAAGTAAGTAAATAAATAAGTAAATAAGTAAGTAATTAAGTAATTAAGTAAATAAATAAGTAAATAAATAAGTAAGTAAATAAGTAAGTAAATAAGTAAATAAGGAAATAAATAAGTAATAAAAAAGTAAGTATATAAGTAAGTAAATAAGTAAATAAGTAAATAAATAAGAAAATAAATAAGAAAGTAAATAAGTAAGTAAATATGTTAATAAGTAAATAAATAAGTAAGTAAATAAGTAAGTAAATAAGTAAGTAAATAAGTAAGTAAATAAGTAAGTAAACAAGTAAATAAGTAAATAAATAAGTTAGTAAATAAGTAGGGAAATAAGTAAATAAGTAAGTAAATAAATAAGTAAGTAAATAAATAAATAAGTGAATAAGTAAGTAAATAAGTAAATAAATATGTAAAAAAGTAAATAAGTAAATAAGTAAATAAGTAAATGAGTGAATAAGTAAGTAAATAAGTAAATAAATATGTAAAAAAGTAAATAAGTAAATAAGTAAATAAGTAAATAAGTAAATAAGTAAATAAGTAAATAAGTAAATAAGTAAATAAGTAAATAAGTAAATAAGTAAATAAGTAAATAAGTAAATAAGTAAATAAGTAAATAAGTAAATAAGTAAATAAGTAAATAAGTAAATAAGTAAATAAGTAAATAAGTAAATAAGTAAATAAGTAAATAAGTAAATAAGTAAATAAGTAAATAAGTAAATAAGTAAATAAGTAAATAAGTAAATAATTAAATAAGTAAATAAGTAAATAAGTAAATAAGTAAATAAGTAAATAAGTAAATAAGTAAATAAGTAAATAAGTAAATAAGTAAATAAGTAAATAAGTAAATAAGTAAATAAGTAAATAAGTAAATAAGTAAATAAGTAAATAAGTAAATAAGTAAATAAGTAAATAAGTAAATAAGTAAATAAGTAAATAAGTAAATAAGTAAATAAGTAAATAAGTAAATAAGTAAATAAGCAAATAAGTAAATAAGTAAATAAGCAAATAAGTAAATAAGTAAATAAGTAAATAAGTAAATAAGCAAATAAGTAAATAAGTAAATAAGCAAATAAGTAAATAAGTAAATAAGTAAATAAGTAAATAAGCAAATAAGTAAATAAGTAAATAAGTAAATAAGTAAATAAGTAAATAAGTAAATAAGCAAATAAGTAAATAAGTAAATAAGTAAATAAGTAAATAAGTAAATAAGTAAATAAGTAAATAAGTAAATAAGTAAATAAGTAAATAAGTAAATAAGTAAATAAGTAAATAAGTAAATAAGTAAATAAGTAAATAAGTAAATAAGTAAATAAGTAAATAAGTAAATAAGTAAATAAGTAAATAAGTAAATAAGTAAATAAGTAAATAAGTAAATAAGTAAATAAGTAAATAAGTAAATAAGTAAATAAGTAAATAAGTAAATAAGTAAATAAGTAAATAAGTAAATAAGTAAATAAGTAAATAAGTAAATAAGTAAATAAGTAAATAAGTAAATAAGTAAATAAGTAAATAAGTAAATAAGTAAATAAGTAAATAAGTAAATAAGTAAATAAGTAAATAAGTAAATAAGTAAATAAGTAAATAAGTAAATAAGTAAATAAGTAAATAAGTAAATAAGTAAATAAGTAAATAAGTAAATAAGTAAATAAGTAAATAAGTAAATAAGTAAATAAGTAAATAAGTAAATAAGTAAATAAGTAAATAAGTAAATAAGTAAATAAGTAAATAAGTAAATAAGTAAATAAGTAAATAAGTAAATAAGTAAATAAGTAAATAAGTAAATAAGTAAATAAGTAAATAAGTAAATAAGTAAATAAGTAAATAAGTAAATAAGTAAATAAGTAAATAAGTAAATAAGTAAATAAGTAAATAAGTAAATAAGTAAATAAGTAAATAAGTAAATAAGTAAATAAGTAAATAAGTAAATAAGTAAATAAGTAAATAAGTAAATAAGTAAATAAGTAAATAAGTAAATAAGTAAATAAGTAAATAAGTAAATAAGTAAATAAGTAAATAAGTAAATAAGTAAATAAGTAAATAAGTAAATAAGTAAATAAGTAAATAAGTAAATAAGTAAATAAGTAAATAAGTAAATAAGTAAATAAGTAAATAAGTAAATAAGTAAATAAGTAAATAAGTAAATAAGTAAATAAGTAAATAAGTAAATAAGTAAATAAGTAAATAAGTAAATAAGTAAATAAGTAAATAAGTAAATAAGTAAATAAGTAAATAAGTAAATAAGTAAATAAGTAAATAAGTAAATAAGTAAATAAGTAAATAAGTAAATAAGTAAATAAGTAAATAAGTAAATAAGTAAATAAGTAAATAAGTAAATAAGTAAATAAGTAAATAAGTAAATAAGTAAATAAGTAAATAAGTAAATAAGTAAATAAGTAAATAAGTAAATAAGTAAATAAGTAAATAAGTAAATAAGTAAATAAGTAAATAAGTAAATAAGTAAATAAGTAAATAAGTAAATAAGTAAATAAGTAAATAAGTAAATAAGTAAATAAGTAAATAAGTAAATAAGTAAATAAGTAAATAAGTAAATAAGTAAATAAGTAAATAAGTAAATAAGTAAATAAGTAAATAAGTAAATAAGTAAATAAGTAAATAAGTAAATAAGTAAATAAGTAAATAAGTAAATAAGTAAATAAGTAAATAAGTAAATAAGTAAATAAGTAAATAAGTAAATAAGTAAATAAGTAAATAAGTAAATAAGTAAATAAGTAAATAAGTAAATAAGTAAATAAGTAAATAAGTAAATAAGTAAATAAGTAAATAAGTAAATAAGTAAATAAGTAAATAAGTAAATAAGTAAATAAGTAAATAAGTAAATAAGTAAATAAGTAAATAAGTAAATAAGTAAATAAGTAAATAAGTAAATAAGTAAATAAGTAAATAAGTAAATAAGTAAATAAGTAAATAAGTAAATAAGTAAATAAGTAAATAAGTAAATAAGTAAATAAGTAAATAAGTAAATAAGTAAATAAGTAAATAAGTAAATAAGTAAATAAGTAAATAAGTAAATAAGTAAATAAGTAAATAAGTAAATAAGTAAATAAGTAAATAAGTAAATAAGTAAATAAGTAAATAAGTAAATAAGTAAATAAGTAAATAAGTAAATAAGTAAATAAGTAAATAAGTAAATAAGTAAATAAGTAAATAAGTAAATAAGTAAATAAGTAAATAAGTAAATAAGTAAATAAGTAAATAAGTAAATAAGTAAATAAGTAAATAAGTAAATAAGTAAATAAGTAAATAAGTAAATAAGTAAATAAGTAAATAAGTAAATAAGTAAATAAGTAAATAAGTAAATAAGTAAATAAGTAAATAAGTAAATAAGTAAATAAGTAAATAAGTAAATAAGTAAATAAGTAAATAAGTAAATAAGTAAATAAGTAAATAAGTAAATAAGTAAATAAGTAAATAAGTAAATAAGTAAATAAGTAAATAAGTAAATAAGTAAATAAGTAAATAAGTAAATAAGTAAATAAGTAAATAAGTAAATAAGTAAATAAGTAAATAAGTAAATAAGTAAATAAGTAAATAAGTAAATAAGTAAATAAGTAAATAAGTAAATAAGTAAATAAGTAAATAAGTAAATAAGTAAATAAGTAAATAAGTAAATAAGTAAATAAGTAAATAAGTAAATAAGTAAATAAGTAAATAAGTAAATAAGTAAATAAGTAAATAAGTAAATAAGTAAATAAGTAAATAAGTAAATAAGTAAATTAGTAAATTAGTAAATTAGTAAATAAGTAAATTAGTAAATTAGTAAATTAGTAAATAAGTAAATAAGTAAATAAGTAAATAAGTAAATAAGTAAATTAGTAAATAAGTAAATAAGTAAATAAGTAAATAAGTAAATAAGTAAATAAGTAAATAAGTAAATAAGTAAATAAGTAAATAAGTAAATAAGTAAATAAGTAAATAAGTAAATAAGTAAATAAGTAAATAAGTAAATAAGTAAATAAGTAAATAAGTAAATAAGTAAATAAGTAAATAAGTAAATAAGTAAATAAGTAAATAAGTAAATAAGTAAATAAGTAAATAAGTAAATAAGTAAATAAGTAAATAAGTAAATAAGTAAATAAGTAAATAAGTAAATAAGTAAATAAGTAAATAAGTAAATAAGTAAATAAGTAAATAAGTAAATAAGTAAATAAGTAAATAAGTAAATAAGTAAATAAGTAAATAAGTAAATAAGTAAATAAGTAAATAAGTAAATAATTAAATAAGTAAATAAGTAAATAAGTAAATAAGTAAATAAGTAAATAAGTAAATAAGTAAATAAGTAAATAAGTAAATAAGTAAATAAGTAAATAAGTAAATAAGTAAATAAGTAAATAAGTAAATAAGTAAATAAGTAAATAAGTAAATAAGTAAATAAGTAAATAAGTAAATAAGTAAATAAGTAAATAAGTAAATAAGTAAATAAGTAAATAAGTAAATAAGTAAATAAGTAAATAAGTAAATAAGTAAATAAGTAAATAAGTAAATAAGTAAATAAGTAAATAAGTAAATAAGTAAATAAGTAAATAAGTAAATAAGTAAATAAGTAAATAAGTAAATAAGTAAATAAGTAAATAAGTAAATAAGTAAATAAGTAAATAAGTAAATAAGTAAATAAGTAAATAAGTAAATAAGTAAATAAGTAAATAAGTAAATAAGTAAATAAGTAAATAAGTAAATAAGTAAATAAGTAAATAAGTAAATAAGTAAATAAATAATAAGTAAATAAGTAAATAAATAATAAGTAAATAAGTAAATAAATAAGTAAATAAATAAATAAGTAAATAAGTAAAAAAATAAATAACTAAGTGAATAAAGAAAATAAATAAATAAGTAAATAAGTAAATAAATAAGTAAATAAGTAAGTAAATAAGTCAATAAATAAGTAAGTAAATATGTAAGTAAATAATTAAGTAAATAAGTAAGTAAATATGTAAGTAAATAAGCAAGTAAATAGGTAAATAAATAAATAAGTAACTAAATAAGTAAGTAAGTAAATAAGTAAGTAAATCAGCAAGTAAATAAATAAATAAGTAAATAAATAAGTAAGTAAATATCTAAATAAATAAGTAAATAAATAAGTTAATAAGTAAGTAAATAAGTAAATAAGTAAACAAATAAGTAAACAAATAAGTAAGTAAATAATTAAGTAAATAAGTAAGTAAGTAAATAATTAAGTAAATAAATAAGTAAGTTACTAAGTAAGTAAATAAGTAAGTAAATAAGTAAGTAAATAAGTAAGTAAATGAATAAGTAAATAAATAAATACGTAAATAAGTAAGTAAGTAAATAAATAAGTAAGTAAATAAGCAAGTAAATGTCTAAGTAAATAAGTAAGTAAATAAGTAAGTAAATAAGTAAGTAAATAAGTAAGTAAATAAGTAACTAAGTAAATAAGTAAATAAGTAAGTAAGTAAATAAGTAAGTAAATAAGTAAATAAATAAATAAGTCAGTAAATAAGTAAGTAAATAAGTAAGTAAATAAATAAGTAGGTAAATAAGTAAGTAAATAAGATAGTAAATAAGTCAGTAAATAAATAAGTAAGTAAATAAGTAAGTAAATAAGTAAGTAAATAAGTAAGTAAATAAGTAAGTATATAAATAAATAAATAAGTAAGAAAATAAGTAAGTAAATAAGTAAGTAAATAAGTAAATAAATAAATAAGTAAGTAAATAAGTTAGTAAATAAGTAAATAAATAAATAAGTAAGTAAATAAGTAAATAAATAAGTAAGTAAAAAAGTAAATAAATAAATAAATAAGTAAATAAGTAAATAAATAAGTAAATAAGTAAGTAAATAAGTAAATATATAAGTAAGTAAATAAGTAAGCAAATAAGTAACTAAATAAGTAAGTAAATAAGTAAGCAAGGAAGTAAATAAATAAGTAAGTAAATAAGTAAGTAAGTAAATAAGTAAGTAAATAAGTAAGTAAATCCTAAATAAATAAATAAGTAAGTAAATAAGTAGTAAATAATTAAGTAAATAAGTAAGTAAATAAGTAAGTAAGTAAGTAAGTAAATAAGTAAGTAAATAAGTAAGTAAATAAGTAAATTAATAAATAAGTAAGTAAATAAGTAAGTAAATAAATAAGTAAATAAGTAAGTAAATAGGTAAGTAAATAAGTAAGTAAATAAGTAAGTAAATAAGTAAATAAATATGTAAGTAAATAAGTAAGGAAATAAGTAAGTAAATAAGTAAGTAAATAAGTAAGTATATAAGTAAGGAAATAAGTAAATAAATAAGTAAGTAAATAAGTAAATAAATAATTAAATAAATAAATAAGTAAGTAAATAAATAAAAAAATAAATACGTAAGTAAATAAATAAGTAAATAAATAAGTAAGTAAGTGAATAAGTCAATAAATAAGTAATTAAATAAGTAAGTAAATATGTAAGTAAATAATTAAGTAAATAAATAAGTAGGTAAATAAGTAAGTAAATAAGTAAGTAAATAAGTAAGTAAATAAGCAAGTAAATAAATAAATACGTAACTAAATAAATAAATAAGTAAATAATTAAGTAAATATGTAAATAATTAAGTAAACAAATAAGTAAGTAAATAAGTAAGTAAATAATTAAATAAGTAAATAAATAAGTAAATTAATATGTAAGTAGATAAGTAAGTAAATAAGTATGTAAATAAATAAATAAATAAATAAGTAAGTAAATAAGTAAATAAGTAGGTAAGTACATAAATAAGTAAATAAATAAGTAAGTAAATAAGTAAGTAAGTAAATATATAATTAAATGAATAAGTAAGTAAATAAGTAAGGAAATAAGTAAGTAAATAATTAAGTAAATAAATAAGTAAGTAAATAAGTAAGTAAATAAGTAAGTAAGTAAATAAATAATTAAGTAAATAAATAACTAAATAAATAGTTAAATAAATAAGTAAGTAAATAAGTAAAAAAATAAATAGTAAATAAGTAAGTGAATAAGTAAGTAAATAAGTAAGTAAATAAGTAAGTAAATAAGTAAGTAAATAAGTAAGTAAATAAATAAATAAGTAAGTAAATAAGTAAGTAAATAAGTAAGTAAATAAATAAGTAAGTAAATAAGTAAGTAAATAAATAAGTAAATAAATAAGTAAGTAAATAAATAAGTAAAGAAGTAAATAAATAAATAAGTAAAAAAATTAATAAGTAAATAAGTAAATAAATAAATAAGTAAATAAGTAAGTAAATAAGTAAGTAAATAAGTAAGTAAATATGCAAGTAAATAAATAAATTAGAAAGTAAATAAATAAATAAGTAAATAAGTAAACAAATAAGTAAGTAAATAATTAAATAAGTAAATAAATACGTAAATTAATATGTAAGTAGATAAGTAAGTAAATAAGTATGTAAATAAATAAGTAAATAAATAAGTAAGTAAATAAGTAGGTAAGTACATAAATAAGTAAATAAATAAGTAAGTAAATAAGTAAGTATGTAAATATATAATTAAATGAATAAATAAGTAAATAAGTAAGGAAATAAGTAAGTAAATAATTAATTAAATAAATAAGTAAGTAAATAAGTAAGTAAGTAAATGAATATGTAAATAAATAAGTAAATAAGTAGGTAAGTTAATAAGTAAATAAGTAAATAAGTAAGTAAATATGTAAGTAAATAGGTAAGTAAATAAGGAAGTAAATAAGTAAGTAAGTAAATGAATAAGTAAATAAATAATTAAGTAAATAAGTAAGTAAGTAAATAAATAAGTAAATAAATATGTAAGTAAATAAGTAAGTAAATAAGTAAGTAAATAAATAAGTAAGTAAATAAGTAAGTAAATAAGTAAGTATATAAGTAAATAAATAAGTAAGAAAATAAGTAAGTAAATAAGTAAGTAAATAAGTAAATAAATAAATAAGTAAGTAAATAAGTTAGTAAATAAGTAAATAAATAAATAAGTAAGTAAATAAGTAAATAAATAATTAAGTAAAAAAGTAAATAAATAAATAAATAAGTAAATAAATAAGTAAATAAGTAAGTAAATAAGTAAATATATAAGTAAGTAAATAAGTAAGCAAATAAGTAACTAAATAAGTAAGTAAATAAGTAAGCAAAGAAGTAAATAAATAAGTGAGTAAATAAGTAAGTAAGTAAATAAGTAAGTAAATAAGTAAGTGAATCCTAAATAAATAAATAAGTAAGTAAATAAGTAGTAAATAATTAAGTAAATAAGTAAGTAAATAAGTAAGTAAGTAAGTAAGTAAATAAAGAAGTAAATAAGTAAGGAAATAAGTAAGTAAATAAGTAAGTAAATAAGTAAGTAAATAAGTAAATTAATAAATAAGTGAGTAAATAAGTAAGTAAATAAATAAGTAAATAAGTAAGTAAATAGGTAAGTAAATAAGTAAGTAAATAAGTAAGTAAATAAGTAAATAAATATGTAAGTAAATAAGTAAGGAAATAAGTAAGTAAATAAGTAAGTAAATAAGTAAATAAGTAAGTATATAAGTAAGGAAATAAGTAAATAAATAAGTAAGTAAATAAGAAATAAATAATTAAATAAATAAATAAGTAAGTAAATAAATAAAAAAATAAATAAGTAAGTAAATAAATAAGTAAATAAATAAGTAAGTAAGTGAATAAGTCAATAAATAAGTAATTAAATAAGTAAGTAAATATGTAAGTAAATAATTAAGTAAATAAATAAGTAGGTAAATAAGTAAGTAAATAAGTAAGTAAATAAGTAAGTAAATAAGCAAGTAAATAAATAAATACGTAACTAAATAAATAAATAAGTAAATAATTAAGTAAATATGTAAATAAATAAGTAAACAAATAAGTAAGTAAATAAGTAAGTAAATAATTAAATAAGTAAATAAATAAGTAAATTAATATGTAAGTAGATAAGTAAGTAAATAAGTATGTAAATAAATAAATAAATAAATAAATAAATAAGTAAATAAGTAGGTAAGTACATAAATAAGTAAATAAATAAGTAAGTAAATAAGTAAGTAAGTAAATATATAATTAAATGAATAAGTAAGTAAATAAGTAACGAAATAAGTAAGTAAATAATTAAGTAAATAAATAAGTAAGTAAATAAGTAAGTAAATAAGTAAGTAAGTAAATAAATAATTAAGTAAATAAATAACTAAATAAATAGTTAAATAAATAAGTAAGTAAATAAGTAAAAAAATAAATAGTAAATAAGTAAGTGAATAAGTAAGTAAATAAGTAAGTAAATAAGTAAGTAAGTAAGTAAGTAAATAAGTAAGTAAATAAATAAGTAAATAAGTAAGTAAATAAATAAATAAGTAAGTTAATAAGTAAGTAAATAAGTAAGTAAATAAATAAGTAAGTAAATAAATAAGTAAGTAAATAAGTAAGTAAATAAATTAGTAAATAAATAAGTAAGTAAATAAATAAGTAAAGAAGTAAATAAATAAATAAGTAAAAAAATTAATAAGTAAATAAGTAAATAAATAAATAAGTAAATAAGTAAGTAAATAAGTAAGTAAATAAGTAAGTAAATAAATAAATTAGAAAGTAAATAAATAAATAAGTAAATAAGTAAACAAATGAGTAAGTAAATAATTAAATAAGTAAATAAATACGTAAATTAATATGTAAGTAGATAAGTAAGTAAATAAGTATGTAAATAAATAAGTAAATAAATAAGTAAGTAAATAAGTAGGTAAGTACATAAATAAGTAAATAAATAAGTAAGTAAATAAGTAAGTATGTAAATATATAATTAAATGAATAAGTAAGTAAATAAGTAAGGAAATAAGTAAGTAAATAATTAATTAAATAAATAAGTAAGTAAATAAGTAAGTAAGTAAATGAATATGTAAATAAATAAGTAAATAAGTAGGTAAGTTAATAAGTAAATAAGTAAATAAGTAAGTAAATAAGTCAATAAATAAGTAAGTAAATAAGTAAATAAGTAAGTAAATATGTAAGTAAATAGGTAAGTAAATAAGGAAGTAAATAAGTAAGTAAGTAAATGAATAAGTAAATAAATAATTAAGTAATAAATAAGTAAGTAAATAAATAAGTAAATAAATATGTAAGTAAATAAGTAAGTAAATAAGTAAGTAAGTAAAAAAGTAAGTAAATAAGTAAGTAAATAAATAAGTAAATAAGTAAGTAAATGAGTAAATTAATAAGTAAATAAATAAGAAAGTAAATAAGTAAGTAAATAAGTAAGTGAATAAATGAATATTTAAGTAAATACGTAAGTAAATAAATAAGTAAATAAGTAAGTAAATAAATAAGTAATTAAATAAGTAAATAAGTACATAAATAAGTAAGAAAATAAGTAAGTAAATAAGTAAGTAATTAAATAAATAAATAAATAAGTAAGTAAATAAGTTAGTAAATAAATAAATAAGTAAATAAATAAATAAATAAATAAATAAGTAAGTAAATAAGTAAATAAATAAGTAAGTAAATAAGTAAATAAATAAGTAAGTAATTAAGTAAATAAGTAAGTAAATAAATAAGTAAGCAAATAAGTAACTAAATAAGTAAGTAAATAAGTAAGTAAATCAGTAAGTAAATAAGTAAGTAAATAAGTAAGTAAATAAGTAAGTAAATAAGTAAATAAGTAATTAAATAAGTCAATAAATAAATAATTAAGTAAATAAGTAAGTAAACAAATAAGTAAATAAGTAAATAAGTAAATAAGTAAATGAGTAAATAAGTAAATGAGTAAATAAGTAAATAAGTAAATAAGTAAATAAGTAAATAAGTAAATAAGTAAATAAGTAAATAAGTAAATAAGTAAATAAGTAAATAAGTAAATAAGTAAATAAGTAAATAAGTAAATAAGTAAATAAGTAAATAAGTAAATAAGTAAATAAGTAAATAAGTAAATAAGTAAATAAGTAAATAAGTAAATAGGTAAATAAGTAAATAAGTAAATAAGTAAATAAGTAAATAAATAATAAGTAAATAAGTAAATAAGTAAATAAGTAAATAAGTAAATAAGTAAATAAATAAGTAAATAAATAAATAAGTAAATAAGTAAAAAAATAAATAAGTAAGTGAATAAAGAAAATAAATAAATAAGTAAATAAGTAAATAAATAAGTAAATAAGTAAGTAAATAAGTCAATAAATAAGTAAGTAAATAAGTAAGTAAATATGTAAGTAAATAATTATGTAAATAAGTAAGTAAATATGTAAGTAAATAAGCAAGTAAATAGGTAAATAAATAAATAAGTAAGTAAATAAGTAAGTAAGTAAATAAGTAAGTAAATCAGCAAGTAAATAAATAAATAAGTAAATAAATAAGTAAGTAAATATCTAAATAAATAAGTAAATAAATAAGTTAATAAGTAAGTAAATAAGTAAATAAGTAAACAAATAAGTAAACAAATAAGTAAGTAAATAAGTAAGTAAATAAGTAAGTAAGTAAATAATTAAGTAAATAAATAAGTAAGTTACTAAGTAAGTAAATAAGTAAGTAAATAAGTAAGTAAATAAGTAAGTAAATAAGTAAGTAAATGAATAAGTAAATAAATAAATACGTAAATAAGTAAGTAAGTAAATAAATAAGTAAGTAAATAAGCAAGTAAATGTCTAAGTAAATAAGTAAGTAAATAAGTAAGTAAATAAGTAAGTAAATAAGTAATTAAGTAAATAAGTAAATAAGTAAGTAAGTAAATAAGTAAGTAAATAAGTAAATAAATAAATAAGTCAGTAAATAAGTAAGTAAATAAGTAAGTAAATAAATAAGTAGGTAAATAAGTAAGTAAATAAGATAGTAAATAAGTCAGTAAATAAATAAGTAAGTAAATAAGTAAGTAAATAAATAAGTAAGTAAATAAGTAAGTAAATAAGTAAGTATATAAGTAAATAAATAAGTAAGAAAATAAGTAAGTAAATAAGTAAGTAAATAAGTAAATAAATAAATAAGTAAGTAAATAAGTTAGTAAATAAGTAAATAAATAAATAAGTAAGTAAATAAGTAAATAAATAATTAAGTAAAAAAGTAAATAAATAAATAAATAAGTAAATAAATACGTAAATAAGTAAGTAAATAAGTAAATATATAAGTAAGTAAATAAGTAAGCAAATAAGTAACTAAATAAGTAAGTAAATAAGTAAGCAAAGAAGTAAATAAATAAGTAAGTAAATAAGTAAGTGAATCCTAAATAAATAAATAAGTAAGTAAATAAGTAGTAAATAATTAAGTAAATAAGTAAGTAAATAAGTAAGTAAGTAAGTAAGTAAATAAAGAAGTAAATAAGTAAGGAAATAAGTAAGTAAATAAGTAAGTAAATAAGTAAGTAAATAAGTAAATTAATAAATAAGTGAGTAAATAAGTAAGTAAATAAATAAGTAAATAAGTAAGTAAATAGGTAAGTAAATAAGTAAGTAAATAAGTAAGTAAATAAGTAAATAAATATGTAAGTAAATAAGTAAGGAAATAAGTAAGTAAATAAGTAAGTAAATAAGTAAATAAGTAAGTATATAAGTAAGGAAATAAGTAAATAAATAAGTAAGTAAATAAGAAATAAATAATTAAATAAATAAATAAGTAAGTAAATAAATAAAAAAATAAATAAGTAAGTAAATAAATAAGTAAATAAATAAGTAAGTAAGTGAATAAGTCAATAAATAAGTAATTAAATAAGTAAGTAAATATGTAAGTAAATAATTAAGTAAATAAATAAGTAGGTAAATAAGTAAGTAAATAAGTAAGTAAATAAGTAAGTAAATAAGCAAGTAAATAAATAAATACGTAACTAAATAAATAAATAAGTAAATAATTAAGTAAATATGTAAATAAATAAGTAAACAAATAAGTAAGTAAATAAGTAAGTAAATAATTAAATAAGTAAATAAATAAGTAAATTAATATGTAAGTAGATAAGTAAGTAAATAAGTATGTAAATAAATAAATAAATAAATAAATAAATAAATAAGTAAATAAGTAGGTAAGTACATAAATAAGTAAATAAATAAGTAAGTAAATAAGTAAGTAAGTAAATATATAATTAAATGAATAAGTAAGTAAATAAGTAACGAAATAAGTAAGTAAATAATTAAGTAAATAAATAAGTAAGTAAATAAGTAAGTAAATAAGTAAGTAAGTAAATAAATAATTAAGTAAATAAATAACTAAATAAATAGTTAAATAAATAAGTAAGTAAATAAGTAAAAAAATAAATAGTAAATAAGTAAGTGAATAAGTAAGTAAATAAGTAAGTAAATAAGTAAGTAAGTAAGTAAATAAGTAAGTAAATAAATAAGTAAATAAGTAAGTAAATAAATAAATAAGTAAGTAAATAAGTAAGTAAATAAGTAAGTAAATAAATAAGTAAATAAGTAAGTAAATAAATTAGTAAATAAATAAGTAAGTAAATAAATAAGTAAAGAAGTAAATAAATAAATAAGTAAAAAAATTAATAAGTAAATAAGTAAATAAATAAATAAGTAAATAAGTAAGTAAATAAGTAAATAAATAAATAAGTCAGTAAATAAGTAAGTAAATAAGTAAGTAAATAAATAAGTAGGTAAATAAGTAAGTAAATAAGATAGTAAATAAGTCAGTAAATAAATAAGTAAGTAAATAAGTAAGTAAATAAATAAGTAAGTAAATAAGTAAGTAAATAAGTAAGTATATAAGTAAATAAATAAGTAAGAAAATAAGTAAGTAAATAAGTAAGTAAATAAGTAAATAAATAAATAAGTAAGTAAATAAGTTAGTAAATAAGTAAATAAATAAATAAGTAAGTAAATAAGTAAATAAATAATTAAGTAAAAAAGTAAATAAATAAATAAATAAGTAAATAAATAAGTAAATAAGTAAGTAAATAAGTAAATATATAAGTAAGTAAATAAGTAAGCAAATAAGTAACTAAATAAGTAAGTAAATAAGTAAGCAAAGAAGTAAATAAATAAGTGAGTAAATAAGTAAGTAAGTAAATAAGTAAGTAAATAAGTAAGTGAATCCTAAATAAATAAATAAGTAAGTAAATAAGTAGTAAATAATTAAGTAAATAAGTAAGTAAATAAGTAAGTAAGTAAGTAAGTAAATAAAGAAGTAAATAAGTAAGGAAATAAGTAAGTAAATAAGTAAGTAAATAAGTAAGTAAATAAGTAAATTAATAAATAAGTGAGTAAATAAGTAAGTAAATAAATAAGTAAATAAGTAAGTAAATAGGTAAGTAAATAAGTAAGTAAATAAGTAAGTAAATAAGTAAATAAATATGTAAGTAAATAAGTAAGGAAATAAGTAAGTAAATAAGTAAGTAAATAAGTAAATAAGTAAGTATATAAGTAAGGAAATAAGTAAATAAATAAGTAAGTAAATAAGAAATAAATAATTAAATAAATAAATAAGTAAGTAAATAAATAAAAAAATAAATAAGTAAGTAAATAAATAAGTAAATAAATAAGTAAGTAAGTGAATAAGTCAATAAATAAGTAATTAAATAAGTAAGTAAATATGTAAGTAAATAATTAAGTAAATAAATAAGTAGGTAAATAAGTAAGTAAATAAGTAAGTAAATAAGTAAGTAAATAAGCAAGTAAATAAATAAATACGTAACTAAATAAATAAATAAGTAAATAATTAAGTAAATATGTAAATAAATAAGTAAACAAATAAGTAAGTAAATAAGTAAGTAAATAATTAAATAAGTAAATAAATAAGTAAATTAATATGTAAGTAGATAAGTAAGTAAATAAGTATGTAAATAAATAAATAAATAAATAAATAAATAAGTAAATAAGTAGGTAAGTACATAAATAAGTAAATAAATAAGTAAGTAAATAAGTAAGTAAGTAAATATATAATTAAATGAATAAGTAAGTAAATAAGTAACGAAATAAGTAAGTAAATAATTAAGTAAATAAATAAGTAAGTAAATAAGTAAGTAAATAAGTAAGTAAGTAAATAAATAATTAAGTAAATAAATAACTAAATAAATAGTTAAATAAATAAGTAAGTAAATAAGTAAAAAAATAAATAGTAAATAAGTAAGTGAATAAGTAAGTAAATAAGTAAGTAAATAAGTAAGTAAGTAAGTAAGTAAATAAGTAAGTAAATAAATAAGTAAATAAGTAAGTAAATAAATAAATAAGTAAGTAAATAAGTAAGTAAATAAGTAAGTAAATAAATAAGTAAGTAAATAAGTAAGTAAATAAATTAGTAAATAAATAAGTAAGTAAATAAATAAGTAAAGAAGTAAATAAATAAATAAGTAAAAAAATTAATAAGTAAATAAGTAAATAAATAAATAAGTAAATAAGTAAGTAAATAAGTAAATAAATAAATAAGTCAGTAAATAAGTAAGTAAATAAGTAAGTAAATAAATAAGTAGGTAAATAAGTAAGTAAATAAGATAGTAAATAAGTCAGTAAATAAATAAGTAAGTAAATAAGTAAGTAAATAAATAAGTAAGTAAATAAGTAAGTAAATAAGTAAGTATATAAGTAAATAAATAAGTAAGAAAATAAGTAAGTAAATAAGTAAGTAAATAAGTAAATAAATAAATAAGTAAGTAAATAAGTTAGTAAATAAGTAAATAAATAAATAAGTAAGTAAATAAGTAAATAAATAATTAAGTAAAAAAGTAAATAAATAAATAAATAAGTAAATAAATAAGTAAATAAGTAAGTAAATAAGTAAATATATAAGTAAGTAAATAAGTAAGCAAATAAGTAACTAAATAAGTAAGTAAATAAGTAAGCAAAGAAGTAAATAAATAAGTGAGTAAATAAGTAAGTAAGTAAATAAGTAAGTAAATAAGTAAGTGAATCCTAAATAAATAAATAAGTAAGTAAATAAGTAGTAAATAATTAAGTAAATAAGTAAGTAAATAAGTAAGTAAGTAAGTAAGTAAATAAAGAAGTAAATAAGTAAGGAAATAAGTAAGTAAATAAGTAAGTAAATAAGTAAGTAAATAAGTAAATTAATAAATAAGTGAGTAAATAAGTAAGTAAATAAATAAGTAAATAAGTAAGTAAATAGGTAAGTAAATAAGTAAGTAAATAAGTAAGTAAATAAGTAAATAAATATGTAAGTAAATAAGTAAGGAAATAAGTAAGTAAATAAGTAAGTAAATAAGTAAATAAGTAAGTATATAAGTAAGGAAATAAGTAAATAAATAAGTAAGTAAATAAGAAATAAATAATTAAATAAATAAATAAGTAAGTAAATAAATAAAAAAATAAATAAGTAAGTAAATAAATAAGTAAGTAAGTGAATAAGTCAATAAATAAGTAATTAAATAAGTAAGTAAATATGTAAGTAAATAATTAAGTAAATAAATAAGTAGGTAAATAAGTAAGTAAATAAGTAAGTAAATAAGTAAGTAAATAAGCAAGTAAATAAATAAATACGTAACTAAATAAATAAATAAGTAAATAATTAAGTAAATATGTAAATAAATAAGTAAACAAATAAGTAAGTAAATAAGTAAGTAAATAATTAAATAAGTAAATAAATAAGTAAATTAATATGTAAGTAGATAAGTAAGTAAATAAGTATGTAAATAAATAAATAAATAAATAAATAAATAAGTAAATAAGTAGGTAAGTACATAAATAAGTAAATAAATAAGTAAGTAAATAAGTAAGTAAGTAAATATATAATTAAATGAATAAGTAAGTAAATAAGTAACGAAATAAGTAAGTAAATAATTAAGTAAATAAATAAGTAAGTAAATAAGTAAGTAAATAAGTAAGTAAGTAAATAAATAATTAAGTAAATAAATAACTAAATAAATAGTTAAATAAATAAGTAAGTAAATAAGTAAAAAAATAAATAGTAAATAAGTAAGTGAATAAGTAAGTAAATAAGTAAGTAAATAAGTAAGTAAGTAAGTAAGTAAATAAGTAAGTAAATAAATAAGTAAATAAGTAAGTAAATAAATAAATAAGTAAGTAAATAAGTAAGTAAATAAGTAAGTAAATAAATAAGTAAGTAAATAAGTAAGTAAATAAATTAGTAAATAAATAAGTAAGTAAATAAATAAGTAAAGAAGTAAATAAATAAATAAGTAAAAAAATTAATAAGTAAATAAGTAAATAAATAAATAAGTAAATAAGTAAGTAAATAAGTAAGTAAATAAGTAAGTAAATAAATAAATTAGAAAGTAAATAAATAAATAAGTAAATAAGTAAACAAATGAGTAAGTAAATAATTAAATAAGTAAATAAATACGTAAATTAATATGTAAGTAGATAAGTAAGTAAATAAGTATGTAAATAAATAAGTAAATAAATAAGTAAGTAAATAAGTAGGTAAGTACATAAATAAGTAAATAAATAAGTAAGTAAATAAGTAAGTATGTAAATATATAATTAAATGAAAAAGTAAGTAAATAAGTAAGGAAATAAGTAAGTAAATAATTAATTAAATAAATAAGTAAGTAAATAAGTAAGTAAGTAAATGAATATGTAAATAAATAAGTAAATAAGTAGGTAAGTTAATAAGTAAATAAGTAAATAAGTAAGTAAATAAGTCAATAAATAAGTAAGTAAATAAGTAAATAAGTAAGTAAATATGTAAGTAAATAGGTAAGTAAATAAGGAAGTAAATAAGTAAGTAAGTAAATGAATAAGTAAATAAATAATTAAGTAATAAATAAGTAAGTAAATAAATAAGTAAATAAATATGTAAGTAAATAAGTAAGTAAATAAGTAAGTAAGTAAAAAAGTAAGTAAATAAGTAAGTAAATAAATAAGTAAATAAGTAAGTAAATGAGTAAATTAATAAGTAAATAAATAAGAAAGTAAATAAGTAAGTAAATAAGTAAGTGAATAAATGAATATTTAAGTAAATACGTAAGTAAATAAATAAGTAAATAAGTAAGTAAATAAATAAGTAATTAAATAAGTAAATAAGTACATAAATAAGTAAGAAAATAAGTAAGTAAATAAGTAAGTAATTAAATAAATAAATAAATAAGTAAGTAAATAAGTTAGTAAATAAATAAATAAGTAAGTAAATAAATAAATAAATAAATAAATAAGTAAGTAAATAAGTAAATAAATAAGTAAGTAAATAAGTAAATAAATAAGTAAGTAAATAAGTAAATAAGTAAGTAAATAAATAAGTAAGCAAATAAGTAACTAAATAAGTAAGTAAATAAGTAAGTAAATCAGTAAGTAAATAAGTAAGTAAATAAGTAAGTAAATAAGTAAGTAAATAAGTAAATAAGTAATTAAATAAGTCAATAAATAAATAATTAAGTAAATAAGTAAGTAAACAAATAAGTAAATAAGTAAATAAGTAAATAAGTAAATGAGTAAATAAGTAAATGAGTAAATAAGTAAATAAGTAAATAAGTAAATAAGTAAATAAGTAAATAAGTAAATAAGTAAATAAGTAAATAAGTAAATAAGTAAATAAGTAAATAAGTAAATAAGTAAATAAGTAAATAAGTAAATAAGTAAATAAGTAAATAAGTAAATAAGTAAATAAGTAAATAAGTAAATAAGTAAATAAGTAAATAAGTAAATAAGTAAATAAGTAAATAAGTAAATAAGTAAATAAATAATAAGTAAATAAGTAAATAAATAATAAGTAAATAAGTAAATAAATAAGTAAATAAATAAATAAGTAAATAAGTAAAAAAATAAATAACTAAGTGAATAAAGAAAATAAATAAATAAGTAAATAAGTAAATAAATAAGTAAATAAGTAAGTAAATAAGTCAATAAATAAGTAAGTAAATATGTAAGTAAATAATTAAGTAAATAAGTAAGTAAATATGTAAGTAAATAAGCAAGTAAATAGGTAAATAAATAAATAAGTAACTAAATAAGTAAGTAAGTAAATAAGTAAGTAAATCAGCAAGTAAATAAATAAATAAGTAAATAAATAAGTAAGTAAATATCTAAATAAATAAGTAAATAAATAAGTTAATAAGTAAGTAAATAAGTAAATAAGTAAACAAATAAGTAAACAAATAAGTAAGTAAATAATTAAGTAAATAAGTAAGTAAGTAAATAATTAAGTAAATAAATAAGTAAGTTACTAAGTAAGTAAATAAGTAAGTAAATAAGTAAGTAAATAAGTAAGTAAATGAATAAGTAAATAAATAAATACGTAAATAAGTAAGTAAGTAAATAAATAAGTAAGTAAATAAGCAAGTAAATGTCTAAGTAAATAAGTAAGTAAATAAGTAAGTAAATAAGTAAGTAAATAAGTAAGTAAATAAGTAACTAAGTAAATAAGTAAATAAGTAAGTAAGTAAATAAGTAAGTAAATAAGTAAATAAATAAATAAGTCAGTAAATAAGTAAGTAAATAAGTAAGTAAATAAATAAGTAGGTAAATAAGTAAGTAAATAAGATAGTAAATAAGTCAGTAAATAAATAAGTAAGTAAATAAGTAAGTAAATAAGTAAGTAAATAAGTAAGTAAATAAGTAAGTATATAAGTAAATAAATAAGTAAGAAAATAAGTAAGTAAATAAGTAAGTAAATAAGTAAATAAATAAATAAGTAAGTAAATAAGTTAGTAAATAAGTAAATAAATAAATAAGTAAGTAAATAAGTAAATAAATAAGTAAGTAAAAAAGTAAATAAATAAATAAATAAGTAAATAAGTAAATAAATAAGTAAATAAGTAAGTAAATAAGTAAATATATAAGTAAGTAAATAAGTAAGCAAATAAGTAACTAAATAAGTAAGTAAATAAGTAAGCAAGGAAGTAAATAAATAAGTAAGTAAATAAGTAAGTAAGTAAATAAGTAAGTAAATAAGTAAGTAAATCCTAAATAAATAAATAAGTAAGTAAATAAGTAGTAAATAATTAAGTAAATAAGTAAGTAAATAAGTAAGTAAGTAAGTAAGTAAATAAGTAAGTAAATAAGTAAGTAAATAAGTAAATTAATAAATAAGTAAGTAAATAAGTAAGTAAATAAATAAGTAAATAAGTAAGTAAATAGGTAAGTAAATAAGTAAGTAAATAAGTAAGTAAATAAGTAAATAAATATGTAAGTAAATAAGTAAGGAAATAAGTAAGTAAATAAGTAAGTAAATAAGTAAGTAAATAAGTAAGTATATAAGTAAGGAAATAAGTAAATAAATAAGTAAGTAAATAAGTAAATAAATAATTAAATAAATAAATAAGTAAGTAAATAAATAAAAAAATAAATACGTAAGTAAATAAATAAGTAAATAAATAAGTAAGTAAGTGAATAAGTCAATAAATAAGTAATTAAATAAGTAAGTAAATATGTAAGTAAATAATTAAGTAAATAAATAAGTAGGTAAATAAGTAAGTAAATAAGTAAGTAAATAAGTAAGTAAATAAGCAAGTAAATAAATAAATACGTAACTAAATAAATAAATAAGTAAATAATTAAGTAAATATGTAAATAATTAAGTAAACAAATAAGTAAGTAAATAAGTAAGTAAATAATTAAATAAGTAAATAAATAAGTAAATTAATATGTAAGTAGATAAGTAAGTAAATAAGTATGTAAATAAATAAATAAATAAATAAGTAAGTAAATAAGTAAATAAGTAGGTAAGTACATAAATAAGTAAATAAATAAGTAAGTAAATAAGTAAGTAAGTAAATATATAATTAAATGAATAAGTAAGTAAATAAGTAAGGAAATAAGTAAGTAAATAATTAAGTAAATAAATAAGTAAGTAAATAAGTAAGTAAATAAGTAAGTAAGTAAATAAATAATTAAGTAAATAAATAACTAAATAAATAGTTAAATAAATAAGTAAGTAAATAAGTAAAAAAATAAATAGTAAATAAGTAAGTGAATAAGTAAGTAAATAAGTAAGTAAATAAGTAAGTAAATAAGTAAGTAAATAAGTAAGTAAATAAATAAATAAGTAAGTAAATAAGTAAGTAAATAAGTAAGTAAATAAATAAGTAAGTAAATAAGTAAGTAAATAAATAAGTAAATAAATAAGTAAGTAAATAAATAAGTAAAGAAGTAAATAAATAAATAAGTAAAAAAATTAATAAGTAAATAAGTAAATAAATAAATAAGTAAATAAGTAAGTAAATAAGTAAGTAAATAAGTAAGTAAATATGCAAGTAAATAAATAAATTAGAAAGTAAATAAATAAATAAGTAAATAAGTAAACAAATAAGTAAGTAAATAATTAAATAAGTAAATAAATACGTAAATTAATATGTAAGTAGATAAGTAAGTAAATAAGTATGTAAATAAATAAGTAAATAAATAAGTAAGTAAATAAGTAGGTAAGTACATAAATAAGTAAATAAATAAGTAAGTAAATAAGTAAGTATGTAAATATATAATTAAATGAATAAATAAGTAAATAAGTAAGGAAATAAGTAAGTAAATAATTAATTAAATAAATAAGTAAGTAAATAAGTAAGTAAGTAAATGAATATGTAAATAAATAAGTAAATAAGTAGGTAAGTTAATAAGTAAATAAGTAAATAAGTAAGTAAATATGTAAGTAAATAGGTAAGTAAATAAGGAAGTAAATAAGTAAGTAAGTAAATGAATAAGTAAATAAATAATTAAGTAAATAAGTAAGTAAGTAAATAAATAAGTAAATAAATATGTAAGTAAATAAGTAAGTAAATAAGTAAGTAAATAAATAAGTAAGTAAATAAGTAAGTAAATAAGTAAGTATATAAGTAAATAAATAAGTAAGAAAATAAGTAAGTAAATAAGTAAGTAAATAAGTAAATAAATAAATAAGTAAGTAAATAAGTTAGTAAATAAGTAAATAAATAAATAAGTAAGTAAATAAGTAAATAAATAATTAAGTAAAAAAGTAAATAAATAAATAAATAAGTAAATAAATAAGTAAATAAGTAAGTAAATAAGTAAATATATAAGTAAGTAAATAAGTAAGCAAATAAGTAACTAAATAAGTAAGTAAATAAGTAAGCAAAGAAGTAAATAAATAAGTGAGTAAATAAGTAAGTAAGTAAATAAGTAAGTAAATAAGTAAGTGAATCCTAAATAAATAAATAAGTAAGTAAATAAGTAGTAAATAATTAAGTAAATAAGTAAGTAAATAAGTAAGTAAGTAAGTAAGTAAATAAAGAAGTAAATAAGTAAGGAAATAAGTAAGTAAATAAGTAAGTAAATAAGTAAGTAAATAAGTAAATTAATAAATAAGTGAGTAAATAAGTAAGTAAATAAATAAGTAAATAAGTAAGTAAATAGGTAAGTAAATAAGTAAGTAAATAAGTAAGTAAATAAGTAAATAAATATGTAAGTAAATAAGTAAGGAAATAAGTAAGTAAATAAGTAAGTAAATAAGTAAATAAGTAAGTATATAAGTAAGGAAATAAGTAAATAAATAAGTAAGTAAATAAGAAATAAATAATTAAATAAATAAATAAGTAAGTAAATAAATAAAAAAATAAATAAGTAAGTAAATAAATAAGTAAATAAATAAGTAAGTAAGTGAATAAGTCAATAAATAAGTAATTAAATAAGTAAGTAAATATGTAAGTAAATAATTAAGTAAATAAATAAGTAGGTAAATAAGTAAGTAAATAAGTAAGTAAATAAGTAAGTAAATAAGCAAGTAAATAAATAAATACGTAACTAAATAAATAAATAAGTAAATAATTAAGTAAATATGTAAATAAATAAGTAAACAAATAAGTAAGTAAATAAGTAAGTAAATAATTAAATAAGTAAATAAATAAGTAAATTAATATGTAAGTAGATAAGTAAGTAAATAAGTATGTAAATAAATAAATAAATAAATAAATAAGTAAATAAGTAGGTAAGTACATAAATAAGTAAATAAATAAGTAAGTAAATAAGTAAGTAAGTAAATATATAATTAAATGAATAAGTAAGTAAATAAGTAACGAAATAAGTAAGTAAATAATTAAGTAAATAAATAAGTAAGTAAATAAGTAAGTAAATAAGTAAGTAAGTAAATAAATAATTAAGTAAATAAATAACTAAATAAATAGTTAAATAAATAAGTAAGTAAATAAGTAAAAAAATAAATAGTAAATAAGTAAGTGAATAAGTAAGTAAATAAGTAAGTAAATAAGTAAGTAAGTAAGTAAGTAAATAAGTAAGTAAATAAATAAGTAAATAAGTAAGTAAATAAATAAATAAGTAAGTTAATAAGTAAGTAAATAAGTAAGTAAATAAATAAGTAAGTAAATAAGTAAGTAAATAAATTAGTAAATAAATAAGTAAGTAAATAAATAAGTAAAGAAGTAAATAAATAAATAAGTAAAAAAATTAATAAGTAAATAAGTAAATAAATAAATAAGTAAATAAGTAAGTAAATAAGTAAGTAAATAAGTAAGTAAATAAATAAATTAGAAAGTAAATAAATAAATAAGTAAATAAGTAAACAAATGAGTAAGTAAATAATTAAATAAGTAAATAAATACGTAAATTAATATGTAAGTAGATAAGTAAGTAAATAAGTATGTAAATAAATAAGTAAATAAATAAGTAAGTAAATAAGTAGGTAAGTACATAAATAAGTAAATAAATAAGTAAGTAAATAAGTAAGTATGTAAATATATAATTAAATGAATAAGTAAGTAAATAAGTAAGGAAATAAGTAAGTAAATAATTAATTAAATAAATAAGTAAGTAAATAAGTAAGTAAGTAAATGAATATGTAAATAAATAAGTAAATAAGTAGGTAAGTTAATAAGTAAATAAGTAAATAAGTAAGTAAATAAGTCAATAAATAAGTAAGTAAATAAGTAAATAAGTAAGTAAATATGTAAGTAAATAGGTAAGTAAATAAGGAAGTAAATAAGTAAGTAAGTAAATGAATAAGTAAATAAATAATTAAGTAATAAATAAGTAAGTAAATAAATAAGTAAATAAATATGTAAGTAAATAAGTAAGTAAATAAGTAAGTAAGTAAAAAAGTAAGTAAATAAGTAAGTAAATAAATAAGTAAATAAGTAAGTAAATGAGTAAATTAATAAGTAAATAAATAAGAAAGTAAATAAGTAAGTAAATAAGTAAGTGAATAAATGAATATTTAAGTAAATACGTAAGTAAATAAATAAGTAAATAAGTAAGTAAATAAATAAGTAATTAAATAAGTAAATAAGTACATAAATAAGTAAGAAAATAAGTAAGTAAATAAGTAAGTAATTAAATAAATAAATAAATAAGTAAGTAAATAAGTTAGTAAATAAATAAATAAGTAAATAAATAAATAAATAAATAAATAAGTAAGTAAATAAGTAAATAAATAAGTAAGTAAATAAGTAAATAAATAAGTAAGTAATTAAGTAAATAAGTAAGTAAATAAATAAGTAAGCAAATAAGTAACTAAATAAGTAAGTAAATAAGTAAGTAAATCAGTAAGTAAATAAGTAAGTAAATAAGTAAGTAAATAAGTAAGTAAATAAGTAAATAAGTAATTAAATAAGTCAATAAATAAATAATTAAGTAAATAAGTAAGTAAACAAATAAGTAAATAAGTAAATAAGTAAATAAGTAAATGAGTAAATAAGTAAATGAGTAAATAAGTAAATAAGTAAATAAGTAAATAAGTAAATAAGTAAATAAGTAAATAAGTAAATAAGTAAATAAGTAAATAAGTAAATAAGTAAATAAGTAAATAAGTAAATAAGTAAATAAGTAAATAAGTAAATAAGTAAATAAGTAAATAAGTAAATAAGTAAATAAGTAAATAAGTAAATAAGTAAATAAGTAAATAAGTAAATAGGTAAATAAGTAAATAAGTAAATAAGTAAATAAGTAAATAAATAATAAGTAAATAAGTAAATAAGTAAATAAGTAAATAAGTAAATAAGTAAATAAATAAGTAAATAAATAAATAAGTAAATAAGTAAAAAAATAAATAAGTAAGTGAATAAAGAAAATAAATAAATAAGTAAATAAGTAAATAAATAAGTAAATAAGTAAGTAAATAAGTCAATAAATAAGTAAGTAAATAAGTAAGTAAATATGTAAGTAAATAATTATGTAAATAAGTAAGTAAATATGTAAGTAAATAAGCAAGTAAATAGGTAAATAAATAAATAAGTAAGTAAATAAGTAAGTAAGTAAATAAGTAAGTAAATCAGCAAGTAAATAAATAAATAAGTAAATAAATAAGTAAGTAAATATCTAAATAAATAAGTAAATAAATAAGTTAATAAGTAAGTAAATAAGTAAATAAGTAAACAAATAAGTAAACAAATAAGTAAGTAAATAAGTAAGTAAATAAGTAAGTAAGTAAATAATTAAGTAAATAAATAAGTAAGTTACTAAGTAAGTAAATAAGTAAGTAAATAAGTAAGTAAATAAGTAAGTAAATAAGTAAGTAAATGAATAAGTAAATAAATAAATACGTAAATAAGTAAGTAAGTAAATAAATAAGTAAGTAAATAAGCAAGTAAATGTCTAAGTAAATAAGTAAGTAAATAAGTAAGTAAATAAGTAAGTAAATAAGTAATTAAGTAAATAAGTAAATAAGTAAGTAAGTAAATAAGTAAGTAAATAAGTAAATAAATAAATAAGTCAGTAAATAAGTAAGTAAATAAGTAAGTAAATAAATAAGTAGGTAAATAAGTAAGTAAATAAGATAGTAAATAAGTCAGTAAATAAATAAGTAAGTAAATAAGTAAGTAAATAAATAAGTAAGTAAATAAGTAAGTAAATAAGTAAGTATATAAGTAAATAAATAAGTAAGAAAATAAGTAAGTAAATAAGTAAGTAAATAAGTAAATAAATAAATAAGTAAGTAAATAAGTTAGTAAATAAGTAAATAAATAAATAAGTAAGTAAATAAGTAAATAAATAATTAAGTAAAAAAGTAAATAAATAAATAAATAAGTAAATAAATACGTAAATAAGTAAGTAAATAAGTAAATATATAAGTAAGTAAATAAGTAAGCAAATAAGTAACTAAATAAGTAAGTAAATAAGTAAGCAAAGAAGTAAATAAATAAGTAAGTAAATAAGTAAGTGAATCCTAAATAAATAAATAAGTAAGTAAATAAGTAGTAAATAATTAAGTAAATAAGTAAGTAAATAAGTAAGTAAGTAAGTAAGTAAATAAAGAAGTAAATAAGTAAGGAAATAAGTAAGTAAATAAGTAAGTAAATAAGTAAGTAAATAAGTAAATTAATAAATAAGTGAGTAAATAAGTAAGTAAATAAATAAGTAAATAAGTAAGTAAATAGGTAAGTAAATAAGTAAGTAAATAAGTAAGTAAATAAGTAAATAAATATGTAAGTAAATAAGTAAGGAAATAAGTAAGTAAATAAGTAAGTAAATAAGTAAATAAGTAAGTATATAAGTAAGGAAATAAGTAAATAAATAAGTAAGTAAATAAGAAATAAATAATTAAATAAATAAATAAGTAAGTAAATAAATAAAAAAATAAATAAGTAAGTAAATAAATAAGTAAATAAATAAGTAAGTAAGTGAATAAGTCAATAAATAAGTAATTAAATAAGTAAGTAAATATGTAAGTGAATAATTAAGTAAATAAATAAGTAGGTAAATAAGTAAGTAAATAAGTAAGTAAATAAGTAAGTAAATAAGCAAGTAAATAAATAAATACGTAACTAAATAAATAAATAAGTAAATAATTAAGTAAATATGTAAATAAATAAGTAAACAAATAAGTAAGTAAATAAGTAAGTAAATAATTAAATAAGTAAATAAATAAGTAAATTAATATGTAAGTAGATAAGTAAGTAAATAAGTATGTAAATAAATAAATAAATAAATAAATAAATAAATAAGTAAATAAGTAGGTAAGTACATAAATAAGTAAATAAATAAGTAAGTAAATAAGTAAGTAAGTAAATATATAATTAAATGAATAAGTAAGTAAATAAGTAACGAAATAAGTAAGTAAATAATTAAGTAAATAAATAAGTAAGTAAATAAGTAAGTAAATAAGTAAGTAAGTAAATAAATAATTAAGTAAATAAATAACTAAATAAATAGTTAAATAAATAAGTAAGTAAATAAGTAAAAAAATAAATAGTAAATAAGTAAGTGAATAAGTAAGTAAATAAGTAAGTAAATAAGTAAGTAAGTAAGTAAGTAAATAAGTAAGTAAATAAATAAGTAAATAAGTAAGTAAATAAATAAATAAGTAAGTAAATAAGTAAGTAAATAAGTAAGTAAATAAATAAGTAAATAAGTAAGTAAATAAATTAGTAAATAAATAAGTAAGTAAATAAATAAGTAAAGAAGTAAATAAATAAATAAGTAAAAAAATTAATAAGTAAATAAGTAAATAAATAAATAAGTAAATAAGTAAGTAAATAAGTAAATAAATAAATAAGTCAGTAAATAAGTAAGTAAATAAGTAAGTAAATAAATAAGTAGGTAAATAAGTAAGTAAATAAGATAGTAAATAAGTCAGTAAATAAATAAGTAAGTAAATAAGTAAGTAAATAAATAAGTAAGTAAATAAGTAAGTAAATAAGTAAGTATATAAGTAAATAAATAAGTAAGAAAATAAGTAAGTAAATAAGTAAGTAAATAAGTAAATAAATAAATAAGTAAGTAAATAAGTTAGTAAATAAGTAAATAAATAAATAAGTAAGTAAATAAGTAAATAAATAATTAAGTAAAAAAGTAAATAAATAAATAAATAAGTAAATAAATAAGTAAATAAGTAAGTAAATAAGTAAATATATAAGTAAGTAAATAAGTAAGCAAATAAGTAACTAAATAAGTAAGTAAATAAGTAAGCAAAGAAGTAAATAAATAAGTGAGTAAATAAGTAAGTAAGTAAATAAGTAAGTAAATAAGTAAGTGAATCCTAAATAAATAAATAAGTAAGTAAATAAGTAGTAAATAATTAAGTAAATAAGTAAGTAAATAAGTAAGTAAGTAAGTAAGTAAATAAAGAAGTAAATAAGTAAGGAAATAAGTAAGTAAATAAGTAAGTAAATAAGTAAGTAAATAAGTAAATTAATAAATAAGTGAGTAAATAAGTAAGTAAATAAATAAGTAAATAAGTAAGTAAATAGGTAAGTAAATAAGTAAGTAAATAAGTAAGTAAATAAGTAAATAAATATGTAAGTAAATAAGTAAGGAAATAAGTAAGTAAATAAGTAAGTAAATAAGTAAATAAGTAAGTATATAAGTAAGGAAATAAGTAAATAAATAAGTAAGTAAATAAGAAATAAATAATTAAATAAATAAATAAGTAAGTAAATAAATAAAAAAATAAATAAGTAAGTAAATAAATAAGTAAATAAATAAGTAAGTAAGTGAATAAGTCAATAAATAAGTAATTAAATAAGTAAGTAAATATGTAAGTAAATAATTAAGTAAATAAATAAGTAGGTAAATAAGTAAGTAAATAAGTAAGTAAATAAGTAAGTAAATAAGCAAGTAAATAAATAAATACGTAACTAAATAAATAAATAAGTAAATAATTAAGTAAATATGTAAATAAATAAGTAAACAAATAAGTAAGTAAATAAGTAAGTAAATAATTAAATAAGTAAATAAATAAGTAAATTAATATGTAAGTAGATAAGTAAGTAAATAAGTATGTAAATAAATAAATAAATAAATAAATAAATAAATAAGTAAATAAGTAGGTAAGTACATAAATAAGTAAATAAATAAGTAAGTAAATAAGTAAGTAAGTAAATATATAATTAAATGAATAAGTAAGTAAATAAGTAACGAAATAAGTAAGTAAATAATTAAGTAAATAAATAAGTAAGTAAATAAGTAAGTAAATAAGTAAGTAAGTAAATAAATAATTAAGTAAATAAATAACTAAATAAATAGTTAAATAAATAAGTAAGTAAATAAGTAAAAAAATAAATAGTAAATAAGTAAGTGAATAAGTAAGTAAATAAGTAAGTAAATAAGTAAGTAAGTAAGTAAGTAAATAAGTAAGTAAATAAATAAGTAAATAAGTAAGTAAATAAATAAATAAGTAAGTAAATAAGTAAGTAAATAAGTAAGTAAATAAATAAGTAAGTAAATAAGTAAGTAAATAAATTAGTAAATAAATAAGTAAGTAAATAAATAAGTAAAGAAGTAAATAAATAAATAAGTAAAAAAATTAATAAGTAAATAAGTAAATAAATAAATAAGTAAATAAGTAAGTAAATAAGTAAATAAATAAATAAGTCAGTAAATAAGTAAGTAAATAAGTAAGTAAATAAATAAGTAGGTAAATAAGTAAGTAAATAAGATAGTAAATAAGTCAGTAAATAAATAAGTAAGTAAATAAGTAAGTAAATAAATAAGTAAGTAAATAAGTAAGTAAATAAGTAAGTATATAAGTAAATAAATAAGTAAGAAAATAAGTAAGTAAATAAGTAAGTAAATAAGTAAATAAATAAATAAGTAAGTAAATAAGTTAGTAAATAAGTAAATAAATAAATAAGTAAGTAAATAAGTAAATAAATAATTAAGTAAAAAAGTAAATAAATAAATAAATAAGTAAATAAATAAGTAAATAAGTAAGTAAATAAGTAAATATATAAGTAAGTAAATAAGTAAGCAAATAAGTAACTAAATAAGTAAGTAAATAAGTAAGCAAAGAAGTAAATAAATAAGTGAGTAAATAAGTAAGTAAGTAAATAAGTAAGTAAATAAGTAAGTGAATCCTAAATAAATAAATAAGTAAGTAAATAAGTAGTAAATAATTAAGTAAATAAGTAAGTAAATAAGTAAGTAAGTAAGTAAGTAAATAAAGAAGTAAATAAGTAAGGAAATAAGTAAGTAAATAAGTAAGTAAATAAGTAAGTAAATAAGTAAATTAATAAATAAGTGAGTAAATAAGTAAGTAAATAAATAAGTAAATAAGTAAGTAAATAGGTAAGTAAATAAGTAAGTAAATAAGTAAGTAAATAAGTAAATAAATATGTAAGTAAATAAGTAAGGAAATAAGTAAGTAAATAAGTAAGTAAATAAGTAAATAAGTAAGTATATAAGTAAGGAAATAAGTAAATAAATAAGTAAGTAAATAAGAAATAAATAATTAAATAAATAAATAAGTAAGTAAATAAATAAAAAAATAAATAAGTAAGTAAATAAATAAGTAAATAAATAAGTAAGTAAGTGAATAAGTCAATAAATAAGTAATTAAATAAGTAAGTAAATATGTAAGTAAATAATTAAGTAAATAAATAAGTAGGTAAATAAGTAAGTAAATAAGTAAGTAAATAAGTAAGTAAATAAGCAAGTAAATAAATAAATACGTAACTAAATAAATAAATAAGTAAATAATTAAGTAAATATGTAAATAAATAAGTAAACAAATAAGTAAGTAAATAAGTAAGTAAATAATTAAATAAGTAAATAAATAAGTAAATTAATATGTAAGTAGATAAGTAAGTAAATAAGTATGTAAATAAATAAATAAATAAATAAATAAATAAGTAAATAAGTAGGTAAGTACATAAATAAGTAAATAAATAAGTAAGTAAATAAGTAAGTAAGTAAATATATAATTAAATGAATAAGTAAGTAAATAAGTAACGAAATAAGTAAGTAAATAATTAAGTAAATAAATAAGTAAGTAAATAAGTAAGTAAATAAGTAAGTAAGTAAATAAATAATTAAGTAAATAAATAACTAAATAAATAGTTAAATAAATAAGTAAGTAAATAAGTAAAAAAATAAATAGTAAATAAGTAAGTGAATAAGTAAGTAAATAAGTAAGTAAATAAGTAAGTAAGTAAGTAAGTAAATAAGTAAGTAAATAAATAAGTAAATAAGTAAGTAAATAAATAAATAAGTAAGTAAATAAGTAAGTAAATAAGTAAGTAAATAAATAAGTAAGTAAATAAGTAAGTAAATAAATTAGTAAATAAATAAGTAAGTAAATAAATAAGTAAAGAAGTAAATAAATAAATAAGTAAAAAAATTAATAAGTAAATAAGTAAATAAATAAATAAGTAAATAAGTAAGTAAATAAGTAAGTAAATAAGTAAGTAAATAAATAAATTAGAAAGTAAATAAATAAATAAGTAAATAAGTAAACAAATGAGTAAGTAAATAATTAAATAAGTAAATAAATACGTAAATTAATATGTAAGTAGATAAGTAAGTAAATAAGTATGTAAATAAATAAGTAAATAAATAAGTAAGTAAATAAGTAGGTAAGTACATAAATAAGTAAATAAATAAGTAAGTAAATAAGTAAGTATGTAAATATATAATTAAATGAAAAAGTAAGTAAATAAGTAAGGAAATAAGTAAGTAAATAATTAATTAAATAAATAAGTAAGTAAATAAGTAAGTAAGTAAATGAATATGTAAATAAATAAGTAAATAAGTAGGTAAGTTAATAAGTAAATAAGTAAATAAGTAAGTAAATAAGTCAATAAATAAGTAAGTAAATAAGTAAATAAGTAAGTAAATATGTAAGTAAATAGGTAAGTAAATAAGGAAGTAAATAAGTAAGTAAGTAAATGAATAAGTAAATAAATAATTAAGTAATAAATAAGTAAGTAAATAAATAAGTAAATAAATATGTAAGTAAATAAGTAAGTAAATAAGTAAGTAAGTAAAAAAGTAAGTAAATAAGTAAGTAAATAAATAAGTAAATAAGTAAGTAAATGAGTAAATTAATAAGTAAATAAATAAGAAAGTAAATAAGTAAGTAAATAAGTAAGTGAATAAATGAATATTTAAGTAAATACGTAAGTAAATAAATAAGTAAATAAGTAAGTAAATAAATAAGTAATTAAATAAGTAAATAAGTACATAAATAAGTAAGAAAATAAGTAAGTAAATAAGTAAGTAATTAAATAAATAAATAAATAAGTAAGTAAATAAGTTAGTAAATAAATAAATAAGTAAGTAAATAAATAAATAAATAAATAAATAAGTAAGTAAATAAGTAAATAAATAAGTAAGTAAATAAGTAAATAAATAAGTAAGTAAATAAGTAAATAAGTAAGTAAATAAATAAGTAAGCAAATAAGTAACTAAATAAGTAAGTAAATAAGTAAGTAAATCAGTAAGTAAATAAGTAAGTAAATAAGTAAGTAAATAAGTAAGTAAATAAGTAAATAAGTAATTAAATAAGTCAATAAATAAATAATTAAGTAAATAAGTAAGTAAACAAATAAGTAAATAAGTAAATAAGTAAATAAGTAAATGAGTAAATAAGTAAATGAGTAAATAAGTAAATAAGTAAATAAGTAAATAAGTAAATAAGTAAATAAGTAAATAAGTAAATAAGTAAATAAGTAAATAAGTAAATAAGTAAATAAGTAAATAAGTAAATAAGTAAATAAGTAAATAAGTAAATAAGTAAATAAGTAAATAAGTAAATAAGTAAATAAGTAAATAAGTAAATAAGTAAATAAGTAAATAAGTAAATAAGTAAATAAGTAAATAAGTAAATAAGTAAATAAGTAAATAAGTAAATAAGTAAATAAGTAAATAAGTAAATAAGTAAATAAGTAAATAAGTAAATAAGTAAATAAGTAAATAAGTAAATAAGTAAATAAGTAAATAAGTAAATAAGTAAATAAGTAAATAAGTAAATAAGTAAATAAGTAAATAAGTAAATAAGTAAATAAGTAAATAAGTAAATAAGTAAATAAGTAAATAAGTAAATAAGTAAATAAGTAAATAAGTAAATAAGTAAATAAGTAAATAAGTAAATAAGTAAATAAGTAAATAAGTAAATAAGTAAATAAGTAAATAAGTAAATAAGTAAATAAGTAAATAAGTAAATAAGTAAATAAGTAAATAAGTAAATAAGTAAATAAGTAAATAAGTAAATAAGTAAATAAGTAAATAAGTAAATAAGTAAATAAGTAAATAAGTAAATAAGTAAATAAGTAAATAAGTAAATAAGTAAATAAGTAAATAAGTAAATAAGTAAATAAGTAAATAAGTAAATAAGTAAATAAGTAAATAAGTAAATAAGTAAATAAGTAAATAAGTAAATAAGTAAATAAGTAAATAAGTAAATAAGTAAATAAGTAAATAAGTAAATAAGTAAATAAGTAAATAAGTAAATAAGTAAATAAGTAAATAAGTAAATAAGTAAATAAGTAAATAAGTAAATAAGTAAATAAGTAAATAAGTAAATAAGTAAATAAGTAAATAAGTAAATAAGTAAATAAGTAAATAAGTAAATAAGTAAATAAGTAAATAAGTAAATAAGTAAATAAGTAAATAAGTAAATAAGTAAATAAGTAAATAAGTAAATAAGTAAATAAGTAAATAAGTAAATAAGTAAATAAGTAAATAAGTAAATAAGTAAATAAGTAAATAAGTAAATAAGTAAATAAGTAAATAAGTAAATAAGTAAATAAGTAAATAAGTAAATAAGTAAATAAGTAAATAAGTAAATAAGTAAATAAGTAAATAAGTAAGTAAATAAGTAAGTAAATAAGCAAGTAAATAAATAAATACGTAACTAAATAAATAAATAAGTAAATAATTAAGTAAATATGTAAATAATTAAGTAAACAAATAAGTAAGTAAATAAGTAAATAATTAAATAAGTAAATAAATAAGTAAATTAATATGTAAGTAGATAAGTAAGTAAATAAGTATGTAAATAAATAAATAAATAAATAAGTAAGTAAATAAGTAAATAAGTAGGTAAGTACATAAATAAGTAAATAAATAAGTAAGTAAATAAGTAAGTAAGTAAATATATAATTAAATGAATAAGTAAGTAAATAAGTAAGGAAATAAGTAAGTAAATAATTAAGTAAATAAATAAGTAAGTAAATAAGTAAGTAAATAAGTAAGTAAGTAAATAAATAATTAAGTAAATAAATAACTAAATAAATAGTTAAATAAATAAGTAAGTAAATAAGTAAAAAAATAAATAGTAAATAAGTAAGTGAATAAGTAAGTAAATAAGTAAGTAAATAAGTAAGTAAATAAGTAAGTAAATAAGTAAGTAAATAAATAAATAAGTAAGTAAATAAGTAAGTAAATAAGTAAGTAAATAAATAAGTAAGTAAATAAGTAAGTAAATAAATAAGTAAATAAATAAGTAAGTAAATAAATAAGTAAAGAAGTAAATAAATAAATAAGTAAAAAAATTAATAAGTAAATAAGTAAATAAATAAATAAGTAAATAAGTAAGTAAATAAGTAAGTAAATAAGTAAGTAAATATGCAAGTAAATAAATAAATTAGAAAGTAAATAAATAAATAAGTAAATAAGTAAACAAATAAGTAAGTAAATAATTAAATAAGTAAATAAATACGTAAATTAATATGTAAGTAGATAAGTAAGTAAATAAGTATGTAAATAAATAAGTAAATAAATAAGTAAGTAAATAAGTAGGTAAGTACATAAATAAGTAAATAAATAAGTAAGTAAATAAGTAAGTATGTAAATATATAATTAAATGAATAAATAAGTAAATAAGTAAGGAAATAAGTAAGTAAATAATTAATTAAATAAATAAGTAAGTAAATAAGTAAGTAAGTAAATGAATATGTAAATAAATAAGTAAATAAGTAGGTAAGTTAATAAGTAAATAAGTAAATAAGTAAGTAAATATGTAAGTAAATAGGTAAGTAAATAAGGAAGTAAATAAGTAAGTAAGTAAATGAATAAGTAAATAAATAATTAAGTAAATAAGTAAGTAAGTAAATAAATAAGTAAATAAATATGTAAGTAAATAAGTAAGTAAATAAGTAAGTAAGTAAAAAAGTAAGTAAGTAAGTAAGTAAATAAATAAGTAAATAAGTAAGTAAATGAGTAAATTAATAAGTAAATAAATAAGAAAGTAAATAAGTAAGTAAATAAGTAAGTGAATAAATGAATATTTAAGTAAATAAGTAAGTAAATAAATAAGTAAATAAGTAAGTAAATAAATAAGTAATTAAATAAGTAAATAAGTACATAAATAAGTAAGAAAATAAGTAAGTAAATAAGTAAGTAATTAAATAAATAAATAAATAAGTAAATAAGTTAGTAAATAAATAAATAAGTAAGTAAATAAATAAAAAAATAAATAAATAAGTAAGTAAATAAGTAAATAAATAAGTAAGTAAATAAGTAAATAAATAAGTAAGTAAATAAGTAAGTAAATAAATAAGTAAGCAAATAAGTAAGTAAATAAGTAAGTAAATAAGTAAGTAAATAAGTAAGTAAATAAGTAAGTAAATAAGTAAGTAAATAAGTAAGTAAATAAGTAAGTAAATAAGTAATTAAATAAGTCAATAAATAAATAATTAAGTAAATAAGTAAGTAAACAAATAAGTAAATAAGTAAATGAGTAAATAAGTAAATAAGTAAATAAGTAAATAAGTAAATAAGTAAATAAGTAAATAAGTAAATAAGTAAATAAGTAAATAAGTAAATAAGTAAATAAGTAAATAAGTAAATAAGTAAATAAGTAAATAAGTAAATAAGTAAATAAGTAAATAAGTAAATAAGTAAATAAGTAAATAAGTAAATAAGTAAATAAGTAAATAAGTAAATAAGTAAATAAGTAAATAAGTAAATAAGTAAATAAGTAAATAAGTAAATAAGTAAATAAGTAAATAAGTAAATAAGTAAATAAGTAAATAAGTAAATAAGTAAATAAGTAAATAAGTAAATAAGTAAATAAGTAAATAAGTAAATAAGTAAATAAGTAAATAAGTAAATAAGTAAATAAGTAAATAAGTAAATAAGTAAATAAGTAAATAAGTAAATAAGTAAATAAGTAAATAAGTAAATAAGTAAATAAGTAAATAAGTAAATAAGTAAATAAGTAAATAAGTAAATAAGTAAATAAGTAAATAAGTAAATAAGTAAATAAGTAAATAAGTAAATAAGTAAATAAGTAAATAAGTAAATAAGTAAATAAGTAAATAAGTAAATAAGTAAATAAGTAAATAAGTAAATAAGTAAATAAGTAAATAAGTAAATAAGTAAATAAGTAAATTAGTAAATTAGTAAATAAGTAAATAAGTAAATAAGTAAATAAGTAAATTAGTAAATTAGTAAATAAGTAAATAAGTAAATAAGTAAATAAGTAAATAAGTAAATAAGTAAATAAGTAAATAAGTAAATTAGTAAATTAGTAAATAAGTAAATAAGTAAATAAGTAAATAAGTAAATAAGTAAATAAGTAAATAAGTAAATAAGTAAATAAGTAAATAAGTAAATAAGTAAATAAGTAAATAAGTAAATAAGTAAATAAGTAAATAAGTAAATAAGTAAATAAGTAAATAAGTAAATAAGTAAATAAGTAAATAAGTAAATAAGTAAATAAGTAAATAAGTAAATAAGTAAATAAGTAAATAAGTAAATAAGTAAATAAGTAAATAAGTAAATAAGTAAATAAGTAAATAAGTAAATAAGTAAATAAGTAAATAAGTAAATAAGTAAATAAGTAAATAAGTAAATAAGTAAATAAGTAAATAAGTAAATAAGTAAATAAGTAAATAAGTAAATAAGTAAATAAGTAAATAAGTAAATAAGTAAATAAGTAAATAAGTAAATAAGTAAATAAGTAAATAAGTAAATAAGTAAATAAGTAAATAAGTAAATAAGTAAATAAGTAAATAAGTAAATAAGTAAATAAGTAAATAAGTAAATAAGTAAATAAGTAAATAAGTAAATAAGTAAATAAGTAAATAAGTAAATAAGTAAATAAGTAAATAAGTAAATAAGTAAATAAGTAAATAAGTAAATAAGTAAATAAGTAAATAAGTAAATAAGTAAATAAGTAAATAAGTAAATAAGTAAATAAGTAAATAAGTAAATAAGTAAATAAGTAAATAAGTAAATAAGTAAATAAGTAAATAAGTAAATAAGTAAATAAGTAAATAAGTAAATAAGTAAATAAGTAAATAAGTAAATAAGTAAATAAGTAAATAAGTAAATAAGTAAATAAGTAAATAAGTAAATAAGTAAATAAGTAAATAAGTAAATAAGTAAATAAGTAAATAAGTAAATAAGTAAATAAGTAAATAAGTAAATAAGTAAATAAGTAAATAAGTAAATAAGTAAATAAGTAAATAAGTAAATAAGTAAATAAGTAAATAAGTAAATAAGTAAATAAGTAAATAAGTAAATAAGTAAATAAGTAAATAAGTAAATAAGTAAATAAGTAAATAAGTAAATAAGTAAATAAGTAAATAAGTAAATAAGTAAATAAGTAAATAAGTAAATAAGTAAATAAGTAAATAAGTAAATAAGTAAATAAGTAAATAAGTAAATAAGTAAATAAGTAAATAAGTAAATAAGTAAATAAGTAAATAAGTAAATAAGTAAATAAGTAAATAAGTAAATAAGTAAATAAGTAAATAAGTAAATAAGTAAATAAGTAAATAAGTAAATAAGTAAATAAGTAAATAAGTAAATAAGTAAATAAGTAAATAAGTAAATAAGTAAATAAGTAAATAAGTAAATAAGTAAATAAGTAAATAAGTAAATAAGTAAATAAGTAAATAAGTAAATAAGTAAATAAGTAAATAAGTAAATAAGTAAATAAGTAAATAAGTAAATAAGTAAATAAGTAAATAAGTAAATAAGTAAATAAGTAAATAAGTAAATAAGTAAATAAGTAAATAAGTAAATAAGTAAATAAGTAAATAAGTAAATAAGTAAATAAGTAAATAAGTAAATAAGTAAATAAGTAAATAAGTAAATAAGTAAATAAGTAAATAAGTAAATAAGTAAATAAGTAAATAAGTAAATAAGTAAATAAGTAAATAAGTAAATAAGTAAATAAGTAAATGAGTAAATGAGTAAATAAGTAAATAAGTAAATAAGTAAATAAGTAAATAAGTAAATAAGTAAATAAGTAAATAAGTAAATAAGTAAATAAGTAAATAAGTAAATAAGTAAATAAGTAAATAAGTAAATAAGTAAATAAGTAAATAAGTAAATAAGTAAATAAGTAAATAAGTAAATAAGTAAATAAGTAAATAAATAAATAAGTAAATAAGTAAATAAGTAAATAAGTAAATAAGTAAATAAGTAAATAAGTAAATAAGTAAATAAGTAAATAAGTAAATAAGTAAATAAGTAAATAAGTAAATAAGTAAATAAGTAAATAAGTAAATAAGTAAATAAGTAAATAAGTAAATAAGTAAATAAGTAAATAAGTAAATAAGTAAATAAATAATAAGTAAATAAGTAAATAAATAATAAGTAAATAAGTAAATAAATAAGTAAATAAATAAATAAGTAAATAAGTAAAAAAATAAATAACTAAGTGAATAAAGAAAATAAATAAATAAGTAAATAAGTAAATAAATAAGTAAATAAGTAAGTAAATAAGTCAATAAATAAGTAAGTAAATATGTAAGTAAATAATTAAGTAAATAAGTAAGTAAATATGTAAGTAAATAAGCAAGTAAATAGGTAAATAAATAAATAAGTAACTAAATAAGTAAGTAAGTAAATAAGTAAGTAAATCAGCAAGTAAATAAATAAATAAGTAAATAAATAAGTAAGTAAATATCTAAATAAATAAGTAAATAAGTAAATAAATAAGTTAATAAGTAAGTAAATAAGTAAATAAGTAAACAAATAAGTAAACAAATAAGTAAGTAAATAATTAAGTAAATAAGTAAGTAAGTAAATAATTAAGTAAATAAATAAGTAAGTTACTAAGTAAGTAAATAAGTAAGTAAATAAGTAAGTAAATAAGTAAGTAAATGAATAAGTAAATAAATAAATACGTAAATAAGTAAGTAAGTAAATAAATAAGTAAGTAAATAAGCAAGTAAATGTCTAAGTAAATAAGTAAGTAAATAAGTAAGTAAATAAGTAAGTAAATAAGTAACTAAGTAAATAAGTAAATAAGTAAGTAAGTAAATAAGTAAGTAAATAAGTAAATAAATAAATAAGTCAGTAAATAAGTAAGTAAATAAGTAAGTAAATAAATAAGTAGGTAAATAAGTAAGTAAATAAGATAGTAAATAAGTCAGTAAATAAATAAGTAAGTAAATAAGTAAGTAAATAAGTAAGTAAATAAGTAAGTAAATAAGTAAGTATATAAGTAAATAAATAAGTAAGAAAATAAGTAAGTAAATAAGTAAGTAAATAAGTAAATAAATAAATAAGTAAGTAAATAAGTTAGTAAATAAGTAAATAAATAAATAAGTAAGTAAATAAGTAAATAAATAAGTAAGTAAAAAAGTAAATAAATAAATAAATAAGTAAATAAGTAAATAAATAAGTAAATAAGTAAGTAAATAAGTAAATATATAAGTAAGTAAATAAGTAAGCAAATAAGTAACTAAATAAGTAAGTAAATAAGTAAGCAAGGAAGTAAATAAATAAGTAAGTAAATAAGTAAGTAAGTAAATAAGTAAGTAAATAAGTAAGTAAATCCTAAATAAATAAATAAGTAAGTAAATAAGTAGTAAATAATTAAGTAAATAAGTAAGTAAATAAGTAAGTAAGTAAGTAAGTAAATAAGTAAGTAAATAAGTAAGTAAATAAGTAAATTAATAAATAAGTAAGTAAATAAGTAAGTAAATAAATAAGTAAATAAGTAAGTAAATAGGTAAGTAAATAAGTAAGTAAATAAGTAAGTAAATAAGTAAATAAATATGTAAGTAAATAAGTAAGGAAATAAGTAAGTAAATAAGTAAGTAAATAAGTAAGTAAATAAGTAAGTATATAAGTAAGGAAATAAGTAAATAAATAAGTAAGTAAATAAGTAAATAAATAATTAAATAAATAAATAAGTAAGTAAATAAATAAAAAAATAAATACGTAAGTAAATAAATAAGTAAATAAATAAGTAAGTAAGTGAATAAGTCAATAAATAAGTAATTAAATAAGTAAGTAAATATGTAAGTAAATAATTAAGTAAATAAATAAGTAGGTAAATAAGTAAGTAAATAAGTAAGTAAATAAGTAAGTAAATAAGCAAGTAAATAAATAAATACGTAACTAAATAAATAAATAAGTAAATAATTAAGTAAATATGTAAATAATTAAGTAAACAAATAAGTAAGTAAATAAGTAAGTAAATAATTAAATAAGTAAATAAATAAGTAAATTAATATGTAAGTAGATAAGTAAGTAAATAAGTATGTAAATAAATAAATAAATAAATAAGTAAGTAAATAAGTAAATAAGTAGGTAAGTACATAAATAAGTAAATAAATAAGTAAGTAAATAAGTAAGTAAGTAAATATATAATTAAATGAATAAGTAAGTAAATAAGTAAGGAAATAAGTAAGTAAATAATTAAGTAAATAAATAAGTAAGTAAATAAGTAAGTAAATAAGTAAGTAAGTAAATAAATAATTAAGTAAATAAATAACTAAATAAATAGTTAAATAAATAAGTAAGTAAATAAGTAAAAAAATAAATAGTAAATAAGTAAGTGAATAAGTAAGTAAATAAGTAAGTAAATAAGTAAGTAAATAAGTAAGTAAATAAGTAAGTAAATAAATAAATAAGTAAGTAAATAAGTAAGTAAATAAGTAAGTAAATAAATAAGTAAGTAAATAAGTAAGTAAATAAATAAGTAAATAAATAAGTAAGTAAATAAATAAGTAAAGAAGTAAATAAATAAATAAGTAAAAAAATTAATAAGTAAATAAGTATATAAATAAATAAGTAAATAAGTAAGTAAATAAGTAAGTAAATAAGTAAGTAAATATGCAAGTAAATAAATAAATTAGAAAGTAAATAAATAAATAAGTAAATAAGTAAACAAATAAGTAAGTAAATAATTAAATAAGTAAATAAATACGTAAATTAATATGTAAGTAGATAAGTAAGTAAATAAGTATGTAAATAAATAAGTAAATAAATAAGTAAGTAAATAAGTAGGTAAGTACATAAATAAGTAAATAAATAAGTAAGTAAATAAGTAAGTATGTAAATATATAATTAAATGAATAAATAAGTAAATAAGTAAGGAAATAAGTAAGTAAATAATTAATTAAATAAATAAGTAAGTAAATAAGTAAGTAAGTAAATGAATATGTAAATAAATAAGTAAATAAGTAGGTAAGTTAATAAGTAAATAAGTAAATAAGTAAGTAAATATGTAAGTAAATAGGTAAGTAAATAAGGAAGTAAATAAGTAAGTAAGTAAATGAATAAGTAAATAAATAATTAAGTAAATAAGTAAGTAAGTAAATAAATAAGTAAATAAATATGTAAGTAAATAAGTAAGTAAATAAGTAAGTAAATAAATAAGTAAGTAAATAAGTAAGTAAATAAGTAAGTATATAAGTAAATAAATAAGTAAGAAAATAAGTAAGTAAATAAGTAAGTAAATAAGTAAATAAATAAATAAGTAAGTAAATAAGTTAGTAAATAAGTTAGTAAATAAGTAAATAAATAAATAAGTAAGTAAATAAGTAAATAAATAATTAAGTAAAAAAGTAAATAAATAAATAAATAAGTAAATAAATAAGTAAATAAGTAAGTAAATAAGTAAATATATAAGTAAGTAAATAAGTAAGCAAATAAGTAACTAAATAAGTAAGTAAATAAGTAAGCAAAGAAGTAAATAAATAAGTGAGTAAATAAGTAAGTAAGTAAATAAGTAAGTAAATAAGTAAGTGAATCCTAAATAAATAAATAAGTAAGTAAATAAGTAGTAAATAATTAAGTAAATAAGTAAGTAAATAAGTAAGTAAGTAAGTAAGTAAATAAAGAAGTAAATAAGTAAGGAAATAAGTAAGTAAATAAGCAAGTAAATAAGTAAGTAAATAAGTAAATTAATAAATAAGTGAGTAAATAAGTAAGTAAATAAATAAGTAAATAAGTAAGTAAATAGGTAAGTAAATAAGTAAGTAAATAAGTAAGTAAATAAGTAAATAAATATGTAAGTAAATAAGTAAGGAAATAAGTAAGTAAATAAGTAAGTAAATAAGTAAATAAGTAAGTATATAAGTAAGGAAATAAGTAAATAAATAAGTAAGTAAATAAGAAATAAATAATTAAATAAATAAATAAGTAAGTAAATAAATAAAAAAATAAATAAGTAAGTAAATAAATAAGTAAATAAATAAGTAAGTAAGTGAATAAGTCAATAAATAAGTAATTAAATAAGTAAGTAAATATGTAAGTAAATAATTAAGTAAATAAATAAGTAGGTAAATAAGTAAGTAAATAAGTAAGTAAATAAGTAAGTAAATAAGCAAGTAAATAAATAAATACGTAACTAAATAAATAAATAAGTAAATAATTAAGTAAATATGTAAATAAATAAGTAAACAAATAAGTAAGTAAATAAGTAAGTAAATAATTAAATAAGTAAATAAATAAGTAAATTAATATGTAAGTAGATAAGTAAGTAAATAAGTATGTAAATAAATAAATAAATAAATAAATAAATAAGTAAATAAGTAGGTAAGTACATAAATAAGTAAATAAATAAGTAAGTAAATAAGTAAGTAAGTAAATATATAATTAAATGAATAAGTAAGTAAATAAGTAACGAAATAAGTAAGTAAATAATTAAGTAAATAAATAAGTAAGTAAATAAGTAAGTAAATAAGTAAGTAAGTAAATAAATAATTAAGTAAATAAATAACTAAATAAATAGTTAAATAAATAAGTAAGTAAATAAGTAAAAAAATAAATAGTAAATAAGTAAGTGAATAAGTAAGTAAATAAGTAAGTAAATAAGTAAGTAAGTAAGTAAGTAAATAAGTAAGTAAATAAATAAGTAAATAAGTAAGTAAATAAATAAATAAGTAAGTAAATAAGTAAGTAAATAAGTAAGTAAATAAATAAGTAAGTAAATAAGTAAGTAAATAAATTAGTAAATAAATAAGTAAGTAAATAAATAAGTAAAGAAGTAAATAAATAAATAAGTAAAAAAATTAATAAGTAAATAAGTAAATAAATAAATAAGTAAATAAGTAAGTAAATAAGTAAGTAAATAAGTAAGTAAATAAATAAATTAGAAAGTAAATAAATAAATAAGTAAATAAGTAAACAAATGAGTAAGTAAATAATTAAATAAGTAAATAAATACGTAAATTAATATGTAAGTAGATAAGTAAGTAAATAAGTATGTAAATAAATAAGTAAATAAATAAGTAAGTAAATAAGTAGGTAAGTACATAAATAAGTAAATAAATAAGTAAGTAAATAAGTAAGTATGTAAATATATAATTAAATGAATAAGTAAGTAAATAAGTAAGGAAATAAGTAAGTAAATAATTAATTAAATAAATAAGTAAGTAAATAAGTAAGTAAGTAAATGAATATGTAAATAAATAAGTAAATAAGTAGGTAAGTTAATAAGTAAATAAGTAAATAAGTAAGTAAATAAGTCAATAAATAAGTAAGTAAATAAGTAAATAAGTAAGTAAATATGTAAGTAAATAGGTAAGTAAATAAGGAAGTAAATAAGTAAGTAAGTAAATGAATAAGTAAATAAATAATTAAGTAATAAATAAGTAAGTAAATAAATAAGTAAATAAATATGTAAGTAAATAAGTAAGTAAATAAGTAAGTAAGTAAAAAAGTAAGTAAATAAGTAAGTAAATAAATAAGTAAATAAATAAGTAAATAAGTAAGTAAATGAGTAAATTAATAAGTAAATAAATAAGAAAGTAAATAAGTAAGTAAATAAGTAAGTGAATAAATGAATATTTAAGTAAATACGTAAGTAAATAAATAAGTAAATAAGTAAGTAAATAAATAAGTAATTAAATAAGTAAATAAGTACATAAATAAGTAAGAAAATAAGTAAGTAAATAAGTAAGTAATTAAATAAATAAATAAATAAGTAAGTAAATAAGTTAGTAAATAAATAAATAAGTAAATAAATAAATAAATAAATAAGTAAGTAAATAAGTAAATAAATAAGTAAGTAAATAAGTAAATAAATAAGTAAGTAAATAAGTAAATAAGTAAGTAAATAAATAAGTAAGCAAATAAGTAACTAAATAAGTAAGTAAATAAGTAAGTAAATCAGTAAGTAAATAAGTAAGTAAATAAGTAAGTAAATAAGTAAGTAAATAAGTAAATAAGTAATTAAATAAGTCAATAAATAAATAATTAAGTAAATAAGTAAGTAAACAAATAAGTAAATAAGTAAATAAGTAAATAAGTAAATGAGTAAATAAGTAAATGAGTAAATAAGTAAATAAGTAAATAAGTAAATAAGTAAATAAGTAAATAAGTAAATAAGTAAATAAGTAAATAAGTAAATAAGTAAATAAGTAAATAAGTAAATAAGTAAATAAGTAAATAAGTAAATAAGTAAATAAGTAAATAAGTAAATAAGTAAATAAGTAAATAAGTAAATAAGTAAATAAGTAAATAAGTAAATAAGTAAATAAGTAAATAAGTAAATAAGTAAATAAGTAAATAAGTAAATAAGTAAATAAGTAAATAGGTAAATAAGTAAATAAGTAAATAAGTAAATAAGTAAATAAATAATAAGTAAATAAGTAAATAAGTAAATAAGTAAATAAGTAAATAAGTAAATAAATAAGTAAATAAATAAATAAGTAAATAAGTAAAAAAATAAATAAGTAAGTGAATAAAGAAAATAAATAAATAAGTAAATAAGTAAATAAATAAGTAAATAAGTAAGTAAATAAGTCAATAAATAAGTAAGTAAATAAGTAAGTAAATATGTAAGTAAATAATTATGTAAATAAGTAAGTAAATATGTAAGTAAATAAGCAAGTAAATAGGTAAATAAATAAATAAGTAAGTAAATAAGTAAGTAAGTAAATAAGTAAGTAAATCAGCAAGTAAATAAATAAATAAGTAAATAAATAAGTAAGTAAATATCTAAATAAATAAGTAAATAAATAAGTTAATAAGTAAGTAAATAAGTAAATAAGTAAACAAATAAGTAAACAAATAAGTAAGTAAATAAGTAAGTAAATAAGTAAGTAAGTAAATAATTAAGTAAATAAATAAGTAAGTTACTAAGTAAGTAAATAAGTAAGTAAATAAGTAAGTAAATAAGTAAGTAAATAAGTAAGTAAATGAATAAGTAAATAAATAAATACGTAAATAAGTAAGTAAGTAAATAAATAAGTAAGTAAATAAGCAAGTAAATGTCTAAGTAAATAAGTAAGTAAATAAGTAAGTAAATAAGTAAGTAAATAAGTAATTAAGTAAATAAGTAAATAAGTAAGTAAGTAAATAAGTAAGTAAATAAGTAAATAAATAAATAAGTCAGTAAATAAGTAAGTAAATAAGTAAGTAAATAAATAAGTAGGTAAATAAGTAAGTAAATAAGATAGTAAATAAGTCAGTAAATAAATAAGTAAGTAAATAAGTAAGTAAATAAATAAGTAAGTAAATAAGTAAGTAAATAAGTAAGTATATAAGTAAATAAATAAGTAAGAAAATAAGTAAGTAAATAAGTAAGTAAATAAGTAAATAAATAAATAAGTAAGTAAATAAGTTAGTAAATAAGTAAATAAATAAATAAGTAAGTAAATAAGTAAATAAATAATTAAGTAAAAAAGTAAATAAATAAATAAATAAGTAAATAAATACGTAAATAAGTAAGTAAATAAGTAAATATATAAGTAAGTAAATAAGTAAGCAAATAAGTAACTAAATAAGTAAGTAAATAAGTAAGCAAAGAAGTAAATAAATAAGTAAGTAAATAAGTAAGTGAATCCTAAATAAATAAATAAGTAAGTAAATAAGTAGTAAATAATTAAGTAAATAAGTAAGTAAATAAGTAAGTAAGTAAGTAAGTAAATAAAGAAGTAAATAAGTAAGGAAATAAGTAAGTAAATAAGTAAGTAAATAAGTAAGTAAATAAGTAAATTAATAAATAAGTGAGTAAATAAGTAAGTAAATAAATAAGTAAATAAGTAAGTAAATAGGTAAGTAAATAAGTAAGTAAATAAGTAAGTAAATAAGTAAATAAATATGTAAGTAAATAAGTAAGGAAATAAGTAAGTAAATAAGTAAGTAAATAAGTAAATAAGTAAGTATATAAGTAAGGAAATAAGTAAATAAATAAGTAAGTAAATAAGAAATAAATAATTAAATAAATAAATAAGTAAGTAAATAAATAAAAAAATAAAAAAGTAAGTAAATAAATAAGTAAATAAATAAGTAAGTAAGTGAATAAGTCAATAAATAAGTAATTAAATAAGTAAGTAAATATGTAAGTAAATAATTAAGTAAATAAATAAGTAGGTAAATAAGTAAGTAAATAAGTAAGTAAATAAGTAAGTAAATAAGCAAGTAAATAAATAAATACGTAACTAAATAAATAAATAAGTAAATAATTAAGTAAATATGTAAATAAATAAGTAAACAAATAAGTAAGTAAATAAGTAAGTAAATAATTAAATAAGTAAATAAATAAGTAAATTAATATGTAAGTAGATAAGTAAGTAAATAAGTATGTAAATAAATAAATAAATAAATAAATAAATAAGTAAATAAGTAGTTAAGTACATAAATAAGTAAATAAATAAGTAAGTAAATAAGTAAGTAAGTAAATATATAATTAAATGAATAAGTAAGTAAATAAGTAACGAAATAAGTAAGTAAATAATTAAGTAAATAAATAAGTAAGTAAATAAGTAAGTAAATAAGTAAGTAAGTAAATAAATAATTAAGTAAATAAATAACTAAATAAATAGTTAAATAAATAAGTAAGTAAATAAGTAAAAAAATAAATAGTAAATAAGTAAGTGAATAAGTAAGTAAATAAGTAAGTAAATAAGTAAGTAAGTAAGTAAGTAAATAAGTAAGTAAATAAATAAGTAAATAAGTAAGTAAATAAATAAATAAGTAAGTAAATAAGTAAGTAAATAAGTAAGTAAATAAATAAGTAAGTAAATAAGTAAGTAAATAAATTAGTAAATAAATAAGTAAGTAAATAAATAAGTAAAGAAGTAAATAAATAAATAAGTAAAAAAATTAATAAGTAAATAAGTAAATAAATAAATAAGTAAATAAGTAAGTAAATAAGTAAATAAATAAATAAGTCAGTAAATAAGTAAGTAAATAAGTAAGTAAATAAATAAGTAGGTAAATAAGTAAGTAAATAAGATAGTAAATAAGTCAGTAAATAAATAAGTAAGTAAATAAGTAAGTAAATAAATAAGTAAGTAAATAAGTAAGTAAATAAGTAAGTATATAAGTAAATAAATAAGTAAGAAAATAAGTAAGTAAATAAGTACGTAAATAAGTAAATAAATAAATAAGTAAGTAAATAAGTTAGTAAATAAGTAAATAAATAAATAAGTAAGTAAATAAGTAAATAAATAATTAAGTAAAAAAGTAAATAAATAAATAAATAAGTAAATAAATAAGTAAATAAGTAAGTAAATAAGTAAATATATAAGTAAGTAAATAAGTAAGCAAATAAGTAACTAAATAAGTAAGTAAATAAGTAAGCAAAGAAGTAAATAAATAAGTGAGTAAATAAGTAAGTAAGTAAATAAGTAAGTAAATAAGTAAGTGAATCCTAAATAAATAAATAAGTAAGTAAATAAGTAGTAAATAATTAAGTAAATAAGTAAGTAAATAAGTAAGTAAGTAAGTAAGTAAGTAAATAAAGAAGTAAATAAGTAAGGAAATAAGTAAGTAAATAAGTAAGTAAATAAGTAAGTAAATAAGTAAATTAATAAATAAGTGAGTAAATAAGTAAGTAAATAAATAAGTAAATAAGTAAGTAAATAGGTAAGTAAATAAGTAAGTAAATAAGTAAGTAAATAAGTAAATAAATATGTAAGTAAATAAGTAAGGAAATAAGTAAGTAAATAAGTAAGTAAATAAGTAAATAAGTAAGTATATAAGTAAGGAAATAAGTAAATAAATAAGTAAGTAAATAAGAAATAAATAATTAAATAAATAAATAAGTAAGTAAATAAATAAAAAAATAAATAAGTAAGTAAATAAATAAGTAAATAAATAAGTAAGTAAGTGAATAAGTCAATAAATAAGTAATTAAATAAGTAAGTAAATATGTAAGTAAATAATTAAGTAAATAAATAAGTAGGTAAATAAGTAAGTAAATAAGTAAGTAAATAAGTAAGTAAATAAGCAAGTAAATAAATAAATACGTAACTAAATAAATAAATAAGTAAATAATTAAGTAAATATGTAAATAAATAAGTAAACAAATAAGTAAGTAAATAAGTAAGTAAATAATTAAATAAGTAAATAAATAAGTAAATTAATATGTAAGTAGATAAGTAAGTAAATAAGTATGTAAATAAATAAATAAATAAATAAATAAATAAGTAAATAAGTAGGTAAGTACATAAATAAGTAAATAAATAAGTAAGTAAATAAGTAAGTAAGTAAATATATAATTAAATGAATAAGTAAGTAAATAAGTAACGAAATAAGTAAGTAAATAATTAAGTAAATAAATAAGTAAGTAAATAAGTAAGTAAATAAGTAAGTAAGTAAATAAATAATTAAGTAAATAAATAACTAAATAAATAGTTAAATAAATAAGTAAGTAAATAAGTAAAAAAATAAATAGTAAATAAGTAAGTGAATAAGTAAGTAAATAAGTAAGTAAATAAGTAAGTAAGTAAGTAAATAAGTAAGTAAATAAATAAGTAAATAAGTAAGTAAATAAATAAATAAGTAAGTAAATAAGTAAGTAAATAAGTAAGTAAATAAATAAGTAAGTAAATAAGTAAGTAAATAAATTAGTAAATAAATAAGTAAGTAAATAAATAAGTAAAGAAGTAAATAAATAAATAAGTAAAAAAATTAATAAGTAAATAAGTAAATAAATAAATAAGTAAATAAGTAAGTAAATAAGTAAGTAAATAAGTAAGTAAATAAATAAATTAGAAAGTAAATAAATAAATAAGTAAATAAGTAAACAAATGAGTAAGTAAATAATTAAATAAGTAAATAAATACGTAAATTAATATGTAAGTAGATAAGTAAGTAAATAAGTATGTAAATAAATAAGTAAATAAATAAGTAAGTAAATAAGTAGGTAAGTACATAAATAAGTAAATAAATAAGTAAGTAAATAAGTAAGTATGTAAATATATAATTAAATGAATAAGTAAGTAAATAAGTAAGGAAATAAGTAAGTAAATAATTAATTAAATAAATAAGTAAGTAAATAAGTAAGTAAGTAAATGAATATGTAAATAAATAAGTAAATAAGTAGGTAAGTTAATAAGTAAATAAGTAAATAAGTAAGTAAATAAGTCAATAAATAAGTAAGTAAATAAGTAAATAAGTAAGTAAATATGTAAGTAAATAGGTAAGTAAATAAGGAAGTAAATAAGTAAGTAAGTAAATGAATAAGTAAATAAATAATTAAGTAATAAATAAGTAAGTAAATAAATAAGTAAATAAATATGTAAGTAAATAAGTAAGTAAATAAGTAAGTAAGTAAAAAAGTAAGTAAATAAGTAAGTAAATAAATAAGTAAATAAGTAAGTAAATGAGTAAATTAATAAGTAAATAAATAAGAAAGTAAATAAGTAAGTAAATAAGTAAGTGAATAAATGAATATTTAAGTAAATACGTAAGTAAATAAATAAGTAAATAAGTAAGTAAATAAATAAGTAATTAAATAAGTAAATAAGTACATAAATAAGTAAGAAAATAAGTAAGTAAATAAGTAAGTAATTAAATAAATAAATAAATAAGTAAGTAAATAAGTTAGTAAATAAATAAATAAGTAAGTAAATAAATAAATAAATAAATAAATAAATAAGTAAGTAAATAAGTAAATAAATAAGTAAGTAAATAAGTAAATAAATAAGTAAGTAAATAAGTAAATAAGTAAGTAAATAAATAAGTAAGCAAATAAGTAACTAAATAAGTAAGTAAATAAGTAAGTAAATCAGTAAGTAAATAAGTAAGTAAATAAGTAAGTAAATAAGTAAGTAAATAAGTAAATAAGTAATTAAATAAGTCAATAAATAAATAATTAAGTAAATAAGTAAGTAAACAAATAAGTAAATAAGTAAATAAGTAAATAAGTAAATGAGTAAATAAGTAAATGAGTAAATAAGTAAATAAGTAAATAAGTAAATAAGTAAATAAGTAAATAAGTAAATAAGTAAATAAGTAAATAAGTAAATAAGTAAATAAGTAAATAAGTAAATAAGTAAATAAGTAAATAAGTAAATAAGTAAATAAGTAAATAAGTAAATAAGTAAATAAGTAAATAAGTAAATAAGTAAATAAGTAAATAAGTAAATAAGTAAATAAGTAAATAAGTAAATAAGTAAATAAGTAAATAAGTAAATAAGTAAATAAGTAAATAAGTAAATAAGTAAATAAGTAAATAAGTAAATAAGTAAATAAGTAAATAAGTAAATAAGTAAATAAGTAAATAAGTAAATAAGTAAATAAGTAAATAAGTAAATAAGTAAATAAGTAAATAAGTAAATAAGTAAATAAGTAAATAAGTAAATAAGTAAATAAGTAAATAAGTAAATAAGTAAATAAGTAAATAAGTAAATAAGTAAATAAGTAAATAAGTAAATAAGTAAATAAGTAAATAAGTAAATAAGTAAATAAGTAAATAAGTAAATAAGTAAATAAGTAAATAAGTAAATAAGTAAATAAGTAAATAAGTAAATAAGTAAATAAGTAAATAAGTAAATAAGTAAATAAGTAAATAAGTAAATAAGTAAATAAGTAAATAAGTAAATAAGTAAATAAGTAAATAAGTAAATAAGTAAATAAGTAAATAAGTAAATAAGTAAATAAGTAAATAAGTAAATAAGTAAATAAGTAAATAAGTAAATAAGTAAATAAGTAAATAAGTAAATAAGTAAATAAGTAAATAAGTAAATAAGTAAATAAGTAAATAAGTAAATAAGTAAATAAGTAAATAAGTAAATAAGTAAATAAGTAAATAAGTAAATAAGTAAATAAGTAAATAAGTAAATAAGTAAATAAGTAAATAAGTAAATAAGTAAATAAGTAAATAAGTAAATAAGTAAATAAGTAAATAAGTAAATAAGTAAATAAGTAAATAAGTAAATAAGTAAATAAGTAAATAAGTAAATAAGTAAATAAGTAAATAAGTAAATAAGTAAATAAGTAAATAAGTAAATAAGTAAATAAGTAAATAAGTAAATAAGTAAATAAGTAAATAAGTAAATAAGTAAATAAGTAAATAAGTAAATAAGTAAATAAGTAAATAAGTAAATAAGTAAATAAGTAAATAAGTAAATAAGTAAATAAGTAAATAAGTAAATAAGTAAATAAGTAAATAAGTAAATAAGTAAATAAGTAAATAAGTAAATAAGTAAATAAGTAAATAAGTAAATAAGTAAATAAGTAAATAAGTAAATAAGTAAATAAGTAAATAAGTAAATAAGTAAATAAGTAAATAAGTAAATAAGTAAATAAGTAAATAAGTAAATAAGTAAATAAGTAAATAAGTAAATAAGTAAATAAGTAAATAAGTAAATAAGTAAATAAGTAAATAAGTAAATAAGTAAATAAGTAAATAAGTAAATAAGTAAATAAGTAAATAAGTAAATAAGTAAATAAGTAAATAAGTAAATAAGTAAATAAGTAAGTAAATAAGTAAGTAAATAAGCAAGTAAATAAATAAATACGTAACTAAATAAATAAATAAGTAAATAATTAAGTAAATATGTAAATAATTAAGTAAACAAATAAGTAAGTAAATAAGTAAATAATTAAATAAGTAAATAAATAAGTAAATTAATATGTAAGTAGATAAGTAAGTAAATAAGTATGTAAATAAATAAATAAATAAATAAGTAAGTAAATAAGTAAATAAGTAGGTAAGTACATAAATAAGTAAATAAATAAGTAAGTAAATAAGTAAGTAAGTAAATATATAATTAAATGAATAAGTAAGTAAATAAGTAAGGAAATAAGTAAGTAAATAATTAAGTAAATAAATAAGTAAGTAAATAAGTAAGTAAATAAGTAAGTAAGTAAATAAATAATTAAGTAAATAAATAACTAAATAAATAGTTAAATAAATAAGTAAGTAAATAAGTAAAAAAATAAATAGTAAATAAGTAAGTGAATAAGTAAGTAAATAAGTAAGTAAATAAGTAAGTAAATAAGTAAGTAAATAAGTAAGTAAATAAATAAATAAGTAAGTAAATAAGTAAGTAAATAAGTAAGTAAATAAATAAGTAAGTATATAAGTAAGTAAATAAATAAGTAAATAAATAAGTAAGTAAATAAATAAGTAAAGAAGTAAATAAATAAATAAGTAAAAAAATTAATAAGTAAATAAGTAAATAAATAAATAAGTAAATAAGTAAGTAAATAAGTAAGTAAATAAGTAAGTAAATATGCAAGTAAATAAATAAATTAGAAAGTAAATAAATAAATAAGTAAATAAGTAAACAAATAAGTAAGTAAATAATTAAATAAGTAAATAAATACGTAAATTAATATGTAAGTAGATAAGTAAGTAAATAAGTATGTAAATAAATAAGTAAATAAATAAGTAAGTAAATAAGTAGGTAAGTACATAAATAAGTAAATAAATAAGTAAGTAAATAAGTAAGTATGTAAATATATAATTAAATGAATAAATAAGTAAATAAGTAAGGAAATAAGTAAGTAAATAATTAATTAAATAAATAAGTAAGTAAATAAGTAAGTAAGTAAATGAATATGTAAATAAATAAGTAAATAAGTAGGTAAGTTAATAAGTAAATAAGTAAATAAGTAAGTAAATATGTAAGTAAATAGGTAAGTAAATAAGGAAGTAAATAAGTAAGTAAGTAAATGAATAAGTAAATAAATAATTAAGTAAATAAGTAAGTAAGTAAATAAATAAGTAAATAAATATGTAAGTAAATAAGTAAGTAAATAAGTAAGTAAGTAAAAAAGTAAGTAAGTAAGTAAGTAAATAAATAAGTAAGTAAATGAGTAAATTAATAAGTAAATAAATAAGAAAGTAAATAAGTAAGTAAATAAGTAAGTGAATAAATGAATATTTAAGTAAATAAGTAAGTAAATAAATAAGTAAATAAGTAAGTAAATAAATAAGTAATTAAATAAGTAAATAAGTACATAAATAAGTAAGAAAATAAGTAAGTAAATAAGTAAGTAATTAAATAAATAAATAAATAAGTAAATAAGTTAGTAAATAAATAAATAAGTAAGTAAATAAATAAAAAAATAAATAAATAAGTAAGTAAATAAGTAAATAAATAAGTAAGTAAATAAGTAAATAAATAAGTAAGTAAATAAGTAAGTAAATAAATAAGTAAGCAAATAAGTAAGTAAATAAGTAAGTAAATAAGTAAGTAAATAAGTAAGTAAATAAGTAAGTAAATAAGTAAGTAAATAAGTAAGTAAATAAGTAAGTAAATAAGTAATTAAATAAGTCAATAAAT